>CM040238.1:173842516-174442516 GCA_022545495.1 Chrysanthemum lavandulifolium | reverse complement strand
TAAACTAAACCGAATTGAGTAAACTTGTCTCTTAGCTTGATTTTCGCAACTCATCAAACAAGAACTGTCACTAGATCAAGCTAGGAAACAAGTTGTTAGAAAGGTAGGATGCCACATCCTTGAATGGAGTCTTTTGAAAGATTCGCTCGATATTCGATTTGCTTACACAATCAAATCCAATCAACAAAATATATAACAACTAAGGTCGATATCAATAGGTCTCAAATTAATCAATGTCGTGAACGTGTAAAGATTGGAAGGAAGTTATGCATTCAAAATTATGTCGTACAGAAATAAGGTAGTTGTTCGAAAGAATGTACCCATTACGCGTTGTGGGCTTCCTCGGTACCCAGATAGAATGCTCGACCACGTGCGGGAGGAATTTCAATGTTCTGATCTTGTGGGCCTTCTATTGCCAACGCCAGGTTTGGACGATTACCTCCTTGATTGGGAGTTCTTTTCGACTTTGGACGGTATTGCGAAGGTGATCTAGACTTCCACACTCGTAACATGCTTTTCTCTCGCCCTTGATTCCCGCCTGTGAGCAATTTCGCGAAGTGGCCCGTCTGTCTACATTTGCCACACTTTCGGCCTCTCTCTAAGTGATGATAATTACATCGAGTACACAAAGGATGTGGACTGCATATCTTTTGCGCCTCGGTTGGTCGCCCATAGCTCGGGTTATTCGCGCCTCTTGTTTTGCCGATTCGGTCTCGGCTTCCCGGTGATCCTCCCGCCGCTTTCGTCCATTGTTTGAAGTACCTTCTCCGTTGTTGGTTCGTCTAGCATCGAGATGTATTATAATTTGGGTGAGTAGATCCGCTATTCCAATAGCGTTGTTGTTTGGATGGTCATTGTTGTTTGAGTTGCCGTTGTTGTTACCTCCCGAGCGTGTGTTTCTTGCGACCATGATCTTCTGAGGACCAAAACATCGGGTTGAGTAAACGACATTCGAACGAAGTCGATGAGGTGCGAGCGGTGGTAATGTGTTATAGTGATCGAAACATGACAGAAGCAGAGACATGCTATGTCTAACAAGTCGAAAGATGGAAAAGAGAAGATATGAACAAAGTACGGTAATGTAGACGTGAACGTAAAAACATGCTATGCATACCCACCCGACCAATGCAACTTCAGGTGACCAGACTCTAAAGACTCGACTAAACATGATTTAAAACTACTACTCTTATCATTGCATGGTTCTTCATAAATTAGACATAGTTGATCAGGCTATGTATAATTTATGAGTAACGATGCAACGATAGGACTAGTTGACTCGGATGATGTTCAATGTTTAATAAAATAAAAAAAAAATTTTCCGGTTATAGCTGTGATTTTTATTTTTGAAAAATCGGCATTCTCTATAACCTTTGGCTCGATACCAATCATCACACCTCGCGGAGGCGGAAACACGAGGTGTAACGGAAGGAACATAAGCAAAAGATAATAGAACATACCAACATTAAGATTAAAAGAAATAATACTCCAATACAATACTAGTTTAGCCGTCATCGGCAAATATGTTACAAAGTTTAGATTCCAAAATATTGATTTTTATTACATACGACTTGTAGCGACAAGTGAAAACTTCTTTATGCAAGACTTGATAGAAAAGCTACTAACGATCACCTGAAATGCATGAGAGAAAAACGGGTCAACTATGAAAATAGTTGGTGAGTAAACACGCTTAGCGAAATAAGAAAAATCGTAAGAAATATTCAAAGCTTTCGGTCAACGAAAATAGTTCTCAAAGCAAAGGCATTGTGTATCCACTCAGTTCCAAATTCCGCCCATACAAAACTTGCAACCTGTGTGTACACAACCCACTGCCAAAAGTAGAATGTCTAAAAGTCAAGTATAAACGGTCATAATAGTTCACAATATAACATCACGAATATAATAATGTAGGGATGCTCCGAACATAGGAGACTTTGCCTTTGCTCCAACAGGGAGACTCCTTTGTCACTCGACCACCTAGGTGAGATTTATTGAGGCGCTCTACCAATAAGGCGAGACTTTATAGTGATGCTCAACAGAGGAGACTTCTTTGTCACTCGACCACCTAGGTGAGATTTATTGAGACGCCTACCAATAAGGCGAGACTTTATAGTGATGCTCGAACAGAGGAGACTGCTTTGTCACTCGACCACCTAGGTGAGATTTATTGAGACGCTCTACCAATAAGGCGAGACTTTATAGTGATGCTCCGAACAGAGGAGACTTCTTTGTCACTCGACCACCTAGGTGAGATTTATTGAGACGCCTACCAATAAGGCGAGACTTTATAGTGATGCTCGAACAGGAGACTTTGGGACAAGGTCATAACATGTACGGTTCAATAATTTCCAACAAGTCATAAATTAAGTAATTAAGTTCAAGGATTCGATTCGAGTTCACAAAAGTAAGATTCAATTTAATTTAAGTATAGTTCATGCATTTCGCCCCAAAAATATAGTAAAGCGGTAAAAGGGGATGTGATTACTCACTTGGTAAACGAGGCGATGACAAAAGTGAGTACACCGAGGTATAATGTGATGTGCCAACCGGGACCTATTACGAATGATATGATATGCAATGAGTTGCAATGTAATGTTATGCATGCACTTCAGATGTTATTTATACCATTTACGGGTTTTGAAAATATTACTAATCGTCGAAAAATACTCTTTTGACGTCTTGACCCTTCAAAAATGACTTTACATGTTTTACGTCAAAATGTCATCCTACAATGGTTTTATAATGATTTTGGTGAAATTACCATTTTCGTCGCAAAACAATGTCGTCGGAAAATCATTAAATCAACAAAATGACTCGGAAAAGTAGTCGTAAAAAGCGGTGTCGTCGATCGTTAGAGAACGAACTCGACGGTTTTGGAAAGTTTGTATCAATATCTAAAAGTTTCAGTTCAGGAGTTTTCGTTCAAAAGGTCTCGATCATAAAGATATCAAAGGCTAAAGATGGTGGTTTTGTGAATTGTGTGCGAGAAAATAAGTTTCGGCCAATGTTTGAACATTCGTAAATAATTTACCATAACTCCGCTTGACAAACGGATTTTGTTTTGAAAAATATGGCCGATGAACTTGATTTTACTAGAAGACACTTTGTTATAAAAGTTTTGCATCATGGGTAAAACCATAAACATGGACGATATAGCTAATGAAATACTTGTTACGTCAAAAATAATATAGTTTTTCGTAAAATAATATTTACGGCAACTTTATGAAAACGCCATATATTTGTCGTTTTAACTCCGTTTTCACGTAAAATATGTCCTTAGCTTCGTATCAAGTAAACTAATATATTTTGACTAGTCGAAATAATTTGTGAAGCTTAAGGCTCGTTTTGACCCGAAATATGTAAAAACTGCATGCTGTCTTTTTCGAGAAAATAATATCGTTTAAATCGTCAAACTTTAAAAATTCACCACGGCTTCGTTATAACTCCGCTTTTATCCGTTCAAGCGGCCACGGATTCGTTTTAAAGTATATTTTCTAATTATCAAGGCCAAAAGGTCGTACCATCAGTGGGTTTTTCCAGAAATTCGTTTTAAGGACAGACCCTAAAATATAGTTTACGAAAATAGTTTTCTCGGACAAAACCTATTCTAATCCCTTCAAATCAACTCCAAAGCTAATCTAATCCTACCATACACCTTCTTAGGGTGTCATGGGTTCCTAATCACCATCAAGACCAAAGAATAACTTGGGAATAATTATAGGATGACTATAAATATATATAACTTCTAAAATCTTGAAATAAATGGTATAAATCACATAACATGCATATAAGCACCAAAATGATAAGAAACATATGAAAATGAAAAGGAAACTTGAAAATGATAAAACAAGCTTACAAATGATAGTGATGAGGTGCAAAGAACCAAGGATTAACCTAAACACTCTTGGTTTTATTTCAAAACCTCATAAAGAGTGATAACTAGATTGTTAATGACTTGAACTTGAGAAAATTTATGAGCCCTTGTGAAGGCCTTGTAGAACCGGTTATGGTGGAGAAGAACAAAAGAGAAAGAGTTTTCTAGACTTGAAATAATGGAAGTGAAAGAAATGAATTATTGAATGAAGTCTTTGAGTGTAGATATGTATATGTAGAAAATTTCAATCCAATTAATGCAACAACCCCCACATGGCGGTTCTTAGGGTAAATGTTTCACATATTTATTATTTTTTTTTTTTAAATGTTGTGTATAACATTTACTTGAATTATTGTAGGAAAGTGTAAGTATATTTGTAGGAAAATGTAACTTGTAAGATAAATGGAAACTTTTAGTACAAGTAGGTTTTAATAAATCAAAATAGAGTATAATGATTTTATAAAATTATAAAATACATTCCTTGTGAAATTTGAGTGATAAAATAATTACCGAGTAGTTTTTAAGAAAAACGTCGTAATAATATAAATTTAACGATTTATATACCAAATAAATCCAAAACACTAGTTAAACTCAAAATATAGTTTTATAACTAAATGTAAGTATAAAAATATGTTGGGATCATTTTTGAAAGTAACGGATTAAATATTTAAAATAATAACTCACGCGATAAAGTTTATTAAATATAAAAATTTACGCGATTAAGGTGAAATGAAATGCCATGAATGAACTAATATGATGCATTTTTAATTTATGAAATGACCGGAATTTGAGAATTGTGACACAGAAGCTGTATCTACTGCATGCTATACTCAAAACCGTTCTATGATCACAAAACGCCACAACAAAACACCTTTCGAGATTGTCCACAACCATAAACCGAATCTCAAACACTTTCATGTATTTGGATCCCTTTGCTATCCGAATAATGATCGTGATGATTTTAGAAAGCTCAAAGCCAAAGCTGACATTGGAGTCTTTATTGGATATTGTGAGAATTCTAAAGGTTACCGGATCCGAATCGTCGTAAAAAGCGGTGATGGAAACGATTCATGCTCATTTTGATGAACTCACGGAAATGGCTTCGAGTATAACACTTAGAACCCGGTCACAACCGCTTAAACTTCCTCAACCCCATCATCACCGAACAAAGCCCCAAACTAACTCGTCAACAAATGGAAAGGTTATTTGCTCCTCTGCTTAGTGACGATATTGATGAACGTGCTCGGTGTATCCGGTGTTTGTTGCTCAACCCGATAATATTCCTATACCGATACACTGCTACAACAACTCATCATTGAAGATGCACCTACACCGCTTGACTCCAACACAACAGCTTGAACATACCGCTTCCAACAATGATGAACCGTGATGATATTCTCAATGAAGTACCCCAACCCGTAGATTTTGATCCAAATGCGTTCTTTAACCCGTTTGCTAATGAGATCGCTGCACCGATGTCGCGGAATCATCAACAAACCATTTGAATCCTCGAATCGCACAATGTATACCAACATCAACCTCTACACATCGATGGACAAAAGACCATCCTCGGCTAATATTATTGGCAACCCGAATCAACCAATCGTTACGAGACAACGTCTTCACACGATGGTGAACATTGCATTTATGCACTCACCGCTCGCTAATCTGAGCCTAAAACATTAAAGACGCAATGACAAAAGATAATCGGATTGAATCCATGCAAGAAGAACTCAACCAATTCAAATGTCTTAAAGTAAGGAACGGTTGAAAGACCAACAGGGTCTACGTCATTGCTCTCAAATGGATTTGGAAAAACAAATTGATGTTGAAGGGAACGTAATCCGAAACAAGTCACGTCTAGTTGCTAAGGGTTATCGTCGAGAAGAGGAATAGACTTTGAAGAATCTTTTGCTCCGGTTGCTCGCCTTGAGGTTGTTCAGATATTTCTCGCGTTCGCGCTCATATGAATATGACGGTCTTTCATATGGATGTCAAAGCTGCGTTTCTCAATGGACAACTGAAGAAACGGTTTATGTCGACCAACCGGAAGGATTCGTTGATCCAGAGTGCCCGAACCATGTCTACAAACCGAACAAAGCTCTTTATGGTCTCAAACAAGCCCCTCGGGCATGGTACGATAAGCTATCATCTTTCCTCATTGCTAATAATTTCACCAAAGGTTCGGTTGACCCAACTCTTTTATACAATATCACGGGCACATATCTTAATTCTTCAAATTTACGTGGATGACATCATTTTGGGTCTACACATAAAAGTTTTCAATCGCTTTTGCAAAACTAATGAAGAAAAATTTTGAAATGTCCATGATGGGTGAACTTACGTTCTTTCTAGGATTACAAGTTCATCAATCACCCCGTGGTATTTTCTTGAGTCATCCAAATATACCCTTGAATTGTTAAACAAATTTGGAATGAAAACCGTGATACTTATGCCACACCAATGACTCATACCAAGAAGCTAGACGATTTATTTACATGGGAAATTAGTGGACCCTACCAAATACCAAGTATTATTGGGTCTCTCATGTATCTAACGACTAGCGACTGATATTGTCTTTGCCGCTTATCTATGCTCCGTTATCGATCGCGACCAACCGAAACCCACCTCTCTAGGCTAAAAGAATCCTCCGATACATCAAGGGAACCATTAACTTGGGGATCCGTATCCGAAGGATTCGGTTTTGAACTAATTGCTTTTTCAGACGACCGGGCGGGATGCTTAGACTCAAGGAAAATTACTTGAGAGCTCTACAATTTCTTGGTGATAAACTAGTGTTTGGCAATCAAAGAAGAAGGATTGTACATCATTGTCATCAACCGAAGTCAATATGTAGCCATGTCCGCATATTGTACTCAAGTCATCGGATGAGAACACAACTCAAATACTATGGTTACGTGTTTGACAAAACCCGATGTCTGCGACAATCGGAGTGCCATAGCGATCTCGTGCAACTCGGTTCGGCACTCGAAATCAAAGCACATCGATCTTCGCTATCATTTCATCAAGGACCAAGTGGAACAGGGTACCGTTGAATTATACTTCGTGGGTACAGAATACCAATTGGAAGATCTTCTCACCAAAGCCTTGCCTCCCGCTAGGTTTAATGAGTTGATCCACCGGATTGGTATGAGGTGTTTGACTCAAGAGGAATTGGATGACCTCTTAAAACAGTCTTAAAAACCTAACAAACACCAAAACATCTTTTGTAAATAAATTTTCAAAAACAAAATACAAAAATATAAAATCTTTTTGTTAGGTCACTAGTTTTACAAACACAAGCTTATAAGAAAGAGATGAGGCGATTGAACAAGTAAACAAACACACACACATGATAATAGTAATATGGTTTACGCGTAGGAGAGTGAATGAAATAAAACTTGAACAACCAACCCTCAAATGAGGGTTTACAAGAGTATTTATAGGAGGAAAGCTAGGGCAACACTCCTAGTTTTCATCCTTTCTTTAATGGGCTTGGGCCTAAGCTCATGGGCCTTCTACATAAGCTTAAGGCTAATAACAAACATAAAGGCCATAATAAAGCTAACTATTACATATTAATTACTAACACTTGATTATGGTTTAGGAGTGATTCCAACAATCTCCCCCTCAAGTGTTGGTGATGAACAGTGAAGGCGTTGATGTAATAGTAGCTCGGACGTCTTCTGACTTTCTTCTTTCTTGTGAGAGGAATTGCCTTGATTCGAACAATCTCCCGGTGTAGAGATAGTTGTCTTTGAACGGTAATGCTTTGACGTCATCTTTAACTTTGTTCTTTGATCATTGTTCTTTGTGGTGAAAGTGATAGTATGTTGTTGTCTCGATCGCCTCAGTCCGCTTCATCGCTCCAAAGTCTCCACGTCATTCTTCAACATGCTCACACGCTCTTTGACGTTGGAATTCAATCGATGAAGTTCTCTAAGTCTTTAACTTTGTAGATTCTTTGGTTTGACGAAGAATCATTCGATGGTTGTGTTGCTTTTGAATAGAACTTCCATTAGTGATGATGTTGGCGTGAGCATGAGAAGAATCAAGACGATCATCCCGCCCAAGCTTCCATAAGAAGAAAACATTTCAAACGGTTAGTAATAAGCGTTCCGCACTTACAAGTTTGAACTTCGAGAGTGTTAACATAGTGTGAAAACACAACTCTAATTCTTACAAAGGCCGTTCTGAACCGAGTCCCACAAGTGAGATAACGCGATGTACCGGTACATCTACATTCGATGAGTCGAGGAACACCAAGCATCACCTCACGATCAGAGATCTGTTTGAGATACACTCCACGTAATCCACGGGAGTTACCGAAGTGACCGCTTGTCGGTGTTTGATGTTGACCTGGCAGAGTTTCCATTCAATCACCGAGGATCACGATGTGAACCTCTCATAAATGTTCTCGACAGTTGCTAAGATCTCGTGAAGGACTCGATATGAACCATCGATAATCTTATTAGTTGATCAACAAGTGATGAAATGTCAAGTGTTCCTAAGAGATCTTTTGATGAATCTCGGCTCTAGACTCAATAGTGCATTTTGATTTTTCCGAGCGGAGACTAGGAGAGGGTCTCCTTCTTCAATACCAAATGATCTCTAAGAGAAAGCCAATAGTTTACGTAGGGTTCCTGTGAGAATGAAACAAGCTTCGTTGAGAGAAACTTGAGTGGCTAAGAAGGTTTAGTGTATGCGTCACCGGGTCCATGACGACTTTTAATCTTCAATACCGATGTCACTAAGTGACAACCAAGAGTATATGAATTGAACCCGTTATGCGCCTAAGTTGAATAATTTGGAGGCTATTTCTTTTCACCCTTTCTTTGCATTTCTTTTAATTCTTCAACTCCTTCTTTCTCCGATTCTCATTTTCTCCTTTTATAATCATACCTAAGGACTTCTAAGTACCAACTATTTGTGATGTCCTTGGGTAGATCCCTCCGCTCTGGCGGATCATAGGACAGTTATTCCTAACCTTAGTCACCTTATAACTCCATGACTAACCTATGTTGCCATTAAAATCACAGTTGTGAAGAATCTCTCAAAGGGTTTGTAAATGAAAATCATGTTTGAACCATTGAGAGATAGGATTTTGCATAAATACCCCCCCACATGTGCTTAAGAGTTTTAATGGTTTAAATGCACAAAGAGGAAAGAGCGCGACATTTTGAATTGATCTCGGAGATAGACAATCCCCTGCGAGACACGGTTACGTTGCATAGTTAAAGAGTTACATTGTCAGCTTTTAGGTGACAACTAGCTCTAATAATTACCTTGAAGGTGTAGACAAACCTCGAAAGGTTGTCATACCCGTCGAAGTTCATGTCTACCAAGAGTATCTCGAATGGTACTTTCTACTTGGACAAGTCCTTTGCGAGACACGTTTACATTAATAGCCAACTAGCTTGAAATTATTACCCGTCCAGGACAAGTCTTTTCGAGTTACTAACAGTTTAGTATCGTAAATTCATTGGTTAATTCTGAGGTACACATATTCATTTGCATTTTGCACAACATATTTCTTATCACACAATTTTCTCCCCCTCAAAAATTGCATATCAAATGTTATTTTTGAAAAGTTGACAATAAATATGACCATTTCGAGTGTTGCGGGAAGATGACCACTATGAACAATTTGTGAACAAAGTTTTAATTCAAATACTCCCCTCAACTAATGATATAAACGGTTGAGGTTTTGAAAATCATATGGGGAAGTACTTGTCTTTTTGAGCAAAACCTTGAAAAATGAAAGGTTTGATAGGTTTTACTCAAAAATAAGAAGCTTTCGCTCCTTTTATAAGGATTGTGGCACCGAGGCGTACCACGGGTCTTTTCTTGCAAATTACGGGTTGTACAATCATTATGTGTGCACAAGCCATTGACATATATAATCACACATCCAAATTTATAATGAAAGAACCAAATCAAGGGTACCGTGAAGTGCGGTGATGTTCCCGAGTGCGCATGGCGTTGAAAGCCGGTTATGTTAATCTGGGTCGACCACCAACATAGCTCTCCAATCGTCGAATCGATCCCTTCGAACAACCGTTCATCAATCATGGTGATGATCCTTCTCACATTCCTCCGATCCCGAGAATTCCATCGCTTAGGGTTCCCAATGTTTTCACGTATATCCTTCAATCGATAAGCTAATCTATATCCTTCAATCGATAAGCTAATCCGTCCCTAACCATCTTCGTAGTATGATCTCCAAATTTGTGAAGCTCATTACACGCCATCAACCAATTGCGATGAAGTTCATCGCGATAAACGACACCAAACGGTTTGTCGATGAGCGTTAATTGTGATAGCCGGTTGATATCGGGAAGATCAAGCGGTGGTGGAGTGAAGTTGACACGTGTCTAATATGATTCAACGGCAAGTCGAGATCTTCAACACGTTCTTTTATGACTATGCGTCGATGAAAATGAGCGATGACTTGATGAATTCATGTTGTATTTCGTTGAAAATTGTCTCATGCGACCTATACTTTGGCAAGGTACATGTCTTCAATATCGTTGAGAGACAAATTCTCAAAGTCGACTTCACGAGTATGCATAATCCCTTTCATCCCGCTTTTGACCACAATCTTCTTGAGAAAGGTGTAGTCCCATTTGGATGAAAGACCAACATGTTGGATGGCAACGATGTCTTTAGTACTAAACACCGCATGTTGTGACTTCGAACTCGACACACGTAGTAGATTCGTCGGCGTTACGCTCGCCGATGAATCCCATACAATGCATCTCGGTCGTATGCTTCCACCGTGTTGGAGAACAAGTGATTGGCACGTTCCTCAATGGCAATGCGGTTTGAGTAGATAGTCATAGGAATGGAAGTGTCAAGGATGTAGCATATTTCCTTGAACCATCGCCACCATGGAGAAGAAATTCCGTGTCTCGTTGAAGAAATATCGGAATGGAATCTGTGGTTCATCTGGTTGGCCAATGGTCGGTAGAGGTTTGGTCCAATCGGTGTAGTATGGAGGTTGTCCTTTTTGTGAAGTCAATGTTTACTTCGGGTTGAGCCAATCCATGTTGTTAGACATAGCTCGAGAAATGTTTTCAAGGTGATATTTGACCTCGAGGGCACTTTCGAGTCGTCTTTTAGAAGTTGAAACGCTTCATTCTTGATTCGCTTCAACTCGATTTCGTCATTTTCTTCACATGGAACTTTTCTTGCAAAACTTTAGCATGCTCCAATGTAGAACCTTCGACCAAATCTTGACCTTCATTAGGGTAGGAGTTTGATTGACAAGTGTGGAGAACCATTCAAATTCTTGGTTTTATCGTCATCTAGCCATGATACGACTTACATTTGAGTCTTCTTCTTCTTCTTTTAGAAGGCCTTGATGATGATTCTGGTTTCGCACTTGTTTGGGAGAGGTGGGTTGTTTTAGGGCTCAAGGACCTCTTCATCGTCACCACCCGTATACTCAAATTGATCACCGGTTTTCGAGTCGGGGTGGTAACTCGAATCGCCCCGAGGTTTATCTGTAGAAGAACGGGAGGAGACCTTTGTTGAGTAGAGTCCGTTGGAGAGAAGGTAACATAGAAGATGATTCACCATACTTCTTCCGATGTTTAGCTTTATCATGCTTATCCCGATCCTTGTCTTCATCGCCTCTAGGACGTTTAGACTTTTCACTTCAATCTACATGCTTCTTTGAGTTGGTAGTCCAAAGAATGCTTGAAACAATTTTCCTTCCTCGAAGTAAATGTCCCAGATAGTGTAGACATTTGTGTGACAAGTTTGGCCACCAATTCATTATCCGAGAAAACTACGAGATCGGATGGATTGATTGTGATGGTTAAAGGTGTTGATCTTATAGTTTGCTTGGCTATCGCATAAGATTCGGATATAGTTGTGCAGTAAACATCTCCTTTGTGACTTTAGGAACGAAATCCAAGGTACTTGTTAGTGTAACCTTCGATCATTTCGCTCGCCTCCTCTTGACGATGACTTTTCATGAACTTGAACAAATTCCCTTTCTTTCTGCATTTTGTTTTCTCATCATTTAAGCATCAGATTGGTCAAGAAACCAATTCGGTTTTACAGAGCATGTCCTTCTTTCGACTTGTTGGACGACTTTCACAATTCTTTCATGAGTCCGAGAAACCAAGATCGAGGTGGTTTCTTCACGATTGGATGTTGATTTGGTTGATTTCTTTGATGGTGGTGGTGAGGAGAGATGAAGAATCGATGAGGAGGAGACATGAGGAGACTCGGGGTCCTTAGGAGGTGCGTAGTATCCTCCTTGGAACGAGTTGGACTATTGAGAAGATAATCATCATAATTCTCTTCGTCATCTTGTCCAGATTAGCCTTTTCTTCCTTCCGAGCCTTAGCTTCTTCATCGCCTTTCTCTTTCTCGCCTTATCCTTTTCGGTTCCTCAATGTTATAATCGAGACTCCTCCACAGGCGCTTGTTGTTGCACAAGAGTGGTGGCACCGATCCCTTATCGGGTCGATTAACCACATCGGGACTTGGTGAAGAGTGGGCAAGACCACTTGATCCTCCGGGGCCACCCATTTGGTCTTTTGCAAATTCTTCACCTTTTAAATGTGTCTAACTAATTTAAACTTCTTCCCGTAGGATTGATCCAGTAGCTCTTCTTCTTCTTCGTAGCTTTCATCATAGGGCACAAGTGCAGAGTCTTCCTTTCCTTTATCGACTTGAGGACTTGGAGGTTTTGCACCGAAGATTGTCATCCTTGCGCTTTGAGTAGGTAATCTCTTTATCCGTGTCAAGACCTTAAGAGCTTTCGTCAAAAGCTTTCTTTGCGGTTCGGGTTTAGCGATTCGGATGGGTGTAGCTTCCTTAGAGGAATAGTCCTTTTCGAGGAGGATTCCTCTTGGGAAACTTCCTATGACTTTCGTAACTTCTTGCACTTCCAAGACTTCCTCTTCGGGTTCTCCGAGTAGGAGTCCTCAAGCCTTTTCATCAAGATGGCCAACTTTTCCTTCTTTACGGCTACCGATACCTTTTGTACGCTTCCGCTTTTTGATTTCCTTTGTAAGAAGGTGATCGGGCAACTCAACACCTGTTTCTTCAGAGACGATTCTTTGATTCGACAGATAGTATGGGCTCGACCAAGATGTCATGATTATCCGGGTCATTGAGTCTCACGGGATATCGGATGAAGTCCAAGAGCTCTACGGATCAGCAGTTTGGTGTATCGACATAGGGAATTTTGGAGCCAAGCCTCTTATGAAACAATATCATATCTTCCCATAGCAAGGCTTCAATTATAATGTCCTTCTTGTTGATCAACCACTGAAAATTTGCAGCCCCATGAGCTTGGGATGCTCATAGCCACCGCCACGACTAGAGACCGATTTGGAGATGATCATATAGAGTGTCCTCCATGGTTGAGGAATATTCTTCACCCACGTGAGAGTGCTTAGTAATGATTCCCGTAGCTTCATCATAACCAATATCTATCAAGAATTGCAGGATGCCTCTCAAGAGGGGTAGCAAAGAAGTCGGTTGGAGCGATGTCCGGAATGATGAGAACAG
Organism: Chrysanthemum lavandulifolium; assembly: GCA_022545495.1. Taxonomy (NCBI): domain Eukaryota; kingdom Viridiplantae; phylum Streptophyta; class Magnoliopsida; order Asterales; family Asteraceae; genus Chrysanthemum; species Chrysanthemum lavandulifolium. The sequence continues at coordinate 174,429,114 of CM040238.1, read as the reverse complement.
CCGTAAGTCATCGGGAGTGATAGTGACTTGTTTGTGATTAAGAGTCACATTCACAACATTTTGACCGATGATCCTCCGCATAGAATCCCGAATTGTTGAATGTAGACCTGAACTGTGCGAGTGTGAGAGCATGTTCGGTAGGGATGATTCCCGAGAATATCCACCGCAATGAGACAAGAAGATTACGAGCATGTGAGGGTGTCAAAGTCAACCCTACGGTTGTTCTTTCTAAGCTTTCTCGGATAACCCTCGGAAAGATATCGCAATTGTAAGAACTTCGATGCATCCACATTCATTTGTTCACCATGTCGTGATCTCGAAATAACATTAGCCAAAAGAACCAACATATCGAAGACATAATGTTAGTCAATGTAAGGTCTTATTGTCTAGTTATTGAATGTACAAAGTCAATGATTGTTACGAGTCCTAAGTCACTTGTTTGTCCAATAGTCTAATGATGTCGAGAAATGTTTCGTGAGTTAGTTAACTTTAGGTTTTAAAGTTTATGTTATCACTTATGGTTCACAACATATCAAACGTTTAAGTTTATTAGTGACATTATTGGATTCGTGATGATATGATAAGTTTATTGACAAGTTTGTACACGTAACAACTCATAATGAAGGTCAATCAAGGCTTAAGCGTAGATTTGGCAAAGTTAAGCGTGAAAAAATGATATACGCAGAGACGAAAGCTTACGCGTAGATCCTAACTTACGCGTGAAGAAAAGTTACGCGTGGAAAGGGGGCCTTATGCGTGGGGCTTACGCCGAGGCGTATAAAGACCTTACGCTGTAAGGCTTACTCGTAAGAGTAGACCTTATGCGTGGAGTCATCGCACGCATATCCTTCACAGGATACGCGTAGTCCCATTGTAGAACCTTATGCGTAGTAGTTACGCGTAGGATTTCTCTTACGCATAACTTCCTACGCGTAAGGTAATCCTTATGCGTAGAGTTGCAAATGACCTTGATTCTGAATATTAAGCGTAGCAAAGCCTGAAATAATTTCATCAAATCATTATCATTAACACAAAACTTCATTTTATCAACAAAACATGGCATGAATCATTCGTTTAAAGGTTACGCGTAGAAAGTCATACGCGTAGGTCAAAACCCTAAGGGTTAAGATTTACGCGTATCATTTCTAGCCATGGGATTTGCACCAAACAAATTCTGGTAGGTCTATGATGTTGAGAGAGTCTATGAAACAAGTTATAACATCTAATTTGTTGAGAATCTAGATTACCCAAAGTTATGAACTTTAAACCCTAATTCCAAATTGTTAAACATTTAGAGTTTCTGGGTGGTTAACAACCATGGAAATCATCAATTCATCAATATGTGAACATAACCCAACAATATTTTTGACCAAAACACTTCACATTCGAAAATACCCAATTCGACTCAAGAACCCTAGTTTTCAAAAATCATCAATACGTGTTTCTGGGTGGGTTTTGATGGTTAAAATGATATCCTTGATGTATTAGAACCGCTTTGACACTATCCATTAATCCAAAACACACACACAATGATTGTGTGTTCATACGCTATGCGTAGAACACATAATCACGTGTAAAACACGTTTAGCCGTAGGATTAGCATGAAATTTAAAACCTTAGCTTAAAAACATGTTGTAATCACAAAACTACTTACAAGATGATGATCAAAAGGACGGATTTCTTGGTTGAATTGTAGGCGAGATTAGTTAGGTTGAGAGAATTAAATGAGAAGTGAATAAGTTAGGTGAAGGTATTTTATTAAAATTAACTTTAACATTTTGACAGTTTTGGTCCCTCCACCTTTTTCTTTTTCAAACAAAGCCATTTAACTTCCATTTTGGTTACCAAACAAGGTTTTTAGGAAAGAAACTTGACGACACTCCCCCTCGACTTAAGAAATAATGAAAGGTTATAAATTTAGTCCGAGGAGTGTCATTTAACCAGAAACATTTACCACCATTGATAAAAGAAACAACCGTGATAAAATAACATGCAAGTACACAGATGTTTTGAAACAGTTAAGTGAAAATTTTCTCCCCCTCAACACTTGATCATAAAAATACTGAATTTTGAAAGATTATAGTTTTGAAGGAAGAAATGTACTTGCCATGTTGAAAGATTATAGGTTAGAAGACTATTTTTGTTATTTTATAAGATTTTATATTTTTGTATTTTGTTTTTTGAAAAATTATTTACAAAAGATGTTTTAGTGTTTGACAGGTTTTTAAGACTGTTTTAATAGGTCATCCAATTCCTCTTGAGTCAAACACCTCATACCAATCCGTGGATCGACTCATTAAACCTAGCGGGAGGCAAGGCTTTGGTGAGAAGATCTCGCCAATTGGTATTCGCACCACAAAGTATAATTCAACGGCACTGCTCCACGTGGTCTTTGATGAAATGGTAGCGAAGATCGATGTGCTTTGATTTCGAGTGTTGAACCGAGTTACACGAGATCGAAATGGCACTCGATTGTCGCAAAGACATCGATTTCATCAAATACGTAACCATAGTCTTTGAGTTGTGTTCTCATCCGGATGACTTGAGCACAACACGCGACATGGCTACATATTCTCGCTTTGTTGATGACAATATGTACAATCCTCGCTTTTTGATTGCCAAGACACCGCTTATCACCAAGAAATTGTAGAGCTCTCAAGTACTTTTCCTCGAGTCTAAGCATCCCGCGTGGTCGCGTTTGAAAGCGATTAGTTCAAAACCGTAATCCTTCTGATACCGATCCCCAAGTTAATGGTTCCCTTGATGTATCGGAGGATTCTTTTAGCCTCGAGAGGTGGGTTTCAGCTTAGTCGCGATCGATAACGGAGCATAGATAAACGGCAAAGACAATATCGTCTCGCTAGTCGTTAGATACATGAGAGACCCAATAATACTTCGGTATTTGGTAGGGTCAACTAATTTCCCATGTAAATCAAAGATCTAGCTTCTTGGTATGAGTCATTGGTGTGGCATAAGTATCACAGTTTTCATTCCAAATTTGTTTAACAATTCAAGGGCATATTTGACCGACTCAAGAAAATACCACGGGTGATTGATGAACTTGTAATCCTAGAAAGAATGTAAGTTCACCCATCATGGACATTTCAAAATTTTTCTTCATTAGTTTTGCAAAAGCGATTGAAAACTTTTTATGTGTAGACCCAAAATGATGTCATCCACGTAAATTTGAACAATTAAGATATGTGCCCCGTGATATTGTATAAAAGAGTTGGGTCAACCGACCTTTGGTGAAATTATTAGCAATGAGAAAAGATGATAGCTTATCGTACCATGCCCGAGGGGCTTGTTTGAGACCATAAAGAGCTTTGTTCGGTTTGTAGACATGGTTCGGCACTCGATCAACGAATCCTTCGGGTTGGTCGACATAAACCGCTTTTCGCTTGTCCGCTGAGAAACGCAGCTTTGACATCCATTTGAAAGTCCGCTATATTCATATGAGCCTCGAACGCGAGAAATATCCGAATGACCTCAAGACGAGCAACCGAGCAAAAGATTCTTCAAAGTCTATTCCTTCTCCCGACGATAACCCTTAGCAACTAGACGTGACTTATTTCGGATGACGCCCTTCAAAGATCCAATTTGTTTTTCCAAATCCATTTGAGACCAATGACGAGACCCTGTTGGTCTTTCAACCGCTCCCATACTTCAAGACGCTTGAATTGGTTGAGTTCTTCCCGCATGGATTCAATCCAGCTTGTCTTTTGTCATTGCGCCTTTAATGTTTTTAGGTTCGATTGGCGGACATTGAGTGCATAAATGCAATGTTCACCATCTCGTGCGAAGACGTTGTCTCGTAACGATCGGTTGATTCGGGTTGCCAATAATATTAGCCGAGGATGGTCTTTTGTCCATCGATGTGTAGAGGGTTGATGTTGGTATACATTGTGCGATTCTCGAGGATTCAAATGGTTTGTTGAAGATTCCGCGACATCCGTGCGCAGCCTCATTAGCAAACGGGTTGAAGAACGATTTGGATCAAAATCGCAGTGGGGTACATCATTCGTAATATCATCGCTTGGTTCATCATTGTTGGAAGCGGTTTGTTCAACTGTTGTGTTGGAGTCAACTGGTGTAGGTGCATCTTCAACAAGAGTTGTTGTAGCAGTGTATCGTATAGGAATATTATCGTTGAGCAATGAAACAATGGATACACCGAGCACATTCATCAATATCGCCACCGAACAGTAGGAGCAAATAACCTTTCCATTTGTTGACGAGTGAGTGGGGCTTTGTTCACCGATGATGGGGTTGAGGAAGTTTAAACGGTTGTGTCCGGTTCTAAGTCATTATACTCGTAAGCCATTTCTATGAGTTCATCAAATGAGCATGAATCGCTTCCATCACTTGTTTTGTACGACGATTCCGCATCCGTAACCTTTAGAATTCTCATAATATCCAATAAAGACTCCAATGTCGGCTTTGGCTTTGAGCTTTCCAAAATCATCACGATCATTATTCGGATAGCAAAGGGATCCAAATACATGAAAGTGTTTGAGATTCGGTTTGTGGTTGTGAACAAGCTCGAAAGGTGTTTTGTTGTGGCATTTTATGATCATAGAACGGTTTTGAGTATAGCATGCAGTAGATACGGCTTCTGCCCACAAGTAATCTGGAAGTTTAGCATTGATTAACATTGTTCTGCGCCCACTAACGCTCGGTTTCGCTTTTCAACAACTCCGCTTTGTTCGTGTGTACGCAATAAATGTTTGATGTCAATTCCCACTTTCTCATAGAATTCACGAAGGGTTTGGTTAACAAATTCAGACCTTTGTTGTTCGATTAGCCCGACGGTGTTGCGGAGTCGAACTCAGATTTTGTAAGAAAGGTGATGATCATTTGTGGAGCTTGGTCTTTGCTTCAAGAAAGTAGACCCAAGTCCATCGTGAGTAGTCATCAACAATTACTAAGATGTAGCGTTTGCCATTGATCGCTTGCACGCGATCGGGCCACACAAATCCATGTGAAGAAGATGAAGCACATGTCGAGAGTCGTGTTCCACCTTTGAAGGAAAATGAGCACGAGTGCTTTTCCCTTGTTCACAGTCGAGCAAAGGTGATCTTTGAATACCGGAATCGTGGAAGACCTTCAACTAGTTTGTGTCGAGCAAGGTTGGTGATGGTTTGAAAGTTTAGATGTGAGACGATGGTGCCATAGCCGTGATTTGTTGATGTTGCCTTTGAAAGTAAGCGATGGGAGATGAAGCAACCATGTCTTGCATAGAGATAGTGTAGAGAATAGAATTACGTGAGCCGACATAAGATCATTTCCTTGTAGATCACGAATGAAACAAGTTTTCTCCCGAAAGCAACCTCCAAATCTCCATCACAAAACCGACTTATCGAGAACAGATTATGACCGAGGCCTTCCACATAGTAAACCCTCGCCGATTTCGATGTTCCCATTGACATAATCTCCGAGCCCATGATAGTGCAAGTGATCATTCCCGAACCCGACAAAGGCCAATGAACTTTGCAATAAAGTTTGATAACATTTTAAGGTTTCTGTCATGTGTCGGGAACATCCGCTATCAACAATCCAGAGAATGATTTGTATCACCGCATTACACACGCACGACGACACGATGGAATAGAAGTAGATGTGGAACCCAAATGTTAGAGGGTTCCAAGGTGTATATGAGACATGCACACATTAATGACTTTAGGCATCCATTTAAATCCTAGTGTGTTATATATCCATTTCGCCATCTATAACTACTCTTTGCTTTAGTCTTAGTGAATGCACTAGGTGGTACTACATTCTTAGGAGGTGAAACCGAGCTACAGTGACATCAATGTTTTCCTTAGAATCTAAAGAAGGCGGTCTACCAAGCACGCACTTGAATGATTAGTGGGCCTAGAGGTATTCGATTCTTAGGATTCCGTAAACGAGAGATTATAGCTTTAGCAACACATTTGTCATGACAATCGAATTCATACTTTTACGACAAATAACACAAGGTGCATCGATCAATATCAAAAGTGCTTAAAGGTTTAGCATTCGTTACATCACTATTTCTATTACATTTGCCGACGCAACATCTATAGTGGAAGCAACGTGAGTCTTATTCATAGTCTTAGGGTGTTCTTCTACTTTAGCATTCCTTATTGATCTTTTCTTAGGTCGCAACTTCCTATTCTTCGATTGAGTGCTCCTAGGTCGTGAAGTGCGGACGCTTGGAAAAGACGCAACTATTCCTGCTTCAAGAGAAGGAAGCACGTTAGCAACTTGTGATTTGGCAAGATGGATTCTAGGTGCACGATTACTAAGTGTGACTGTGCTAATCTCTTAACGATGGTTGGCGGAAGTTGTTCATACTTTCCTAACATTTCTCTTAACTTAGAGATAGTGTGAATCAAATCTTGATTTTCGTAATCTAATATTACCAAAAAATTCATGACTTCTCTAGTGTGAGCAAGATAGTGATCAAGTTCGTTTGATGCTTCATGTCGAGTCTTATTGAGTAAATCAAATATGACACCATATTCTGCTTAACTCGTTACAAGTTCTTGTTCATATTTAGAGATTTGACTTTTCAAATACACGCTTTGATCATCCAGCTTGCTCAATTTTAGGATCAAGATTTTGCACTCAACTCGAGCGATTTTCTTTTGAAAACTAAGTTGATGGTTGTGAATATCTTTTCACACCAATGAAGACGACGCTTTTCATTGTAAAGTTCGTTAAGTAATTGTTTATTTTCGCTTTTAAAGACTCGATCCAAGCACATTATCAATATTCTCAACAGCTACCACAGAGTCAACATTATCAAGAGAGGTATAATCGATGCATGTGGCAAAGAATAGAGTAACACAACATTATGGATATCAAGACGATAACATCTTCCAAGAGTCGATCAACATCTTTTCTCAACATTTTCTTTTGCGCTTGGTATTAGATATAGATGTTTCAGCTTTTCTCGAAAACGACCTTCATCACTCCAAGTTCCTTATGAAAATCCTTTTCCCAAGCTAATGCACAACTTTTCAAATTTTTAACATTTGGTAAAAGATTTTTCCGAAAATGTCTCTTTGTTCTCGCTAAAGGCGATTGAAAGTGTTGAATTTTGATTTCGTAATGATGTTCTATCTCATGTTCTAAAGTTTTGAGGTCACCATGAAAATATCAAAATATCTAAGAATTTTGCGATTTTGAGGTTTTGAGTTTACTTCACCGATTGAAGGTAAAGGACCATAAATTTGTGCATAGTCCGTTGGGGATTAACATTAGAAGACTGTGTGTTTTGATGATAACCCTTGGTGTGTTAGAAGAATCCGTTGTTGTGACGAAAGTGACCGGTTTTGAATAATTAAAAGGTTTGTTGTAAACAACTGCTTTTAATTTTGATCGACTCGCCTTCTCGCATCTAATTCCTCTTGACGATGATATTCAACAACACTCATAACAAGATTATTAATTTTATATTCTCACCCGAAACTTCGTGATTTGGTTTGAATGTTTTGAGTGAAAGCTTTGGTTTGTAATCGCCTAGATTTGGTCCATATCCTTTTGATTGGGTTTTAAAGTAAACTTTTCAATAGTCATATCGATTCACCATGTTTGTAAACAATGCTTTAAACTCTTTAATTTTGTTTTGCAAGCCAATAATTTCGCAAGAAGGTCATCTACCCGATTCGTTGAATGCTTTTGTATGTCGAGAACTGCTTTTGACAATTTAACAACTCACCTTTTAGCTTTTGATTGTCCAAGGTGAGAGTGTTAATTTGCTTTTTATGTTCATGTTTCAGCTTGTTCTATTTCGCATAACAAAGCATTCTTCAAGCGGCTAGATCACGATCCGTCTCTAAATATTTTTGTTTTGATGAGATTTAGCAAAGCGACTTCAAAACCTTTTTCACGGTTTTCTTGAGTTTTGAAAAGTTGAGTTGCATTTGTAAGCATTCAAAATCCTTGGTTAACAAAGCATTTTTGCTTTTAAGTCCTTATTTAATGCATAACATTCCTCCATTTTGATTTGATGGTCTTGTATTAACCGAGCAAAATGGAGGAGGCAATAGCTCGGCTTGTTCAACGTGAGTCACAACATGATCATTATTTAGATCCTCAAGTACAACCACGGAGTCAATTTGATTATCAAGGAAACCATAAGGTCATCTTGATCGTCAAATGTAACTACTGTGGTTTATTTGAAAATCGCCGAATGAGATGTAGATGACTCATTTTGAATAATCCGAGCCGCGCGGATTCGAGATATTGGCGGAGATATTAGTTCGAGATATGATGATGGTTTGTTCGGCACTGAGACAAGCCATCGTTGTCATACACTCGGGCCTGTGTCACTCATGTGTAACTCATGCATATTAGCCATCAACATAATAAATGATTGGCCTCGCAAGTCCTCCATATCATCATCTCGAGTCTCAGATCCGCCATAAAGCTCGTTTTTGTTTGTGAGAGATCCACCACTTCATCCTTAAGAGCCAAAAGAAGAGCCTCTTTGAAATAAGCACCGCCCCTAGTCCATGGCTTTGGGCATGCATTAGCTGTGTCCCTTCTCATTGCGCTTGTAGCATCAAGACCATTCAAACCATTCGAGCATTTCCTGCTCCACCACTTGAGCTCTATTGTTATTCCTACCCATAGCATTAAACCCTTGACCACCTCCCATTTGACGACCATAACCACGATTCTCGAACTTCAACTCGTCCATTGTTCACAACAAATGATTTCGTGTATTGAATGAGGAACGAATACGATTGTTGGATTTGTTTGTATAATCGCTAAAAGCATTAGCAATCATAACAAATCCTCGCTGCAATGCTTCGAACGGATCGGATTCCTCATTAGTTTGACTATGAAGTGCTTGATCATTGTTGTTGTTGTAAGGAACCAATTGATTTTGTTGAGATTTCGTGATGGATCGCTTGGTGTGACCGAGGCGCTTGGTTGAGTTGCTTGTTGAGGAGGATAACTTTGTTGAGCATATAAGGCAAGTTGTTGATTTTCCGGATGTGTAGGTGGAGCAATTTGAGCACGGAGAATCCTTTCCCGATCAACTTCCTTTTCATGAGGCTTCAAGTAATCGTACAACAATCCATATGTAGAATGATGCATATTCTTCGCTTGACGGAGAAAATGACATACTTCTCCCATTCAGTGACCAAGACTACTCAGAACTTAGTATTCACCGCAATTCTTGGCATGATGATGTTGTGTTTATCCAAATCATTGATGATGTCTCGAAAATCGATGATGATAAGACTCTAGTGTCTCTCGTGTTCAATCATAAAGTGTTCATAAGCCAAGTAAATTTTGGATTCCAAATCCTCCCGATTGAGTACAGATCCTTCCATAAGAAGATGAATATGGTCCCACATTTCCTTTGTAGTCTTTTGAGCATCAACACTTCAAGAATTGGGTTAGGTAATCCTAAAAGGATATATTGCATTGCAAGCTCATCGCCTTCAAAGTGTAGAAGTTCTGTTGGATTTAGATCCGCAATGAGCAATGTTTGTTTGTTCATCTCTTGGTGGAATAGCGAGAGGATCTCCGGTACAATGACAAGAGGCATCTCAAATGGACATTCCAAGATAACCTTCTTTAAGAACTTTCCATATGGCTTCTTCGATCACAAAACCTAAAGAACCTTATCACCCATTGATCGTAGTTTCTGGAGTGAGCATTAGAGGTCTATCAAGTGATCGAGCTTCATGAATTGATTTTTGGTCGCTTAAAGCTTCACACATCTTTGCAAACCAAGTGGGTTCCTTCATAGTGTTCCTTGATGGATGTTGATTGAATTCATTTGTGTAGGGTTGAACTTGAAGACTTGGCGGTGTTTGAACCATTTGTGGTGGGGAATTGCACCAAGTTGTGGAGTATGTTGTTGATTAAATTGTTGTTGATAAATTGCTTGTTGTTGATTCCATTGTTGATGTTGTGGACTTAGTTGTTGTTGTCGTTGAGGATAAGTGTAAGGAAATAGTTAGAGTATGGTGGTTGAGACATGTTGAAAACTTGTGTTGGTAAAATGGATCTTTGTAGTCGAATGAACCTTTGTTGATGAAGTGTCCTTAGGCGAGAAAAGACAAGAACCAAGTAGCACTTATGCGTAAAACACCAAAGTTACGCGTAATAATAAGGAGTTACGCGTGAGGATTTAGCTTACGCGTAAGTAGGAAAAGCACTAAAGTTAGGCGAGACAAAAGTTAGGCGAGAAAGTTAGGCGAGGATTTCTTATGCGTAAGACTAGGCTTAGCGTAGGAAAAATCTTAGGCGTGGGATTTCACGCGTAAGCTTATGCTTATGCGTAATTTTAGGGTTTTGCTCAAATGATCTTTACACTATCACAAAGGCAAAAGATATCCAAAGTCGACGTATTTTCGGACTTATCCAAGTAAGAAAACACGGAATAAACCACGAAAATGAAGATCAAACCAAGGAAGCACTTACGCGTAGTTTTAGGGTTTTACTACGCGAGAAATGCTCGTAACTTTGATTCTCGTCTAAAAGTGTTTCTAAACCGCTTTTGTGTGATAAAATAGCTTCAATAACACCAAAATACACAAAAGCGTGAAACGTGATGAACCAAAGCCTCTAAAACAGCGATTCTGTAGAACTACACCCACGTTCAAAAACTAGATGAAAACAACTATCCACGCATAAAGTTTGAAACTTTTGCCAAAACAAGTATTTTAACACCTTATAATATTGAAAGTACAAGAATCTTGGAATAAAAAGTGTAAAAAATGCGTTTTTAAGCACACCAAAGTTACGAACCGTATGTTAAGCGTGAGACCAAAACTCACTTCAAACAATACGTTCACTCAACTATTAGGCGATTGATACCACTGTTAGGTCACTAGTTTTACAAACACAAGCTTATAAGAAAGAGATGAGGCGATTGAACAAGTAAACAAACACACACATACGATAATAGTAATACGGTTTACGCGTAGGAGAGTGAATGAAAGAAAACTTGAACAACCAACCCTCAAATGAGGGTTTACAAGAGTATTTATAGGAGGAAAGCTAGGGCAACACTCCTAGTTTCCATCCTTTCTTTAATGGGCTTGGGCCTAAGCTCATGGGCCTTCTACATAAGCTTAAGGCTAATAACAAACATAAAGGCCATAATAAAGCTAACTATTACATATTAATTACTAACACTTGATTATGGTTTAGGAGTGATTCCAACACATTTAAAAACAACAAAAATATTCTTCTAATCTACTTCTCTTTCAACATGGCAAGTACATTTCTTCCTTCAACACTTTAATCTTTCAAAATTCAATACTTTTCCGATCAAGTGTTGAGGGGGAGACAAGTATCACTTAACTGTTTCAAAACATCTGTGTACTTGCATGTTATCATATCCCGGTTGGTTATCTTATCAATGGTGGTAAATTTTCTGGTTCACAGACACTCCTCGGACTAAAATTAATAACCCTTCAATATTTTCTTAAGTCAAGGGGGAGTGTCGTCAAGATTCTTTCTTAAAATCTTTGTTTGGTAACCAAAATGGAAGTTAAAAGGCTTTGTTTGAAAAAGGAAAAGGTGGAGGGACCAAAACTGTCAAAATGTTAAAGTTATTTTAAATAAAAACACCTTCCACCTACCTTTATCTTCACATTTAATACTCCTAACCTAACTAATCCTACGCGTAGAATTCGTTCAAGAAATCCGTGCTTTAGATCATCATTTTGTAAGTGATTTTGTGTTTACAACATGCTTTTAAGCAATGGTTTTGAATTTTTCCAAAATCCAACGGCTAAAATGTTGTATAATCTTGTTTTTGTGTACTACGCGTATGTGTATGTTCACATGATCAAGATTGTGTGTTTATGGTTAAAAGGATTGTGTCAAAACGTTTCTAATACATCAATGTTATCGTTTTAATCATTAAAACTCGCCCAGAATCACGAATTGATTGATTTTAAGAAATTAGGGTTTATGCGTGGTTTTGGGTATTTTCAAATGTGAAGGTTCTTGGTCAAAAAGATTGTTGTGTTATGTTTATATCATGTTGAATTAAAGGTTTCCAGGTTCTATAACCACCCAGAAACTCTAAATGATTAAAAATTTGGAATTAGGGTTTAAAGTTCATAAGTTTGGGTATTTTTAATTCTCCACGATTTAGATGTTATAACTTGGTCATTACACTCTCACAACATCTTAGACTCACCTGAAATACTTTGGTGCATATCCTATGGCTTGATTTCATACGCGTAAATTCTGAAACTAGGGTTTTAGGTTACGCGTAAGGTTTTCTACGCCTAACAGTTTAAATGAGTGATTATGTTTAAATCTGTAATTGAATGAATGTTGAGTGTCAAAATTGATGTTATGATGTTTTATTTCAAGCTTGCTACGCATAAAATTCAGAATCAAGGTTGATTGTTACTCTACGCATAAGGATTACCTTACGCGTAGGAAGTTATGCGTAAGAGAAATCCTACGCGTAACTACTACGCATAAGGTTCTACAATGGGACTACGCGTATCCCGTGATGGATATGCGTGGCAATGACCCCACGCATAAGGTCTACTCTTACGAGTAAGCCTTACGCGTAAGGTTTATATACGCCACGCGTAAGCTCCACGCTTAAGGTCCCCTTTCCCACGCGTAACTTTTCTTACGCGTAAGTTAGATCCCACGCATAAGCTTTCGCTCACGCGTATGTCATTCTTGCTTACGCTAACTTTGCCAAAACTACGCCTAAGCCTTGATTGACCTTCATTATGAATTGTTACGTGTACAAACTTGTAAATAAACTAATCATAACGTCACGAATCCAATAATGTCACTAATAAACTTAATCGTTTGATATGTTGTGAACAATAAGTGATAACATAAACTTTAAAACTTAAAGTTAACTAACTCACTAAACATTTCACGGCGTCATTGGACTATTGGACAAACAAGTGACTTAGGACTCGTAACAATCATTGACACCGTACATTCAATAACTAGACAATAAAACCTTCGTTGACTAACATTATGTCTTTTGATATGTTGGTTCTTTTGGCTAATGTTATTTCGATCACGACATGGTCGCTCAAATGAATGTGGATGCACCGAGGTTCTCACTATTGTTGATATCTTCCCAATGGCTATCCTAGAAAGATTGGAAAGAACAACCTTAGGGTTGATTTTGAAACCCTCACATGCTCGTAATCTTCTTGTCTCATTCTTGTGGATATTCTAAGGAATCATCCATAATGTAACATGCTCTCACACTCTGCAACTGCATCGGAAATCTACATTCAGCAATTCGAATTCTATGCGAGGATCACAGTCAAAGTGCGTTGATGGTGACTCTTAATCACAAACAAGTCACCATCACTCATGCGGACTTACGGTGTTCTTCTCATTCTGAAATCGAGCCAACCGACTTCTTTGCCACACCTATGAAGAGACAGTTCGCAATTTCTTCTTGACATTGGCTATGATGAAGCTTGGGGATTGTTACTAAGCATTCTCACGTGGAGCTTAAGAACATTCCTCAACCGTGGAGAACCCTCTACATCATCATTACCAAGTCTGCTTACGGTCGTGATAAAGGTTATGAGCATCCAAAGCTCGTGGAACTACAAATCTTCCGGTCTTTGATCAATAAGAAGGACATCAAATCAAGCATCGATATGGGAGGACATGATGCTATTTCACAAGTAGATTGGCTCAAAGATTCCCTATGTCGATACACAAAGCTTTTGATCCGAGAGCACTTGGACTCAATCCCGATATTCCACAGAGGCTCAATGACCCCGACAATCACGACTTGTTGTCCGAACCTATCCTTTCTATCGAATCAAGGAATCGACAACTAAGAAGCGGTGCCGTCTCGCTGATCACCTTCTATCTAGAGAACTCAAGAAGCTTGAAACGATAAAAGGTATCTAGTAGCGTAAAAGAAGGCAAAGTTGGTCATCTTGATGAAAAACCTTCGTGGACTCCTACTCGGAGAACCGTAAGAGGAAGTGCTTGGAAGTGCGATAAGTTCCGAAAGTCATAGGAAGTTTCCCAAGAGGAATCCTCCTCGTAAAAGGACGGTTCCTCTAAGGAAGCTACTCCCATCCCAATCCCTAAACCCGAACCTCAAAGAAAGCTTTTGACGAAAGCTCAAGGTACCGACACGATGAAGAGATTACCTACTCAAAAGCGCAAGGATGACAATCCTTCAAGCCAAAACCTCAAGTCCTCAAGCCGATAAAGGAAAGGGAAGACTCTGCACTTGTGCCCTATGATGAAAGCTCAAGAAGAAGAAGAAGAGCTACCGGATCAATCATACAGAAGAAGTTTAATTTAGTTAGACACATTCAAAAGTCAAGAATTTGCAAAAGACCAAATGGGTGGCCCCGAGGATCAAGTGGTCTTGCCCTCCTCACCGATCCCGATGTGGTTAATCGACCCGATAAGGGATCCGTGCCACCACTCTTGTGCAACAACAAACGCTTGTGGAGGTGTCTCATCGAACATAACATTGAGGAACCGAAAAGGATAAGATCGAGAAAGAAAAGATCGATGAAGAAGCTAAGGCTCGACGGAAGAAAAGGCTAACTGGACAAGATGACAAAGAGAATTATGATGATTTGCTTCTCAACAATCCAACTCGCTCCAAGGAGGATACTTACGCACCTCCTAAGGACCCCGAGCCTCCTCATGTCTCCTCCTCATCGATTCATCATCTCATTCCTTACCACCACCATCAAAGAAATCAACCAAATCAACATCCAAATCTGTGAAGAAACCACCTCGATCTTGGATTTCTCGGACTCATGAAAGGATTGTGAAAGTTGTCCAACAAGTCGAAAGAAGGACATGCTCTGAAACCGAATTGGTTTGTCGACCAAATACAAGACTTAAATGATGAGAAAGACAAGATGCGTAAAGAAAGGGAATTTGTTCGAAGTTCATGAAAAGTCATCGTCAAGAGGAACTGAACGAAATGATCAAGGTTACACTAACAAGTACCTTCAAGATATCATTCTTAAAGTCACAAAGGAGATGTTTACTGCACAACTATATCCGAATCTTATGCGAGATAGCCAAGCAAACTATAAGATCAACACCTTTAACCGTCACAATCAATCCATCCGATCCCGTAGTTTTCTCGGATAATGAATTGGTGGCCAAGCTCATCACACAAATGTCTAAACGATCCGGGACATTTAATTACGATGAAGGTAAGTCGTTTCAAGCATTCTTTGGACTACCAACTCAAAGAAGCATGTAGATTCGAGCGAAAAGCCTAAACGCCCTAGAGACGATGAAGATAAGGATCAGGATAAGCATGATAAAGCTAAACGTCAAAAGAAGTCTGGTGAATCATCTTCTATGTTACCTCCTCTCTAACGGACTCCTACTCAACAAAGATCTCCTCCTCGTTCTTCTACAGATAAACCTCATGACGATTCCGAGTTACCACCCATGACTCAGAAAATCGGTGATCACTTTGAGTATACGGGTGGTGACGATGAAGAGGTCCTTGAGCCCCTACAACAACCCATCTCTCCCAAACAAGTTCAGAAACCAGCATCATCATCTAGGCCTTGGCAAAAGAAGATGAAGAAGACGCCTCAGACTGACGTCGTATCTTGGCTAGATGACGACAAAACTGAAGAATTTGAATGGTTCTCTACTCTTGTTAACAACACTCCCTACCCTGAAGAAGGTCAGGATTTGGTAGACGGTAATACATTGGAGCATACAAAACTTTTGCAAGAAAATTTCCAGGTGAAGAAGATGACGAAATCCGAGTTGAGGCGAATCAAGAATGAAGCTTTTCAACTGTGGAAAGATAGCTCGAAAGTGCCATCGAGGTCGAATATCACCTTGAGAACATTGCTCGAGCTATGTCTAACAACATGGATTGGCTCAACCCGAAGCAAACATCGACTTCACCAAACGGGACAACCCTCCATACTACACCGATCGGTCAAAACCTCTACCAACAATTGGCCAACCAAATGAACCAAGGATTCCATTCGATATTTCTTCAACAAAGACCGGAATTTCTTCTACATGGTGGCGATGGATCAAGGAAATACGCTACATCGCCGACACTTCCATTCCCAAAGAGACTATATACTCGAACCGCAAAGCCATCGAGGAATGTGCCAATCACTTGTTCTCGACAAAGTGGAAGCATACGACCGAGATGCAATGTACGGATTCATCATTGGCGGAACGCCACGAATCTACTACGTGTCGCCGGTTCGAAGTCTCAACATGCGGTGTTCAAGACTAAGGACATCGCTGCCATCAAACATGTTGTTCGTCATCTAAGTGGGACTACACCTTCCTAAAGAATATCGTGGTCAAACGACAAGATGAAAGGGATTATGCATTCTCTCAAGTCGACTTTGAGAATTTGTCTATCAACGACATCGAAGACATGTACCTTGCCAAAGTACAAGGTCGCATGAGACAATTTTCAACCAAGTACAACGTGAATTCATCAAGTCATTGCTCATCTTCATCGACGATAGTCATCAAGGAACGTGTAGAAGATCTTCACCGGCAGCTGAATCTTATCGCACCTGTCAACTTCACTCCACCTCGCCTAGATCTTCCCGACCTCAACCAGCTCTCACATATACACTCATCAAGAAACCTTTCGGCGTCTGCCACCGTAGTGAACTACAAAGAAATTGCTTAATGGCGTGTAGTGAACTTCACAAGTTTGGAGATCACACTTTGAAGATGGTTAGGGACGGAATGGCATATAGGTTGAAGGACATACGTCACAAGATTGGGTCTCCTAAACGATGGAATTCTCGTGATCGAAGGATGTGAGGAGGATCATCAAGATGATTGATGAAAGGTTGTTTCAAGGGATCGCCGTAACGTTGGAAAGCTTTGTTGGTGGTCGACCCAGATTAACATCACCGGCTATCAACGCCTTGTTCGCACTCCTGGCGACATCACTGCACTTCCTGGTACCCCTTGAATTGTTTCCTTCATTATAAATTTGGATGTGTGATTATATATGCATGGCTTGTGCACACATAACAGTGTACAACCCGTAATTGTCAAGAAAGGACCCTGTGGTACGCTTCAGTGCCACAATCCTTATAAAAGGAGCGAAAGCTTTTTACTTTTGAGTAAAACCTATCAAACCTTTCATTTTTCAAGGTTTTACTCAAAAGGTCAAGTACTTCCTCGTATGTTTTTCAAAACCTCAACCATTTATATCACTTGTTGAGGGGGAGTATTTGAATTAAAACTTTGTTCACAAAATTTTTCATAGTGGTCATCTTCCCGCAACACTCAAAATGGTCATATTTATTGTCAACTTTTCAAAAATAACATTTTATATGCCATTTTTGAGGGGGAGAAAATTATGTGATAAGAAATATGTTGTGTAAATGCAAATGAATCCTTGTGTAATAGACTTAACCAACGAATTAACGGTACTAAAATGTTAGTAACTCGAAAAGACTTGTCCCGACGGGTAATAATTTCAAGCTAGTTCGCTAGTAATGTAAACGTGTCTCGCAAAGGACTTGTCCGAGTAGAATGTACCATTCGAGAAACTCTTGGTAGACATGAACTCGACAGTATGACAACCTTTCGATGTTTGTCTACACCTTCAAGGTAGTTATTAGAGCTAGTTGTCACCTAAAAGTCGACAATGTAACTCTTTAACTATACAACGAACCGTGTCTCGCGGGGATTGTCTATCTTGAGTTGATCAATTCAAAAGTGCTTTTTCCCACACAAAGGTGATTTCCGTCAAAACTCTAAAGCACATGTGGAGGGGAGTATTTATGCAAAATCCTATCTCTCACAAAGGTTCAAACATGATTTTCATTTACAAACCCTTTGAGAGATTCTTAACAACAATGGTTTTATGGCAACATAGGTTAGTCATGGAGTTATAAGGTGACTAAGGTTAGAATAACAGTCTATGATCCGCCAGAGTCGGAGGGATCTACCCAAGGACATCACAAATAGTTAGTACTTAGAAGTCCTTAGGTACGATTATAAAAGGAGAAAATAAGAATCGGAGAAAGAAGGAGTTGAAGAATCAAAAAGAAATGCAAAGAAAAGGGTGAAAAGAAATAGCCCTCCGTTATTCAACTTAGGGCGCACAATCGGGTTCAATTCATATACTACTTGGTTGTCACTTAGTGACGCCGGTATTGAAGATTAAAAGTCGTCATGGAACCAAAGGACGCATGCACTAAACCTTCTTAACCACTCAAGTTTCTCTCATCGAAGCTTGTTTCATTCTCACAGGGAACCCTACGTAAACTATTGGCTTTCTCTAGAGATCACCGGTATTGAAGAAGGAGGCCCTCTTCCTAGTCTCCGTCAGAAAACCAAAACGCACAATTGAGTCTAGAGCCACGAGATTCATCAAAAGATCTCTTAGGTACACTTGACATTTTATCACTTGACGCTCAACAATAAGAATTTCTGGTACATTATCAAGTCCTTCACGATCTTAGCAATGTCGAGAACATTTATGAGAGGTTCACATCCGTGATCCTCGGTGATTGAATGGAAACTCCCGCCGTGGTCAACATCAAACAACCCCGACAAAGCAGTCACTTCGTAACTCCCGTGGATTACGCTTAGTGTGTCTCAAACGGTCTACGTCGTGAGGTGACGCTTGGTGTACCTCAACGACTCATCTCGAATCAGATGTACTTTGCACATCGCGTTATCTCACTTGTGGGACTCCAGTCAGAACGGCCTTTGTAAGAATTAGAGTTGTGCTTTCACACTATGTCATTAACACTCTCAAGTTCAAACTTGTAAGTGCCGGAATCCGCTTATTACTAACCGCTTGAAATGTTTTCTTCTTATGGAAGCTCGGAGCGGGATGATCGTGATGATTCTTTTCATGCTCACGCCAACATCATCACTAATGGAAGTTCTATCATAAAGCAACACAATGTAATGATTCTTCGTCAAATCAAAGAATCTACAAAAGACTTAAAGAACTTCATCAAGATCGAATTCCAACGTCGAGAGCGCGTGAGCATGTTGAAGAATGACGTGGACACCGAGCAAACAAGGCACTGAGGCATACTTGATGCGCATAACAACATACTATCACTTTCACCACAAAGAACAATGATCAAAGAACAAAGTTAAAGATGACGCCAAAGCATAACCGCTCAAAGAAGACAATTTCTACAGTGGGGAGATTGTTCGAATCAAGGCAATTCTTCTCACAAGAAAGAAGAATGTCGAAGACGCCGAGCTACTATTACATCAACGCTTCATCGCTCATCACCAACACTTGAGGGGGAGATTGTTGGAATCACTCCTAAACCATAATCAAGTGTTAGTTATTAATATGTAATAGTTAGCTTTATTATGCACTTTATGTTTGTTATTAGCCTTAAGCTTATGAAGAAGGCCCATGAGCTTAGGCCCAAGCCCATTAAAGAAAGGATGGAAACTAGGAGTGTTGCCCTAGCTTTCCTCCTATAAATACTCTATGTAAACCCTCATTTGAAGGTTGGTTGTTCAAGTTATTTCTCTCATTACACTCCTACGCATAACCGTATTATTATCTTGTGTGTGTGTGTGTGTTTTACTTGTTCAATCGCCTTATCTCTTTCTATATTACTTGTGTTTGTAAAACTAGTGACCTATCAAAACTGAGATCCTTGATTAGTTGTTGTAAGAGTATGGGTCAATGATGAGTTGTACTGAGATCGTTGAGATTTTTTACTTATTTTGTCGATGTTGTATTGATTTAGGTGATGGTAGTAATTGGTAGATGGAAGATGTTGTTGATGAAATTGAATGGATCGATGAAGTTGAGATCAACTGAGGTCATGAGTCTTTGGTACTTGGTGTTATGGATGATGTTGGTCGAGTATCAAATCGCTTTCATTCATTCTATACAAATCGCTTCATTCATAAACATCACAAATCGCATGCCATTTTTTGGAATAAAATGCATTCATAAGGCGTCAAAACACTTCATGATATTAGGACAAGTCGATGTCATCAAACACAAATCGCTTTCAAAAAAAATTGACAAGCCGCTCATGACATTGACCATTAACAACAAAATGCATTTGACTCAATAGTCAAAATGCCTCATAAGCACAAATTGCTTAATGAATTAAGGACAAGTCGCTTTAAATATAATGATAAACCGCTTATGTATACCATGAAACTGACAAACCGCTTTGAAGAAACAGGACCACAAATCGCTCAGACGAATGTATGCATACAGAAATGTCTTAAAAACCAGTTTAACATATCATTATTAAAATAGTTTCGATCCAGATTTGCAAAATGACCACAAACATATTCAAACTTGACCAACAAAGCTTAAAACCAGAAAACGCGAATATGTTCTCATTTAAAAATCAGTAAACATTTCAAAATGATAACCAGCAGCATGTTATAAAATCCCAGCAGCACAAAGCATCAAACATCACACACCAATATCAAACCGCAATAGAGATACACAAGTCGCCATAAAAAATGAACAAATCGCATAAAGAGAACCGCTAAAACCCATACGAATCATCAAACCAACAAAACCTAGGCTCTGATGCCAATTGTAGGATCGTATATTTTATGTTATTTAGATGATTCGGGTGGTCTAGGATTATGATTAAACAAGAGAGCCATGTTTAGAGAGATGAAGAGAGGAGAGGGTGTTCTAGAGAGAGATAAATCAAAAGGAAAATGTTAGATTATCAAAGAAGCACCACCCCTTCCAAGCATGGAAGGGGTATTTATAGTTTACAACCTAAACGTCCTCCTGTCGGACTGTGGATCAGGAATACATTGGGTAAAGACCCGTCCTTCCTCCACGGTGTTACACTAAACTAAACTACGCTAATAACTAACTAATTAACTACTGAATAACGTAAATAACGATATGTCTACGAGCTAACTTATGCTAGAGTATATTTGGGGTGACCGACTCTTCACTATGGAATTTCTAATTCCTAACACGGCCACTTACTTGCACGTGTTTGTTGGAAGTTTTGCGTATTTGGTTGAGTTCATGGTCTTAGAAGATTTAGGAGAATTCACTGATAGCAGCCTCACATAAGTGATATTTGGAAAGCCCTTTAAGATAATAACTAAGTTGAATGAACGCATGGTTGATGGTTTAATTACATTCTCTAATGAAGTTGAGGATTTCATCTATCAAATGCCTTGTACATACCGTAGGTTTAAACACAAAGATATCGAGGCATGTAATCGGATGGCTCCTATTCCGTTACTTAGCGAAAGAGATAAGGAAAATGGACTTAGGTATCCGTACGAGAAAACTAAGAGAAATTACAAAAAATGCCTAGAGTTAGGAGATGATTATAAGAAGGATGAAAGGACACTAGAGTGGCTTACTTATGGGAACGCGAGCGTGCATAAAGTCACGTAGGTGCACGACTTTGAGTCTAGCTACAAGAATCATAAATAAAGAAAAGCGCTTCGTGGGAGGCAACCCATGCTTAATTGTTTGCTTGTTTTTGTGTGTCTTATATCTTTTTCATTGTTGTTTATTCTCATGTTAGACTTTGTGAAAATGCTTTATTTTGTCTTTAACCTCGTCTTAATTACATATAAAGGTATTTTACAAAAAGATAAGTGTAGGGAAGATCACATACGTTTCTAAGAACATGCACATGAGAATTGCAACTAGTGAAATTGATATATATGTGTGTTTGTTAGAGTCAAATGCTTGTATCGAGTCATAATGGATGTTTTGCAGGAATTTTTCCAGGTTTTAAAGATGTAATTTTTCCAGAAAAAGCACAACCGACCACTTTCTGTCAGGACAACCTAACGGTGTCAGGTTTAAAGCTCGACGACGCCGCTATGCGTAAAAAAGTTTATCGCTTTTTCGCTTTTCGTGCTACTTAAAAAATTTGGAAATTCTCGTGTCTTAATTTTCCAGAAAAACTGCAAACATCCATTCCACAAGCATTATATCTTACTTGCTTTCTAGTGTAGTTGTGTCATATATAGTTCTACCGCTGATTTTACGCGAAGGTTTCGTTTGTTTTTTTATAAGTGTGCAGGTTATATTTGGAAAGAAGAAGAAACACTAATTGGATGAAGCTTATCACTCATGCATTCTTCTTGGAAAAGAATTTAACCGCAACTTCACACGGATCCTACCGAGCTAATCAGGGGAGTACTAGTTTCTTTTCCTTACTTACCTTCCTTTATCATAACTTTGATACTTTCGAGGAACATTGGAGACAATGTTCAGTTTAAGTGTAGGGAGGGAGAATAAAATGGGAACTTAGAAACTATTCACTCACTTGATTATTTATCGTGTCCTTGGAAATTTGTGTAATAAACTAAGAGAAATATTCGTTAGGGCAATTTTAGCACCAAATTAAATTTTTTTATGACATTTACGAGCTAAACTTTAGTCTTAATAAAGCGTCTCATGGATAGGAATTATATGACTAGCACAAAAACCGTTTACCACTAAAATTCCACCCCAAAAATGTGAGGTACGCCCCTAGATCTTTAGGAATAAAAGCATTCATCTTTAATGCTTAGAGAGTGTACCGGTAGTATAATAGATTCTAGAACTTGTTTTTTTATGCATTCCGAGATCGCTAGTGAGACTACACTTGTGTAGTTAGGAATAACTAAATGAAAAGAGGCATTAGGATAACCCTTGTTCAAAACCTGTATTATAATTACTTCTTCCACATCGGTTGAGTAATTGCCCCACACCCTTGCGATGTACTCATCTTTAGTACACGATACCCCTAGTTAACCCCTTAGAGCCTATCCTTTTCGCGGTTCTCGTGATGTTTCGGTTTTCCGAAATATCAATGAAGAGCATTGTTTACAATCCACCCTCAAATGTACACCTAAATCGCCTTAGCCTACCTTGTATGCACTCATCTTTAGTGCATTATTGTTATCATTACTTAACCATTAGTTCAAATATCTAGTTACTTGCATGGTTGCTAAGTCGAGTCATATCTTTTGTACACAATTTTGGGACGATTGGGACTCATGGGTAAAAGTAATATTTTATGGAGTAACGGGAAAGAACGATAAATTCAAATTCCCTTTGTCTACGTAATTAAATACTCTAAGTGTTTTGATCTTTTCAAATCGGGTCAATTAGTGTTAGAGAAATAAAAACTCAAGTGTAGGGATGCTCCTATAAATCTGTAATACCCTCGAGATCATAATGACAGCGGAAGACTAATCGGGGTGTTACTCGAATGGAGATCATAGTCAACAATTACAGAAAACGACTCGAAAGAGGCGTTTTAATTAAAAGTAGTTATCATTCATCGAAAACTCATAGTTGTTACAAAATATTGTAAATTGTTCAAATGTTTTCCCAAAATAAAGAGCATGAGTTTGAAAGAAATTACAACTTTATGTTTACACCACAAGAAAAGTCTTGGTATGCCCCACTCCGCGCCTTGGACATAATCTTCACTGATTACCTGAGATAACATGCTTAAAAAGGTCAACAAAAATGTTGAGTGAAGTTCATAGGTTTAAATAACAGTTGAACACAAGAATATGAGCATGATCATTGTAAACTAACAATATCATAAAGAAAAATCACAGATTATTATCCGCTAAGCTCATGCAACCAAGACTCAACTGCATACACCGAATTACCAGTGTACGTAAAGTTTTGCCCCAAAGGAGGTAATAGCCAATTACCTAATGCAATTCAAATATGGTGCGGCCTGGTTATTTCTCTATAACCAAGACGGGGTCGTTAATCCCCATAGTACTATTCACGATATTTGCGTTCACTCGCGGTGACTAATGGTTCATGATACAGGGGACTTATGGCTAAATACTTAGGCAATTCCAATAATCAAGAAGCGAACATTTATGAAAAACCTTGTGTTCTAGTTTATAGCATGTATCTCCCTCGCGGGGTTTGCAAATAAAAGTAAAAGCGAGGCTATGAACTTACCTTGATGATAAGCACAAACAGATCAAGCACAATGTAGCGGAGGTTCCAAACCGAAACCTAAAAATGATGAGATGGTGAGTCTCAGAATATGATAAACATTTTGGTTCGCGACCAAAATAATAGAGCATTGAATATTCTTATTCAATAGATCATTGAATTGTCCAATTCAATAGTGTGTGTGCGTGCTTAACGTTTTAAGTTAATTTACTTGCTACATTTCTTTAGTTAATGATCATCACTTACGCATAAGTTAAATGTTCCCCGCCAGATCTCGTAAAATGATAGTGTTGTTGAGTATTTTAGCTTGTTTAGATCCTATATATATATATTTATATATATATATATATATATATATATATATATATATATATATATATATATATATAGTTAATTACACAAATGGTCACCGTTGTTTGTTGGATTTTTCACTTTCAATACTAAACTTTTTTTGACCGATTCACCATTGTGGTTTCTTGTTATTACGGATCCAGTCCAAATCGGTATGAAATGACCAAAAGGCCCTTGTCACCTTCTTTTTCAAATGAGTTAATTACATAAATGGTCACTGTAGTTTTTAAATGAAAATTAAGTAACGGCCGTTAGTAAATAACCGAAAATTTTGTTTTCTTACGTTTTCGTCCATTTTTACACCTTATCGTCCATTTTTACATGTTTTCTTCCGTTTTTACTCATTTTCATCCGTTTTTACACGTTTTCATCAATTTTTACACGTTCTCGTCCGTTTTTTCATGTTTTCGTCTGTTTTTGCACGTTCTCATCTGTTTTTGCACGTTTTCGTCCATTTATATATCGCCATCATTCGCTTTTGCACGCTTTACGATTTTACACGCTTTCTTCCGTTTTACCGTTTCGCCCATTTTACACATCCTCGCTCATTTTACACGCCGCCTGCTTTTACATGTTTTCGTCTGTTTTTACAAGGTTTCGTCCGTTTTTACATTATTTCGTCTGTTTTTTTCGTCCGATTTTGCATATTTTTGTCCATTTTTATACGTTTTCATTAGTTTTTGCATGTTTTCTTCTGTTTTTACTCATTTTCGTCCGTTTTTACAAGTTTTCATCCGTTTTTACACAATTTCGTCTGTTTTTACTTGTTTTCGTTCGTTTTACACGTTTTCGTCCGTTTTTACAAGTTTTTGTCCGTTTTACATGTATTCATATGTTTTTACACTTTTTTGTCCGTTTTTACATGTTTTCATCCATTTTTATACGTTTTCATTCGCTTGTGCACGTTTTTGTCCATTTTTACACGTTTCCTTTCATTTTTACACGTGAAAAAATGGACGAAAACGTGTAAAAACAAACAAAAATTAGTAAAATCGGAAGAAAACGATAAAATGTATTTAAAACGCAAAACGAATGAAAACGATAAAATGGACGAAAACGCAAAGACGGATGAAAACATGTAAAACATTTAAAACATGTAAAACAAACGAAAACGTGTAAAAACATACGAGAACATGTAAAAACGGACGAAAACGTGCCAAAACGAATGAAAACGTATATAAATGGACGAAAACGAGCAAAAACAGACGAAAAGTGTAAAAACAGACGAAAACATGAAAAAACATATGAAACGTAAAAAAACGGATGAAAACGTAAAACGGACGAAAATGAGTAAAAACAGACTAAAACGTAAAACGAACGAACGCGTTGTTTAAAAAATATATACATTTATTTTTAATTATCTTTCTACAGATAGTCACTTTGATATACTTTCGACAAAAAAAAATCGTGTTTTTCACCTTTTTTTACATTTTTTTCGGTTTTTTTTTGTTACTGAAATTTGCATGAAAAAAAAATCACATGTGATTAAACGCTAATTTGAATATCACATGTGATATTAGTGTTAAATCATATATGATAATATATCATATGTGACTTAACACTAATATCATATGTGATATTACATATCAATATATCATATGTGATTTAATACTAAATATCACATATGATATTCAAATTTGTGTTTAATCACATGTGATTTTTTCATGCAAATCTCAGATTCGGAAAAAAAAACGAAAAAAAAAGACGAAAAAACGTGAAAAAAATATATTTTTATTTCCCGAAAGTATATCAAAATGCCCGTCTATAGAAAGATAATTAAATGCTCGTCGCGATGGTGTAATTATTTTCGCTTAACGATTAACGGTTTAAAAGATATTTAAATTATAAAAAATACATGAAATAATAAAATGTTTTTAATCTCATCAATTGATTTTTTTTAAATGAAAGATCAGAATGAATCCATGAGAAAAGTTTGTATGTAAAATAACCCTACTCAAATTTTAAAAATGTTATTGTTTGTCAATTAACCAAATCTTTAATACAAAATATTACTATACTATTTAGCGTGTAACATAACATAAGTGTTTAAAAAAAAGTAGGTTGTGTAGCATTAACATATATGTTAAAACTCAACCAATTATAGACATGTTCATTTATAGACATTATGACACGTGAGAATTATGTGAACGCAGTGTAACAACCTTTTCACCAATTGACCTCTTCAATGCCTATATAAGCAATTAATACGAAAGCTACAAAGGTACCACAAGCTAATAAGCCATACTATAAAGAAGCTTTAGTTTGTTGTGGTTTGCAAGACTTTTAGTGGTTTAAGAAGCTGCAAAGATGGAAGTAGCAGTGGGGTATCAACGGCTGCCTGATCAGATAGATACTGACTTCGATGACGCAGTGGAAGTCGGATTGCAAACAAGGAAACCACATCAATACTCTGGCCGTGCTATTGCTTCTGGCTTGACAAAGGCTGACAACAACGTCGATGGAGACCCGTCACAAAACACCAACTATTTAGACAAAAATGGAGGTATACCGTATATATATAGTTCTCTAATTTCTTATAGTATAGCATATTAAGTGGCTTTCGCTTAACTGTGATGACTAAAATGAGACAAATGAAAAATTATACGCTGATATTTTTTATTCAAAAAGACTCGATAAACAAAGTATGATGTATACAATGATAAATTTAAGAAAATATTTTACATTTTGATGCAATTGATCCTTGCTTTATTGATTATGCTTACAAAATACTCATCACCTTGCATGGATATTTTCGAGTATCTTCAAATTCAGGAGCAGTTGAAGGTTTGGATATTCATAAGATCGTAGGAGCTGTTGAAGATATGGATATGAATAAGATTGTGAAAGCGGTTCAGAATGATGCCAACGATAATCGAAAGACGGGATCACCTGCCTTTGCTACTGAAGAAGAAACTGGAGAGTCTTCTGAACAAATTGAAGAAGTCACGGAGGAGGAAGTCGTGGAGTTGGAATTTGAGAATGTGAAACCAAAGCTAGATACTCATACGATGCACTGCCCAAAATGCGACCAACAAATAACCAAAGTTGTTCTTCGTCGAAAATTAATTAAAAGACCCGCTGCTAAGTTAGAACAAGAACGGCGTGATTTGTTTGGATGCCTCTCGTGCTTCAGTTTGTTCACTTCCACAGGTACTATCGATCAGTTTGTTACTATTTTTGTATGAACTAACTAACGATTAGGTCTTAATTAAGAACTAGTACTAATGTATACCATTGAATATTTTTTTCAGATAATGGATGTTTCAACCCCTTTTATATTTTTCGAAATAAACAAGATTCAAGTGCAGTTCAACAAGCTGAGGATGGTAATTCATGACCTTTCTTAAACTCAAAAGTCTTTTTTATATTTTTGGTGAAATTTTAATACTTTCAAAAGCCAATTCAACCTTTCAATAATGGAACATTATCAACTACAACCGCAGTTAATACATTTTGTTTGTAAGAATTAATGGTCAACTCTTAAATTTGACAGTTTATAATATATTTGGATAAAGAGTATATCAGATAATCATAGCGTATGCACATGCACATATTTTGAAAAGCATTTGTAGCGTAAAATAAATTTTTTTGTAATGAATTTTAATTTGAAAGCTAAAACTAAGTGCCTACTTTTTTAAAAAAAAAAAAAAAACGCTAATAACCTTTTTAATTTTGACAGTTCTACGTAGCGAACTAAAAAAATAACTCATTTAGACATTAATGTTGATATTTTGTCTTTCTTTAAGTATTACGACCATTTTACCCTTTCAGAATTTTTTTCGAAATACTTTTTTTTTCTAAATTTTTTTCCAAAATTTTTTTTATGAATTTTTTTTTCGAAATTTTTGTTCCAAATTGTTTTTTTTTTATTTTTTTTTCGAAATACTTTTTTTTCAATTTTTTTTCTGAAATATGTTTTTCTAGAATTTTTTTTTTTTTTTGTGACACGCGAAAAAAAATTGAGTTTTTTTTTTTGTAATAATTTGTAATAAAAATAATTTACTAGTGACAAAAAAAAATAATCAAAAGTGAATAAAAATAGGTGAAAACGTATAAAAACGAAGTAAAACGTATAAAACAATTTCTGAATTTTTTTTTTCGAAATTCTTTTTTTTTTTGAAATTTTTTTTCTGAAATAAATTTTTTTGAATTTTTTTTTGTTGTGACATGCGATTTTTTTTATATTTTTTAGATTAAAAAAAATTTCTGAAATTTTTTTTTGAAATATTTTTCGAATGGTAAAATAGTCATAACACTTAAAGAAAGACAAAAATGTCAACATTAATGTCTAAAAGAGTTATTTTTTTAGTTCGCTACGCAGAAGTGCCATTGTTGACAACTATAGTGCTTTAAAAGGTTATTAGCCCTTGAAGCATACCCCATTTACCAATTACCAATTCAATATCTGCGTCCGCACGAGTATTGAAGACATCTTGTTATTTAGATATCAGATAATCAGTTTTAGATAATTGATTTCCCAGTAACCAAGTATAACTGTTCATATCATAGAACTATAGAAGATAGATAAATTTCACATTAGTCTCTTTTATTGGCCATTATATGAGTTAAGATCTTATAACCGTAGAATATTCTTATTATATAAAATCACATAATTGCATTCAAAAGGCACATCCAGACACCCCCTAATGATATGCGGCGTCCAGACTTTTAAAGTCGAAGACTGGACTATTCGAGTATTCCGAGTACTCATGTGTTATATATAAGCAGGGAACTGTTTCAGCATCTTTCGAGTCTTTCAGAAAGAAAAAGGTTCTGAAAAGACAAAACCAACCAAGGATAATCAAGACCCTCAACAGAAGATACCAGGAAAGGCTGTTGATCGAGATCCTGAACAGCCGACACAAGGAAAGGTTAATCAACCACCTGCCCTTGTCTCTAATAATGTTGCAGGCAAACGTCCCATTGTACCAGGTGAAATTTTGTATTTTTCTTATTGTTTATATGTTTCTTTATCAAGAAAATCTTACATAAATTGAATTTGTGCAGGAGAAACTACTAAACTGAATGTAGGAGGAACTCCTAAGCCGGAAGAAAAACTGCCTCCTAGTCCGCTCCCTTCTCATGGTGAAGCAACATGTATCAATATTCCAACAGGAAGCATTACTGGAACCCACGATGTAACACAGGTGCTACCAGGACACGATTTTGAACCGGTTGAGATCTTGAAGAGCATAGTGTATGGAGGTTTAATGGAGGCGATTGCAAGTTTAAGTGTTGTAGCATCTGCTGCTGCTGCTGATGCCAGCACACGTAAGTGGTCACTGTTACTGTGTTTTCACTTTAATATTTGAGCATTGTCATTGCTTTTTGATGAAAGTACACAAACTGAAACACACATTTGGAATGTTATATATGTATCTGTTCCTTATTAATGATATACTGATATCGTGAAACTTAAAAGTTTTTTGTCAATGTTTTTGAGCTTTTACAGTCAGCATCATAGCTCTAGCGCTGGCAAATCTAATCGGTGGGGTCTTCGTCATTGGCCACAACGTGAGTAACCCAAATTGTTAAAATGTTAAACACCTTAACTTCAACTCATCACTCGATCCCAACACCGAAACTTATGTGATTGATCGATATGCAGATCTGGGACTTAAAAGATGACTGCTACAAATTCTCTAGCCAACAATCAGACGGCCAAGAATCTCGTACCAAGTACAAAGACTTACTAGGACGAGTTGAGCATTTCCCGTTGCACATGTTCTTAGCAATACTATCTTTCCTTGTGTTTGGAGTCATCCCTCCTGTTGCTTATGGGTACGCATTTCATGAAACTAGTGATAAAGACTTCACATTGGTGGCGGTTGCAGTGGTATCTTTTGTATGTGTCAGTTTGCTAGGAATATTTAAGGCTTATATCGATAGATGCACTGGGTTTGGAGGGTATGTTAAAACTATTACATACTACTTGACTACAGCAGTTGCTGTCTCGGGTGTTTCTTATGCTGCTGGGAATTTAGCAATGAGGCTGATTGAGAAGCTTGGATTATTTGAGACAGGTACTGGGGTAAACATGTCGCTCATCCCTGAAGTTGTGTCATCAAACCCGTCTTTGGCATACCATTGATGTTTTTCTTACTTCCGTTGTTCAGTTCCCTTTTGAATGTCTTTGTCGATGAGAGTGTGGTATGCATCCTTTGTATGTTGTATATCTAAAGTATCGCCAATAAAGAACTTGTATGTTTGCTTCCATTTTGGATCAATCTCTACTTAGTATCTCACAACCTTGGATTCGCATAATTCACATGGGAGAATCTTTAGAAAAAACATAGACTCGTCAAAAACCAGTTGGATTCATTTGAACCCAATTCATGTGAAAATTCACAAATATTGTAAGGCAAGTTATAAAGAAGTAACGTAGAATGCTATTAAACAATGTAGAACCTGTGAAGAAGAAGATGGGGAATCACGAAATGGGCAGCATGGGTCAGAATATATTTAACATTTATACCAACCAAACGGTTCGGTTTAGCTCTTATCAATATTAAAAGTTAAATCTGAACGAAAAGTGCAGGATACATCTTATTATATTACCAGTACCGCTTAAAGAGTGACAATCCAAAAGAATATCTGAAAAATTCAAATAATAATTTCAATTAGGCATCTTATCAAACACCTTACGTAAATAGACAAATACTAAACTTATCATGTACACAATAAATCCAAAAGGCGCATGCCTTTTGAGTTGGTTCAATTGATGATTCATACAAGTTTTAACACCTGAACTGTAAAACGAAAAAATAAAAAGGATATCCTTTCTTTCATGGACGAATCGTGTATCACATTGTCGCGTTTTTCTGACGATGATGCCTTAGACGGTGGGTTAGGCTATGCACAGTGGTGACCTGGGTCACCTGTGGCACATCAACTTTCTCTCTCCGACGATCTGACGATGACCTAGTTGCCATTAGTTGCTAACAGTGGTGACCTAGTTAATTATTTTTTTTTTTCTTTTTTCTTTTTTTTTCCTTTTAAATTCTAATATTTTTAACAAAAAAATCAAACTTCATTAATAATAAAAATATTACATAAATCATACAATACGATACGGTTAAAAAACATACGAACTAAAATATACTATGATACGAAATACATAAACATATCCTAATCTGAATGCTCCCCGCATGCAGAATCATACGAAGGAGACTAATAACCAGCAAATTCCTCGATGTAAGCCAAACGTTCTTCTTCCGCCTTCCTGGCTTTCTCATCATCCTCGTCTGCATAACCTAGCCCAATTTTTTGTTGAGAGAATTGTGTTTGAAAATGTGTGTTTAAAAATGTGTTTGGGGTTCGTATTTATAATATTGTAAAAGTGGTAAATTTTTTTTTAAAAAAAGTTGTTTTTTTTTTCAAACAGTCCAAATTTGTGAGTAATAAACTCGGTTGATATGCCGAAATAGGTTGTCATTTCTTCATCCCCCAACCGAACCCAACCTTCCTCCCACAATGGTCACGACCGACCCTCCCCAACCGACCACTGCTCGTAGCCTTAGAACTTGGGTAACTAAGTGGGCCGATTTTATTTTATTGTTTTATCTCTAGCATAAGCTTTATTATTTACCTTTAAGAGTAAATTACATAAATCGTCCTTGTGGTTGTAGCAAAATTATATGTTTCGTCCTAAAACACAAAATATTACACCAATGCTCTCTGTTATTATCCCAATTGGGTTGACCGGTCCTTTGACCTTTTAATCACCTAATTGGATGTTAAGTCCATTTGCACCATTAGTTCCTAATGGCATCATGTGTCAATGTTAGTCCATTTAAACAATGATTGTTTGCAACGTTAGTTCCTTATACTAACGGTTATTTCTAACCCCACCACTACCACTACCACCACCACCACTCACTACCACCACCAACCAACACCAACACCACTGTCACCTACCACCAACTACCACCCACCACCACCACTACCATCACCACCCACCCCTACCACCACCACCACTTAACACCTTCTAAATCCTTACACTTCCTAAAAACCTTCAAAGTCACATTATACAAAACTAAATAAGCTCATCTGATATTCAATCTACACTTACAGAACAAGTAAAGCATACAAGAATGGATGGAACAATATTGACCAGGTGTATATATCACTTTTGGATTGGAAGACGGATACTGAATTCTTTAAAAGAATTAATATATCCAACAATAAAACCATAATCCTGAAATCTAAGACACCTAATAGCTTGAATCAACGAATTACTTATTAGCATTAACAAAGATGCTAGATAACAAATATCTTGTAAACTAACATCACCATTAAGAGGTAGTTCTATATCATAAACATCGTTAGTAGCCCTCGTTAATATGCATCTTAAAAGAGATAGAATCTCATCTATGCATGCTATGTCTAATACACACAGGCTCTGCTGTATATATTCAATAGAGGAAGCTAGGAGGTCGGACTTTCTCTTAAAGAGTTTTTTTTTTAGATTTAAATCCATGAGCCGTTTAATTTATCATTTCATCTAGTTTCTGCATCTTAGCGGGCTCAATACAAGACTCAAAAGAAGGCATGTTGACTAATAAACCCCTGACATCTATTGAATGGTTCTTAGTTTTCAAAATAGACATATGTTGTGTATACAACATAACTGAGATTTCAAATGCTGAAAGGTAGAAATCGATTAGTATAGGATCTAGTTTGGGGGTTTCACTCTCTATGCCAACAGCGACAACACTATAAACCAATGAAACAATATGAGCCTGCAATAATTTGGGTGAAGAAAGCACAATGGGTTTTGCAAATAATACAAATAAGTCATGAAAACGCGTTTATTTATATTTTACGATCTTCTAATGTTTTGTCGATAACAAACGTAAAATCATTTTAACGAAACAAATAAAATACGTAAATGGTTTGAGCCAATAGTTTTCTAACACACTTACGCTTTCACATAAAACACTAAAACAAGTATAAGTGATTTTATGATTTAGTAATACATATGTACAACAACTAGTGTTTACATATTGGGTAAATATATACATAACTAGTATGTATTATAATGGGTAATATAAATGGTAAAACTTAAGTATTTGACCCATTGACCAAATACATTGAATGTAGTTTAAGTCCATGACCCATACCCATGGAGCATGACTCATAACCCATTGCATGACATCATGCTTAAGTCATATATGGATCATATCCATGACCCATGGTTTTAACTCATGACCCATGGACTAGATGCATTGCATCTTGTAGATACATTGTATCTACTTGGATACCCATGATCCATAACCCATGACCCATGACCCAAAACCCATGGGCAAAAGGGAGCGTCCCACGGATCCCTAGTAATACACTTGACGGATCCCTCAAGAAAGGGATCCGTGGGATCCGTGGAACAGTAGCCATTTTCTCTCTATAAATAGTGAGCCATTTCTTCATTGTTTCTTACCTCTTACACATATATTTTCTCTTTGAGTTATAAACTCTCTAACCTCAGATCCAAGTGATCTATGTATGTAGTTTTGTTTTTGTGTGATTCTCTAGGTTCCTCTTAAAGGCGAGATCACCACCTTTTGAAGTCGAGCAAGCTCAAGTCCATGAGTTGCCATGCTTCGTCATCATCAAGACTACTGAGGTTCTCTTGTTGATAGTTCTCTTCTTTCTCATTAGAAGTGTAGTGTCGAAGACATAAGTGAAAGATGTCTAAAGGGTCAAGACAAAGACATTAGTGAAAGGTGTCGAACGTCCGTATTGAAAGCACTAGTGAAGGGTGCTTAGAAGTTAAGGCTAAAGGCATTAGTGAAGGGTGCCTAGAAGTCAAGATACAAGGCATTAGTGAAGGGTGCCTTGAGATCGATTCAAAGGCATTAGTGAAAGGTGCCTAAGGTGTACATTCGATATGGTGTGTTCGATGTACACGATAGATTAGTGTTGGGTCAAAGGATATTGATATCCTTGTTGATGTTGTTATAAGGAGTAGATCTCCTTTGGGGTTAGTTGGTGTTGTAGTGTTGGGTAGTAGTTCCTCCATTGTAATGGAACTCGGTATTTAGCCTAATACCGGATAAAGGGTAGGCGACGCCAGGATAGGTTTGGTTCTACCTCGTGGAAGAACCCGTATCTAGCCTTGTACCGGATAAAGAGTAGGCAACGCTGTGAAGGCTTCTCCGCCATAAGGAGTTGGTGTCGTGTAGTGTTTACGAACTCTCGAGTAGGTGACTCGGGGAGTGGAGTAGGGCAAGGAAGGTGTCCTTGTAGCCGAACCACTATAAATACTCGCGTTGTGGTTTTGTGCTTCTTACTCCTTATCTTTTCATTACATATTTTTATATGCTTGTCTATCAACATCCAACACACATGTTTAAACAGATTGACATAAGTCGATCTAAATAGTTTAAAACCAATTTTTAATCGGTAAAAATATTCAACCCCCCTTCTAGTTTTCCACAATTGGCATCAGAGCTTCGCTACCAAGTTTCTTAAAGTATATTGTACTTTAAAAACTTGATACGATCCGTGTTTAATTGAAAAATACAAAGAAGGTCTTTCACAAAGAAAACAAACACCATGTTTTAAAAACACATTGTTTGGATGTTGATTAGATGACAACATTTATTTATTTATTTATTTAATTGCACTAACCTTCCTTGTCATATTGCTTAGTTAAAGCTCATACCTATCAAGCCATAGTAATTGCTTGATAACAAGAATATCTTCCCTAAGAAGGTATCTTAAACACGAAGGAACCGGAGTTGTCTACTGACATTTGTTGTGTCATTTGTAAAGACATTCCTAAGTGCATTAGAGGTATGATTTCCCACTTATCTCTAAATAACATTAGCTTAATTAATAAGTATGCTTACATAGGAATTTATATGATCATCTTTTGTGCATATTCATATATTACACGTAGCTTCGTAAGGAAACTTTTCTCGCATACGTATTGCTCTTTCGTCTGAAGTCTAGGTTTATAAAATTTGTGTTTTTTCATTTAATCCAAAAATCATATCTTTCTAATAATAAAACAAAACACAAATCTCAAAAATTCCTCCTTCCCCATAAATATCCCTTCCGATCGCTTCCTCCACCAAACCCTCATTTTTCAAATCTTCCACTTTCAAAAATCACTTCTCATTCAAACTTCATTTCCTTCTCATCTCATCTCATTTCAAACCAAAACCAAGAAGGATCTTCATCAACATGTTTACATCACCCTCGTACTCATCGCCTTAACACTCATCACTCTCGTGTTTCCCATAACTAAGTTTTTGTATGGAGACATATACTTTGTGTTGTTAATCTACATTGGTGTTATATACCCAATTCTTTGTATCATTCTTAGCATTGAAATGAAATATTACTAATGCTCTGGTTTATCTAGTTTATTTCTCATTATATGTTTGTCATTTCGTTTACGTTTTATCTTTCGTATGTTCTTGGTCTTGAAATACATTAGAAACCAACAATGCATGCTAGAGTAAACATTGGCTAAAATACATACCTTTGTATAAACATATAAGATGCAAAAATCCCTTTTCGTCAAAACTTTTTTTCTGTCACTATAGATCCATGGATCCCTGTAGTTATACTAGCCGAATCCCTCATGGAAGGGAACCGTGAGAACCGTCCCTCTAGAAAACAGTTTTTCATGCAATATAAAAATCGTTTTCTTCCTAAAAGAAATATTCCACTAGAATGTCAAACATTAAGTGAGTTAATTATCATTTTTAATAAACATCTAGTAAAAACGTTAGGTAACCATTGTTTTGCCTGTAATACGTCTCATTTATTAACTCTTCACTTCTATAGGTCTCGTTATGTCGCATGAGTATGAGTTTGATTTTTCACTCACTTGCGTCTACACCCCTAACATCTCTCTTGAGCCCAACACACCTGCCAATCATGTCCGTGGGTTTAATAATCTCGAAACCCGTCACTTCCATGAAGAACGTATTGTCGAAACTCCTCTACAATACGAAAAATATATCAATACCTCCTTCCGAACCATAGGACTAGAATGTCTTCTCGAAATTAAAGAGAAAATATGTCCAAGGTTTGTATTGGAATTCTTCCGTCAAGTCGAACTCGTTCGTAACGAGGATCGCTCTCATCTCTTTGGTTTTGGATCAAAACCAAAAGTTTGTTCTAACCCTTGGGCAATTTGCTCACATCCTCCGAATTCCAAATCATGGACAATGTGCCTTCACCAAGATTGGTCTCTTGATTCTCTTCAACTTTCGTGAAGAAAATAGTCCATATTGTTCACACATACCTTCCCTCAAGACCTGACTCGCATGATATGCAAACCTCGACCCTATTACTCGATCCAAACATTATCTATACACGGATATCCGAGAAGAGTACAAGGCTCTCGCACTCATCCTACGTGAAAATGTTTGGAGTCTTAGGGGAAATCGAGAAATCCTTCCCGCTTGTTGTGCTCACATAATGTATTGTTTGCTAACACAACAACCATACAATCTCGCCTACTTCTTCGCAAGGCGAATTGTAAATCTTCAAGGCTCCAAGAACAAACTAATCCCTTATGGAATGTTCTTGACACGCCTTTATCATCACATCATGTACTTCCACCCTCAATTTCAAAGTCCGTTGTATGTACTTGTGAACAAGATGATGGAACCTCTAAACACATCTCTCATGAAGACTTTCTTCATCCCTGAATCAGCGAACACTCATCAACCATTTGATGATCCATCTAGCGAAAACGCTCAAGAAACTTAGTCTTCTTTCAAAATAGGGTCGATCCTTAGTATTCATGCTTTATCAATGTAATGCAACTTCTTTCATGAAATAAAACATCTTACATTTGATATCTCTACTATATTAGTGTTAGAACGTCTTAGAAAACACTAACTTTGAAATATGATGCCTTGTGCAACCCTTGCATACCTTTTGTAAAGGTTCTGTTTAGCAGAGAGACGGATCCCAATGTTTGTGCTAGACGGATCCCTACTCTTAGGGAACTGTGGGATCCGGCAAACAGAAATGCAGTTGCAATCATTATATGTCTTTAGATCTCTTCACACTAAGCTAAACATAGTGTCTATGGACCCATTGAGTCCTTATCAACCTGAGTAAAAGTTTCATACTCACGCATAACTCACTTAGATCACACTCAAGGCACTTGTAGATCTATCGTTTCACCAAAACTCATTACTCTTCCGCTTTTATGCTCACACCTCATTCCTCACATGATTATACATCTAGCTTTAGAAATCGTTCAATTTTAGCAAATCGATTTTAGTCATCTTTATCTCAAAATGGGTAAAAATTCTAGTTTTTCCATAACCTTTAAGATATCTTCCAAAATGTTATCTTAAGTTACTATCTGGTCTCTAGGACCATTTAGCTCCATTTGACACTCTCAAGTTTTTAGTGTCATCTTTGTTCATTCATTGGTACTCATAAAAGTTCCAATTTCTTCCATAAAGGCAATCATTAGCTATATCACTCATTGCCCTTGAACATTTAAGTACCATTTCATTTAAGACAC
Source organism: Chrysanthemum lavandulifolium (assembly GCA_022545495.1). Taxonomy (NCBI): domain Eukaryota; kingdom Viridiplantae; phylum Streptophyta; class Magnoliopsida; order Asterales; family Asteraceae; genus Chrysanthemum; species Chrysanthemum lavandulifolium. The sequence continues at coordinate 174,391,378 of CM040238.1, read as the reverse complement.
TTAGGAGGACTGAAACACTCAAAAAGGTATAGGCATTAGACCTTACAAACATCATTTTTATCCTTTCCTAGCTGCTGAGAGCCGGATCCCTAGGATTAGCTTAGACGGATCCCTCATTGGAGGGAACCGTGGGATCCGGTGATGATTTATGTCAACTCTAGCTAAAACAATCATTTCAAGCTCATCTTGCTAACTTGAACACTCCATCTCATCTTAATTAAGCTCCTAGATCAAGACAACTCAAGTTGACTCTTGTGCATGCTAATCATCACATTCCAAAGAATCTTAGTGGCTTAAGTCTTGAATGCACTTGCCAAATCCCTTGCTTTATAAACCACATTGTTAGGACTCCTAAAGTCATCATCTTCATCCTCATTTTCAGCACTTAGAAACCTTTACAAACCTCTTTGAATCATCTCATCATGAGGAAAGCTCCTAGTGGTAACTCATCCACCAAAGGACCACCCAAGAAAATTGCTCGTGTTGTACACGAAATTTCCTCAACCGAATCATCTCCGGTTAAATCCACAAATGCTTGGATTTCTCTTCCACCAACTCAACCAACCAAACCAATCCCTAAAAAGATAGTTCCCACAAAACTACCAATGCCAAACACCACCATACCTCCTAAACCAAACAATCCCATTTCCACTAAACCATCACCATTGGTGCCTAGAGCCCTATCATTCACCACTTCACTCTCATCACCACACCTCTATAATCTAGAGGATTTGCCTCCTAGGCCATCTCATCCTCCACCATTGGCAACATTCTCCTCATTAGGAGGAATAGTGGAACAAAATCAAGGTGTTGAGTCAACACTAGCTCCGGCTTCCTTTTCTCCGTCACCATCAAATAATCCATTTTGGATTATGAGAAATCATCAAAGTCAACCACCCGACCACATGGAAGTTGACACCTCTCTACCACCACCATCATTCTTGGTCGAGCCATCTTCGAATGCGCCTCCGCCAATCCCTCCCTCTTTTGAGGCTCCTCAACCCGCTTCACTTGATCCTTCACATCAAGAAATTTCCTTTCTTCCATCACCACTACCGAGCCATGACAAAGATTGTTATCATTGTCAACATGTTGAAAGTTTGATACATGAAGTACGTGAAGATCAACGTTTCATGTTTTATCACCTCCTCGAACGTTTCGACGAGATTAAACCTAAACAAACTTGAGCTAGAGGATTCTAGTGGTGTCCTAGTATCAAGCGCGACTTAGATAGTCTAGTAATTCAAAGTCATGTATTGTTCATTTTCTTAGTTTTTAGAGTCATGTATATCATATCTCTAGTTTTATTAAATGAAATTACATGATATTTGTTATATTGTTTTGAGTATATGATTATTGGTCTAATACATATCTCATTTTGATGCCAACATCTTTTGGTACATCACATTTGCTGTATTTTAGTTACAGACAGACGGATCCCTACGTTTTGCCTAGACGGATCCCTCCAAGGAGGGAACCGTGGGATCCGTGCAACAGAAGACTAGTTTTCTACTAACTTGAGTCTTATTTGCAGGAAATTATGCATTATATACTTGTCTTCTAACCTTTGTTTTGTAGATTTTCAATTTACACGTGAAGACTTTGACACCCTAAGCTAGGGGAGCTTTGTGTCAAAGCATTACATTGCAAAATCACTTGCAATATTAGGATTACATTTCATGACGTCCCTTTGCAAAGTTGCAATCATCAAGGGGGAGCATATTCGTCACATAGACGAAATCTTTTGCAAACTTAGGTGCAAATGAACTAGCTTAGTATTTTTTTTTTCTTGGCGCCCTCACAAAGGGATAGACTCGTCAAGGGGGAGTTAAGACGAGAACTCTTCCCGTCACTTGCTCTCTATTTATTCTCTTTCACATGTTTTTCTTAAAACGATGTGTTAGTTTATTTTCAAAGCTCTTTTGTTTCGACAAAAGGGGAGAAGAAAGTAAAACTACAAATTCAAACTTTTACAATTTTAGTTTTTTCCTTAAAATAATTTTATGTTTTGTCATCAATAAAAAGGGGGAGATTGTTAATACAAATAAGTCGTAAAAACGTTTATTTATATTTTACGATCTTCTAATGTTTTGTCGATAACAAACGTAAAATCATTTTAACGAAACAAATAAAATACGTAAATGGTTTGAGCCAATAGTTTTCTAACACACTTACGTTTTCACATAAAACACTAAAACAAGTATAAGTGATTTTATGATTTAGTAATACATATGTACAACAACTAGTGTTTACATATTGGGTAAATATATACATAATGGGTAATGTAAATGGGTAGAAACTTAAGTATTTGACCCATTGACCAAATACATTGAATGTAGTTGGGTATAACCCAAAGTCCATGACCCATACCCATGGAGCATGACCCATAACCCATTGCATGACATCATGCTTAAGTCATATATGGATATTATCCATGACCCATGGTTTTAACTCATGACCCATGGACTAGATGCATTGCATCTTGTAGATACATTGTATCTACTTGGATACCCATGATCCATAACCCATGACCCATGACCCAAAACCCATGGGCAAAAGGAGCGTCCCACGGATCCCGAAGATACATCGGACGGATCCTCAAGAAAGGGATCCGTGGATCAAGAGCCAAGATTTTTTTCCTCTATAAATAGTGAGCCATTTCTTCATTGTTTCTTACCCTTTCACATATATTTTCTCTTTGAGTTATAAACTCTCTAACCTCAAATCCAAGTGATCTATGTATGTAGTTTTTTTTTTTTGTGATTCTCTAGGTTCCTCTTAAAGGTGAGATCACCACCTTTTGAAGTCGAGCAAGCAAAAGTCCATGAGTTGCCATGCTTCGTTATCATCAAGACTACTGAGGTTCTCTAGTTGATAGTTCTCTTCTTTCTCATTAGAAGTGCAGTGTCAAAGACATAAGTGAAAGATGTCTAAGGGTCAAGACGAAGACATTAGTGAAAGGTGTCGAACGTCCGTGTTGAAAGCACTAGTGAAGGGTGCTTAGAAGTCAAGGCTAAAGGCATTAGTGAAGGGTTCCTAGAAGTCAAGACACAAGGCATTAGTGAAGGGTGCCTTGAGATCGAGTCAAAGGCATTAGTGAAAGGTGCCTAAGGTGTACATTCGATATGGTGTGTTCGATGTACACGATAGATTAGTATTGGGTCAAAGGATATTGATATCCTTGTTGATGTTGTTATAAGGAGTAGATCTCCTTTGGGGTTAGTTGTTGGTGTAGTGTTGGGTAGTAGTTCCTCCATTGTAATGGAACTCGGTATTTAGCCTAGTACCGGATAAAGGGTAGGCGACGTTGTGATAGGTTTGGTTCTACCTCGTGGAAGAACCCGGTATCTAGCCTTGTAGAGGATAAAGAGTAGGCAACGTTGTGAAGGCTTCTCCTCCATAAGGAGTTGGTGTCATGTAGTGTTTACGAACTCTCGAGTAGGTGACTCGGGGAGCGGAGTAGGGCAAGGAAGGTGTCCTTGTAGCCGAACCACTATAAATACTCGCGTTGTGGTTTTGTGCTTCTTACTCCCTATTCTTTCATTACATATTTATTTATTCTTGTCTATCAACATCCAACACACATGTTTAAATAGATTGACATAAGTCGAACTAAATAGTTTAAAAAACCAAGTTTTAATATACATGGACAATAAAACTATTCAACCCCTTCTAGTTTTCCACAAGTAGACTAAAACAACTTTCGTCATTAGTTTTGATGAACAATTCATTCAAATCAGTCCCATTGCCTATACAAAACTGTTACTTTGAAGATAACTAAATGAGCAAATTATATGTACTTTTGTATTTACTTTACTTGTTCTGTAAGTGTAGATTTAAATCGGTGGTGAGTGATGGTTGTGAGCGGCGTTGGCGATTGGTGGTGGTGGTAGGTGTGGTAGTTGGTGGTGGTGGGTGGCGAGCGGTGGTGGCAAGTGGTAGTCGGTGGTGGTGGTGGTGGGTGGCGAGCGGTGGTGGCGAGTGGTGGTGGGGTGGATGACGGTGGTGTTGGTGGTTTTGGTGGTTGGTGGTGGCGGGTGGTGGTTGGAGGCGGTAGTGAGTGGTGGTGGTGGGATTAGAAACAACCGTTATTATAAAGGACTAACGTTGCAAACAATCATTGGCTGAATGGACTAACATTGACACATGATGCCATTAGGGACTAGCGGTGCAAATGCACTTAACGTCCAATTGGATGATTAAAATGTCAAATGACCAGTCAACCCAATTGGGACAACCACAGGGACCATTGGTGTAATTTTTTGCATTCTAGGACGAAACATGCAAGTTTGCTACAACTACAAGGACGATTTATGTAACTTACTCTTGCCTTAATTAGTGCTAATCTACATTACATTCTCAAATTTAATTTTGAGAGGAAAAGAAAAGAAAAGAAATAGAAAGAAACATAAAAAAATCTTGTGTTCATAGATTTTTTTTAGAGACCAAAGAAAAATGAAATCGAGAGAAGCGGAAAGAAGATTTGGGGTGTTTTTAATATAAAATATTTTTCCTACTTTTAGAAGGAAGAGAAAAGAACTCCTCTTCCTTTATTTTATCCCCAATCTCCTCTTTCTTCTTCTACAAAATTAATTATTAGATAAAATGATAAAAGTAGACACTCTTAAATTTCATAATCACTTTTTAGAAGGGGCAAAATGGTCTTTTATATACTCTCCTATATTAGAGAAATTGATTGATTGATACGTACACTGACAAAATTAGAAAACCTAACGTATATGTGTGTTTATTTGGTGCTTTTAGTCATAAAAGAAAATTTATTTTTCTTTTAGAATGGCTAGTCAGTAGTTAATGGTTCGAGTCGTGCAGTGACATCCAAGCAGGCAATATGCCTTTCTCGAACCTTTGCTTTTGAGAAATAAGCCGCACTCCTTTTTTCCGCTTCGCTTAAGACCTATTGGCAAATCTCAAACCTAAGACCTTCAAAAGAAACAACCCTCCCAAAGTTACCTCTGGTGGCCACTTGATCTAGACCAAGCGGTCAAAAAAGAAAAAGTATGCATGACATCTAAACAGAAATCATCATTTGATCATCTTTTTGTCTTAACAGCTATGAATTTTGTTAATAGATCGCAAGATGTTAGAAACACACAAGAAAACAGATTTCATCCGAACGTTGCTAGCATAATGTGGATCTAAAATTCAGTAACCATACCAAACAAGAAGTAAACTGGAAACTCTATATATGTGTAACCAGTCTTTATCTTTTCTTCTTCGATGTTGTTTTTAAATAGGTGGTTGCTTGTCAAAGAATACTATGTCCATAAACTGACAAATAACTCAACAAGTGGTTTAACCATGTGGATGCAGGTTAAAAAAATGCGTCTTTCTATACATATTCATGCTTTTATATTATAATAAAAGAGTAAAGTTCAAAATAAATTCACGTGGTCTATCCATTATCCTGCTTTACATCTATGTGGTTTTTTTTGGCACATACACATTCTTTTGTTAGTAAAGTTAGCCACCATACATCCCTCCGTTAATAAAATCTTTCAATGAGGACTAATGGTGCAAATTATTTCACTATTATCTCCTTACACAAGAGAAAATATTTGTATCGTTAGTCCTCAAGAGAAAATCTTTGCATAGTTAGTTTGTTTTTATACGTTTCGTCCGTTTTTTTACGTTTTTATCTTTTTTTCGTCCATTTTTTTACGCTTTCATATCTTTTTATCTGTTTTCGTTCTTTTTTATTATGTTTTCATATGTTTTATACGTTTTCGTCTTTTTTATACCTTTTCTTACGTTTTTATATGTTTTCTTACGTTTTATCCGTTTTTGTTCGTTTTTATACGTTTTCATCCGTTTTATTTTCGTTGGTTTTTATACGTTTTCGTACGTTTTTTATACATTTTCGTCTGTTTTTTACGTATTTATCCATTTTCGTCCTTTTATACGATTTCGTCAGTATTTTTACTTTTTCGTCCGTTTTCTTACGTTTTCGTCCGTTCTTTTATGTTTTTACATGTTTTCGTCATTTTTTATACGTTTTTATCCGTTTTTTACATTTTCGTCTGTTTTTACGTTTTTATCCGTTTTCGTCCGTTTTTGTTTTTTTTATGTTTTCATCCTTTTTACACGGTTTCATCCATTAGTATACGTTTTTATCCTTTTTTGTCAGTTTTTATCCATTTTCGTTTATTTTTTCTACGTTTTCGTATGTTTTCATACATTTTCGTCTATTTTTATATGTTTTCATCCGTTTTTATACAATTCTAAACGTATAAAAACGGATGAAACGTATGAAAACGGACGAAAATGTTTGAAAACATAAAGAAAATAAATGAAAACGGATAAAAATGGATGAAAACTTATAAAAAGGACGGAAACATAAAAAACAGACGGAAACGGAGAAAAATGGACGAAAACGTATACAAATAGTATAAAAATGGACGAAAACGTATAGAAATGGACAAAAACGTATAGAATTGGATGAAAATGTATAAAAACGGACTAAAACGTAAAAAATGACGAGAACGTAAAAAAAATGATAGAAACGTAAAAAAAGGGATAAAAACGGATTAAAACGTACGAAAACGAAAAAACAGACGAAAACATATAAAACGAACAAAAACGTATAAAAATGGATGAAAACGTATAAAAACGGATAATAGCGTAAGAAAACGTATAAAAACGGACAGAAACGTAAAAAACGGACAAAATCTTAAAACCCGAACGAAAACGAATTAAAACGTATAAAGACTTAAGAAAACGTATAAAAACAGGCGAAAACTTATAAAAACGGATGAAAACGGACGAAAACGTAAAATCGGACGAAAACAGTGAAAAATATGTGAAAATTAAAGAAACGGACGAAAAGGATAAAAACGTATGAAAAGGCAAAAAAAACGGACGAAAACGTATAAAAACGAATTAACGATGCTAATATTTTCTCTTGAGGGCTAACGATACAAATATTTTCTCTTGCGTTAGGAAATAACGGAGAAATAATTTGCATTGTTAGTCCTCATTGACAGATTTTACTAACGAATAGATCTGTGGTGGCTAACTTTACTAATGAAAGGATGTGTGTGTGCAAAAAAAAAGTCACATATGTAAAGCGGGATAATAAACAAACTACAAAAATGTATTTTGGACTTTACTCATAATAAAATGTATACATATTGTTGAAGCTTTATTCAGCCATTATTCTCATCGTTTGCGTGCCCAAAAATATAATTATAAACAATTGATTAGTGGTATTATTGAGTAATAGTTGTTAAATTAGAATCATAATTTGCCAGCTATTAATGAAGGCGATGAAAATATTTGTATATTGATTATGTCAATAAATCAGTACATACACTAAGCTACTGAAGACCATATAAACAGTTCAACTAATTCAGATATATGCTCTATTTTATATTTGTGAAGGTTTCATACATGCAAGGTATTGAGACCAACAAACTTGTTGCAATATGATGACTATAGAATTACGTACATTGCTTAAGAAAAAGAAACGGTCGTCGTAGATGTACCAAATTGTGACTACAAGATTATCAGTTAATTAAGAATTTATTTAATGGCTGGGCTACCCACAAGGCCTTGGTTTAGACATATAAGAAAGACATGTTGAGTTTATTAAGTTAAAAATGACATGCGATTAGAGTAATTTATATGTTTAATTAATATGAATTAATTGCATATTTCAACTTAAAAAAAATAAAAAAAAATATAAAAAAAAAATAATAATAATTATTAAATGAAGACCCATTAAATAAACTAATTATTTGGAACCAAAAAGATTAGAGTCTAACATAAACTTTTCAAATCTTCTAAAGGCGCTTGTTATTACCATTACAACCAAAAGTTACACGTTAATCAAATTTAGGTTTTAGTGTTTCAACATGATGATTTACAAATAAATTTTGTTAACCATAATTCTAAAGGTTATTGCTAGACTCAACCAATTAGAGACATGTTCATTTATAGACATTATGACTCATGAGAAACACTACAACAATCGTGACTTTCGCAGGCGAATTATCAGGGCTTTCGCCGGGGACATGTCCCCGGCGAAACCTATTACCGGGGACATGTCCCCGGCGAAAACCCCCCGGCAATACCCTCTCGATAATACTTTCCCCGGTGACTAAATCCTACTTTTACCGGGGACATGTGGGTCCCGCACCAATTCTACGCTGGTCAAGCACGTCCGACGTGGCACTTTCTTTTGCCGGGACATGTCCTCGGGAACTGAAAACTAATATTATCTATATCAGATTCACGGGACATGTCCCGAAAGTTTTGACCCAATTTGCGTAAAATTGTTGCAAAATGGGTAATTTTCATATTTTTCGGAAAAATCTACGATGTAACAACTGCTTTAACCTTTTTATGCTACAACAACACAAATTCGCTAAAAATAATATCATATATAACCAAATGGTCCAAATTCGCTACAACACAATCGATAACATAAAATGTGTTTCCAAAATCGCCAATGGTCCAAAACTATACATAAGCTACCTATACGCAAATGGTCCAAAACTATACGTATAATCCATTTAGCGGGAATCCTAACCATGTTATTCTCTACAAACATATCCTAACACATAAGGCTCGAACTCGTGTTCGCCAGGCGGTTTTGTCAGTTGACTTCCGATATCTTCTGCTTCTTCGGGTTTGTTCAAAGCTTAACCTGCGTATTTTAAATAGTTTAGGGTTTTAGGTAATGAGAACTATCCAAGCATCGGGTATCAAAAACACCCTTTGAATTGTTCATTTTAACAATTAGGGTAGGAAGGTAGGATGGTGGATTTTGGGACCTAAACCAAGATCTTGGCAGGGTGTTGGGGGTCCACCCCCTTTCATGTGTAATAGCACTTTAACTAGGTTAATGAGATCATGTTGTTTATTTTGCTTGTGATACAAAGATTTGATCATGTTTGCTTACGACTTTTGAGCAGTGTGTCTAGGGTATTAAGGTTGGTGAAAACATGAGAATGGTGTTAGTGTGTCTAGTTAAAGTGCTATTACACCATTTCCGACAACATTTCATTCTCCTTTTTACAATGATCTTCCCAAAACCGCCAAATTCTCTCTTATATTATCAAACAACAAAAATGAAGTTAGCGGCGGTGACACGTGGCTTGTCGATGGTTCTGGCGAGAGGTACACGGTTTCTTGGTCCGATGAATCAGGGAAAGTGTCACCCATTTCTTATTACGGTTTGTTATGGTTACTGATGTTGAGAGTTGAATCTTGAAGGGTAGAAAGGTGGTGCAAAATGGTTTAGCCCCGCTGAGAGTTCATAGCGTGTGTGTGTTTTAGTTGGTGTTTTTGGTGAGAAACTCAATGTGTGTGTGAGAGAGAGAGAGGGGTCAGAGATTATAAGAAGATAGATGAAAGGGTTTGTAATGATAGTGATGGCAAGTGAAGTGGAGTTAATGAGGCACCCTCACAAACCCTTTCATATCTCTCGCCACCATTATATCTCTATCATTAGAGACCATTTCGTCTCTCTTCTTATCATCTATGACGTCTCTCTCTCACACACACATGGAGTTTCTCACCAAAAAACACACAATAAAAACACTCTCAGAGCAAGCTAAACCCTTTTGCACCACCTTTCTACCCTTCAAGATTCAACCCTCATCATCAGGTAACCATAACAAACCATAACAAGAAATGGGCTGTACACTTTCATGTATCTTGTGGACCAAGAAACCGTGTACCTCGCCGTAAACCATCAGAGAAGCCACATGTCACCGCCGCTAACTTCATTTTTGTTGTTTGATAATATAAGAGAGAATTTGGTGAGTTTTTGGAAGATCATTGTAAAAATGTAATGAAATGTTGTCGGAAATGGTGTAATAGCACTTTAACTAGACACACTAACACCATTCTCATGTTTTCACCAACCTCAACCCTAGACACATTGTTCAAAAAGTCGTAAGCAAACATGATCAAATCTTTTGTATCACAAGCAGATGAAACAACATGATCTCATTAACCTAGTTAAAGTGCTATTGCACATGAAAGGGGGTGAACCCCAACACCTTGCCAAGATCTTTGTTTAGGTCCCAAAATCCACCATCCTACTCTCCTACCCTAATTATTAAAATGACCAATTCAACCCTAATGGTTTAAAGGGTCTTTTTGATACCCGATGCTTGGATAGTTCTCATTACCTAAAACCCTAAACTATTTAAAATACGCAACGACATATCTTACCTTTTGGTCTCGGCTGTTGTCGCGGCTTGGCCTCGGCTTGGCACCCGTGACACCCTATATTCCTACAAGTATAAAAGCAAAGCACATAATAAACGGTTACAGATACATTAAATTGATTTCTATCTTCATAACGCATATATTCCTACAAGTCCCAAATTGATTTCTATTATCAAAATTCCGTTTTTTATAATTTAAGTTTATCCTTGCTGTATGTTTAGCAAGCCGCTGACTAGTTTAAAATTAGAAATTTTGACATCAAACAGCTAATGGAAAATCTAACTTGGATACGTTTACTTGAGCAAAAGTAGTAGTAACGTGAATGCCAAAATGACCAATGTATGACACAAATAATTATAGGAACAACTTAATATCTAACTTAATGAACATCGTCGCCGAAAGAAACTAGGAGCTAATACACAATCTAATATCTAACTTCACATACGAATGCTATTAATCAAAAAATCGTATCAATCTACTTTCAACAGCTAATAAAATGACAACATTTCCTGCTAACTAGATATATTGCTATAAAATATCCAACTTCATAAAACGAAGCCTAATCAGCCCTTCAGCAGCTCAAAAGCAAACAAACACCCCGCTCACAATTTTTACAATCGTTAAAATGATAAAGAATATTAGTAACATAAATACCTTATAGCGAAAATTCACAGAGATATCACAAATACAAAGGCCTCTCCACCGCCACAACACACCACCAGCTTCTCCTCCAAACACACACCGGAACAACACACCACCAGCCTCCACCGCCACAACACACCACCATCCTCTCCACCGCCACAACACACCACCAGCCTATATGCGATTAGCCATTTTCTGAACCTGGAAAAAGAAAAGAAAATACAACTCAATATTATTAACAGATTAAATATTTACACTGATAAGAGGTGTGTCATATAAATAATTAGTGACCAACGCCACCAAGCTCATTTGCCACACCCCAAAATCTTCAGCCATCATCTTCAAAACACATTTCCTATGATGTATTGGTGGTGGAGGTGGTGCGGTGATGGAGGTGGTGTTATGAAGATGAAGATGAAGGAGGTACGGTGGAACAGCAGCAGCAGCTGTGTGTGTTTGTTTTTTTTATCTCATTTGTGAAACAGATATGTGTTAATAATTGAGGTCATTTTTACGAAGAGTTTTCTCCGGGGACAGGTCCCCGGGGAAGATTTTGTTTGTCTTTTAGCAAGCTTATTGCCGGGGACATGTCCCCGGGGAAGCTTATGGCGGGATAAATTAAAAAGATGGGAGGGAAAAATAAAAAAATCGTGAAAGTTTTCCCGGGGGCATGTCCCCGACAAAAGGTGTTTATATCAATATATATATTGAAAAAAAATCTTTATTATCATTTTCAATAACTAAAATTAATAACACATCAATTCAAATTTAACCTAAAAATTTTCTATGGTATACGTATCATGTTAAACGCCCGAGTATAGGTGTTATGGTATACGTATCATGTTAAACGGCCGAGTATAGGTGATATGGTATACGTATCATGTTAAACGGCCGAGTATAGGTGCTATGGTATACGTATCATGTTAAATTACCAAGCACAAACGAAAACAACAATCCATGCAGAAGCTATTTTCTTCATTCTTTTTATCTTCTTGGTGAACTACCATTGTTGTTACCTTGGACGCCATGAATGCCCTCTGTTATATGATCAAATGTTGTACTCAGTAAACCACAAAACTTTTGGTACACTATAACTTTTAACCATTTTTTTTGTTTAACTATCTTTTATTAATCGGGACATGAAGCTAGTCTGTTTCAACGGTCGAGTATAGGTGTTATGGTATACGTATCATGTTAAACGACCAACTATAGGTGCTATGCTATACGTATCATGTTAAAAGCCCGAGTATAGGTGCTATGGTATACGTATCATGTTAAACGACCAAGTATAGGTGATATGGTATACGTATCATGTTAAATTACCAAGCACAAACGAAAACAACAATCCATGCAGAAGCTATTTTCTTCATTCTTTTTAGCTTCTTGGTGAACTACCATTGTTGTTACCTTGGACGCCATGAATGCCCTCTGTTATACGATCAAATGTTGTACTCAGTAAACCACAAAACTTTTGGTACACTGTAACTTTTAACCATTTTTTTTGTTTAACTATCTTTTAATAACCGGGACATGAAGCTAGTCTGTTTCAACGGCCGAGTATAGGTTCTATGGTATACGTATCATGTTAAACGACCAACTATAGGTGCTATGGTATACGTATCATGTTAAAAGCCCGAGTATAGGTGCTATGGTATACGTATCATGTTAAACGGCCGAGTATAGGTGATATGGTATACGTATCATGTTAAACGGCCGAGTATAGGTGCTATGGTATACGTATCATGTTAAATTACCAAGCACAAACGAAAACAACAATCCATGCAGAAGCTATTTTCTTCATTCTTTTTAGCTTCTTGGTGAACTACCATTGTTGTTACCTTGGACGCCATGAATGCCCTCTGTTATACGATCAAATGTTGTACTCAGTAAACCACAAAACTTTTGGTACACTGTAACTTTTAACCATTTTTTTTTGTTTAACTATCTTTTATTAATCGGGACATGAAGCTAGTCTGTTTCAACGGCCGAGTATAGGTGTTATGGTATACGTATCATGTTAAACGACCAACTATAGGTGCTATGCTATACGTATCATGTTAAACGACCAACTATAGGTGCTATGGTATACGTATCATGTTAAACGGCCGAGTATAGGTGCTATGGTATACATATCATGTTAAACGACCAACTATAGGTGCTATGATATACGTATCATGTTAAACGGCCGAGTATAGGTGTTATTGTATACGTATCATGTTAAATGACCAAGTGTAGGTGCTATGGTATACGTATCATGTTAACAAGATTATGGTTTCCAAACACCCCTTTTCCAATACTAAATTACACATGAATAAAGAAACAACTTGACAACAAAACGAAACAGATCAATACTAAATTACACATTAATAGTTGCAATAAAGTGTATTTTTTTAAATATTACTTTTTATCGGGGACATGTCTCCGGGGAAAGGTTTGGCGGGAATTTTCCCGCGCACAATTAGCATGCTTTGGACTTTGGTCAAAGTTTGGTGAACGTAAAATACATTTTCGGCGGGGACTAGTCCCCGGAGAAAGATTGCGTTGAATTTTGACTATCCGGTCAAATTTTGTTAAAAATCCAACTTACTTTTGCCGGGGACTTGTCCCCGCGGAAAGTATACGTTGAATTTTTCACAACAAGTCAGCGAATTCATGTGCCACGTCAGATTCAATTTTGTCGTTTAGTGACTTTCGTCGGGGACTTTGTGTCCCCGGCGAAAGTCTCCTCGCCCGTCCATCCGATTGTTGCAGTGAAATATGTGAACGCGGTGTAACAACTTTTTCACAAATTGACTTTGATTTTAATGCCTATATAAGTAATTAATACGGTAGCTGCAAAAGGTACCGCAAGATAATAAACCATACTATAAAGTCTTTTAGGCTATGCACAGAGGCGACCTAGTTCGTCGCCGCCACATCAGCTTTCTCTCTCCGACGACCTGACGACGACCTAGTTGCCACAGTGGTGACACGAGATTTTTTTTTTTTTTTTTTTTTTTTTTTTCAAATATTTTTAAAACAAAATTAAAATTCATTAATAAAAATACTTAACATTACAACAATAATTAAAACTTAAAGTAATAAAACGTAGGCGTTACAATACTTATTAAAAGCGCAACTTAATAATCTAAGGTGTAACGTTCTTTGATTGAGGCCTTAAGTTGTTCAAGTTCTTGTAGTTGTCGTGCGGGCATATTTGGGTCGAGAGGTGTGTTGTAGAAAATTAAATCTTGCGTCCGGGTTGATTGTCTTTGCCATTGCAAGTCACGACGTTGGAGCTCAAGTTTCTCCTTTTTAACTCTTCTACTCGCCTTGCCCTTGCCTCTCTGTAAGCTCCATCTCTTCGCTTCAACTTTATGTATCCCGCTCCATATTCTTGGTTTTTCCTTATTTGACTTTTGATCTTGAAAAGTTCTCGGCTATATTAGTAAGAAATGAAGCGGGTGCCTCGTGTGATTTCTTCTTGGCTGCGTCACGACCTTTTGGTCGTGATTCTCGAGTCTCTTCTTCTTCGAATCATCCACCTCTTGGGGATGAAAAGGACCTTTGTTGACCCCGAGGTGGTTTCAAGTCCCGGATTTCTTCCGACTAGTCTTGGTGAAATTAGGCATCTCAGCAGCTTTTCCAAGCGAATGCCCTCTCAAAACTTTCCAACACTCCTTCAATGTAAACTCATGCTTGTAAGCACACGGTATTCGTTACAAGCCTTTTCATAGTCGTCTTCGTCATTCTCACCGCTTCGTGATTATCTTTGATATTATCCATAATTGCACAAAAGAAACCAACCACGAACGAATCCTACCCTTCCATTTGGTCGTTATGGAGTCGTAGGTTCTTGTTGAACCGTTTCACTTTCAAAGCACGCTATCACCTCATCCCAAAACCCACTCCGGTTGATAGAGTTCCTCTTCCGAATTTTCTTACATGTACCCAAGCTCTACAAAGCGCGACTTCTTCCGTTTTTGTCCATGGTACGACGGGTGCGGTTGCAACATTCTTTCCCTTGCCCTTCCCCTTTGTAGCCCGTTTTGTAACCTTCTTTGATTTGACGGGTGACGTCTCTTCGACATCGTCTTCAACACGAATAGAACCGTGGTATGAACCGTGCCCCGAACCTTGTCCCATCGAAGCATCTTGAGTCGGGTATGGACCTTGTCCCACCGAAGCATCTTGAGTCGGGTATTGTTGAGACGTGAAGCATTGAGCGGAGGAATTCCATAAAATGCTCATAATCCATATCAAGATTAACGATGAAGCGGTGAAAGCGATTGATTATGTTGGGAAGATTGTGAGAAATCCATGTTAGGATGATATGACGAACCGCTTGGTGCTTGGTTTTGATTGATACTCGGACGACCGGTGGGAAATATGGACGATTGACGAAAATGGGTTTTGATTAAGGTTGGGTTGTGGTAGTCGTGTTTGATAATTAAAACCGCCGCTTGAAAACGAACATCCGATTTTGTGGTGGTGTTAAACCGGTTAATTGAAACGGTGGATCCGGTGAGAAATTCAAGTTCGGGGAATTTTGGGGAAGTCGGGATCGTCGGGTTTTTGAGCTGGGAGTTTTTCTTTGTGACATGATGATTATTGAAGATTTGAAGAGAAGTTGTTTGAATTGTGTTTGAAATTGTGTGTTTAAAAATGTGTTTGAGGTTGGTATTTATAATGTTGTAAAAGTGGTAAAGTTTTGAAAAAAAAAAAAGGTTTAAGCTTTGTTTATACTCGGTTGTCAAGCCAACCGAGTTTGTGCTTCCTCTTTCCCCAACCGACGAAGACCGACACCTCCACAAAGGGAGGACCGACCATGACCGAGGCAACCAACCGAAGGTTTTAACCTCCACTGCGCATAGCCTTAGTGGTTTGCAACTTGCAAGACTTTTAGTGGTTTAAGAAGCTGCAAAGATGGAAGTAGCAGTGGATTATCAACGGCTGCCTGATCAGATAGATACTGACTTCGATGACGCAGTGGACGTCGGATTGCAAACAAGGAAACCACATCAATACGCCGGCCGTGCTACTGTTACTGGCTCGACAAAGGCAGACAACAACGTCGATGGAGACCCGTCACAAAACACCAACTATTTAGACAAAAATGGAGGTATACATATAGTTCTCTAATTTTGTTATAGTACAACATATATTCATATATACTTATTCTTTTGTTGTACGTTTTGAAAGTCAGATGTTATGTTAAGTGGCATTTGCTTAACCGTAATGACTACTGACTAGAAGGAGACAGATGATATTTTTTGTTCAAAGAGACTCCATAAACAAAGTATGATGTATATACAATGAAAAATATATGAAAATATGTTACATTTTGATGCAATTGATCCTTGCTTTATTGATTATGCTTACAAAATACTCATCACCTTGCATGGATATTTTTGAGTATTTTCAAATTCAGGAGGAGTTGAAGGTTTGGACGATATTCATAAGATCGTAGGAGCTGTTGAAGGTTTGGATATTAATAAGATTATGAAAGCGGTTCAGAATGATGCCAACGATAATCGAAAGACGGGATCACCTGCCTTTGCTACTGAAGAAGAAACTGGAGAGTCTTCTGAACAAATTGAAGAAGTCACGGAGGAGGAAGTCGTGGAGTTGGAATTTGAGAAGGTGAAACCAAAGCTTGATACTCATACGATGCACTGCCCAAACTGCGACCAACACATAACCAAAGTTGTTCTTCGTCGAAAAATAATTAGAAGACCCCCTGCTAAGTTAGAACAAGAACAGCGTGATTTATTTGGATGCCTATCGTGCTTCAGTTTGTTCACTTCCACAGGTACTATGGATCAGTTTGTTTCTTTTGTATGAACTAACTAAAGAGTAGGTTTTAAAAACTAGTACCAATGTATACCATTGAATATTTTTTTCAGATAATGGATGTTTCAACCCGTTTTCTATTTTTGTAAATAAACAAGATTCAAGTGCAGTTCAAGAAGCTGAGGATGGTAATTCATGCCCTTTCTTAAACTCAAAAGTCTTCTTAATATTTTGGTGAAATTTTAATACTTCCAAATTTCAAGTTCAATGCATGATATTAACTTTCTAGAAGTGATGAACCTTTCAATAATGGAACATTATCAAGTACAACTACCTACAGTTAATACATTTGTATTTATAGTCAACTCTTAAATTTAACAGTTTATAATATATTTGGATAAAGAGTTTATCAAAATTCCATAGTAGACACTTTTAGATATTTTATATGAAGACATACGAACATACTTGAGTCATAGGGTATGCACATGCATACCTTTTGAAAAGCATTCGTAACGTAAAATACTAAAATATATATTGTTGTAATGAATTTTGATCTGAAATTTTAAAACTAGGTGTCTACTTTTTTCAAAAAAGAAAAATTTTGAAAATGCATACCCTATTGCCAATTACCAATGTTTGCCAGTATTGAAGACATCTTGCTATTTAGATATCACATAATCAGTTTTAGATAATTGATGCCACAGTAACCAAGTATAACTGATCAGATCTTATAGAACTATAGAAGATAGATAAATTTCACTTTAGTCTCTTTTATTGGCCACTATATGAGTTAAGATCTTAAATAATCAGAATTTGTTAAACTGTGAAGAAAATAACTACTGTATCATGCATCCGTTTTATTATAACTGTAGAATATTCTGATTATATAATATCACATATTTGCATTCAAAAGGCACATCCAAACACCCCTTAATGACATGCGTCGTCCAGAATTTTAGAGTCGAAGAATGGACTATTCAAGTATTCCGACGCGAGTACTCATATGTTATATATAAGCAGGGAACTGTTTCAGCATCTTTCGAGTCTTTCAGAAAGAAAAAGATTCTGAAAAGACAAAACCAACCAACGCTTATCAAGAGCCTCAACAGAAGATACCAGGAAGGGTTGTTAATCGAGATCCTGAACAGCTGATACAAGGAAAGGATAATCAACCACCTGCTCCTATCTCTGATAATGTTGCAGGGAAACGTCCCATTGTACATGGTGATATATTGTATTTGTCTTCTTGTTTATATGTTTCTTTACCAAGAAAATCTTAAATAAATTGAATTTGTGCAGGAGAAACTACAAAGCCGAATGTAGGAGGAACACCTAAGCCGGAAAAACAACTGCCTCATCCTAGTCAGTTCCCGTCTCATGGTGAAGAAACAATTGTCTATATTATTCCACCTGCAACTGGAACCCATGAAACACAGGAGCTACCAGGACACGATTTTGAACCGGTTGAGATCTTGAAGAGCATAGTGTATGGAGGTTTAATGGAGGGGATTGCAAGTTTAAGTGTTGTAGCATCTGCTGCTGCTGCTGATGCCAGCACACGTAAGTTTCGGTCACTGTTACTGTGTTTTCACTTTAATATGTAGAATTGTCATTGCTTTTTGGTATCTAGGGACTAAAAGGACGCAATTACACGAAATTGAAAAACACATTTGAAACGTTAACCATATATGTATCTGTTCCTTATTAAGGATATACTGATATCGTGAAACTTAATGTTTGTACGTTGTCAATGTTTTTGAGCTTTTACAGTCAGCATCATAGCTCTAGCACTGGCAAATCTAATCGGTGGGGTCTTCGTCATTGGCCACAACGTGAGTAACCCAAATGGTTAAAATGTTGCACACCTTAACTTCGACTCATCACTTGATCCCAACACTGAAACTTATGTGTGATATGCAGATCTGGGACTTAAAAGATGACTGCTACAAATTCTCTAGCCAACAAGCAGACGGCCAAAAATCTCGTACCAAGTACAAAAAGTTACTAGGACGAGTTGAGCATTTTCCATTGCACGTGTTCGTAGCAATACTATCTTTCCTTGTGTTTGGAGCCATCCCTCCTGTTGCTTATGGGTACGCGTTTCATGAAACCAGTGATAAAGACTTCACATTGGTGGCGGTTGCAGTGGTATCTTTTGTATGTGTCAGTTTGCTAGGAATATTTAAGGCTTATATCGATAGATGCACTGGGTTTGGAGGGTATCTTAAAACTATTACATACTACTTGACTACAGCAGTTGCTGTCTCGGGTTTTTCTTATGCTGCTGGGAATTTAGCAATGAGGCTGATTGAGAAGCTTGGATTATTTGAGACAGGTACTGGGGTAAACATGTCGCTCATCCCTGAAGTTGTGTCATCAAACCCATCTTTGGCGTACTAATGATGTTTTTCGTACTTCCGTTGTTCAGTTCCCTTTTGACTGTCTTTGTCGATGAGAGTGTGGTATGCATCCTTTGTATGTTGTATATCAAAAGTATCGCCAGTAAAGAACTTATGTTTGCTTCCATTTTGGATCAATCTCTACTTAGGTGTCGTTTGTTTTTTCAGAGGTTTTACCTCTTCATCTGCTAACCATGTCTGCAAAAGAAGAGGTGTATTTAAGCTCTTCATCTGCAAGAAGAAGACCATTTGTTTTTTGTGTTATTGAGATTTCTTTCCTTTTTCTTCTTTTCTTCTTTTTCTTTTTCTTTTTTCTTTTTCATTAGTATTTTTTGTGCTATTGAAGTAACTTTTTTTTCCTTTTTCTTTTTCACTAGTTTTTTGTGCTATCGAGTGCAAAATAAGAAATCGCTTAAAATACGAAGTATTAAACACAATACATAATGGTTAAAAATATACCAATATCGACCTTTTTTTATGCTATAAACCCTTTTGTCATATGGGTCAAATGGATCATTGGTTTTCTTACGTTTTGGTATTTGTTTACATTTTCGACCGTTTTTTACGTTTTTTTTTACGTTTTCATATTTTTTTACGTTTTCGTTTGTTTTTTTACGTTTTCGTATGTTTTTATGTTTTCTTCCGTTTTTTACGTTTTAGTCCGTTTTCTTCCATTTTCATCTTTTTTTACGTTTTCGTCTGTTTTTTAAGTTTTCGACCGTTCTTTACGTTTTCGTCTTTTTTTTACGTTTTCGCTTTTTTTACGTTTTCGTCTGTTTTCTTTCGTTTTCATCCGTTTTCGTCGGCTGTCTTACATTATCTTACGTTTTGTTAGGTAAGATAAAATAACGTACAAAAAACTTATAAAATTAAATGAAAATGGATGAAAACATAAAATAAACAGATGAAAATATAAAAAACGGACCAGAACGTAAAAACGGACGAAAGCGTGAAAAAACGGATGAAAACGTAAAAACAGACGAAAATGTAAAAAACAGTAGAAAACGCAAGAAAACGGACGAAAGCGTAAAAAACGGACGAAAAAGTAAAAAATAATGGCGAAAATGTAAGGAGACGGACGAAACGTAAGAAAATTGATGAAAACGTAAAAAAATGGCCGAAAACGTAAAAAAGGGACGAAAAAAACCGCCGAAAACATAAAAAAAACGAACGAAAATGTAAAAAAGCGGGCGTAAACGTAAAAAAACAGACGGAAACGTAAAAATATGATTGAAAACGTAAAAAAATAGATGAAAACGTAAAAAAAAATAGGTGAAAACGGATGAAAACGGACAAAAACGTAAAAAAACATACGAAAACATAAAAAATGGACGAAACGTAAAAAAGGGATGAAATTGTAAGAAAACGGATGAAAATGTAAGAAAAAGAACGAAAACGTAAAAACGGACGAAAACGTAAAAAAATTGGCGGAAACGTAAAAGATGCGAAAATGTAAAAAAACGGGCGAAAACATAAAAGAACAGACGAAAATGTAAAAAAACGGACGAAAACGTAAAAAGACGGACGAAACGTAAAAGAGATGTAAGATATTGAGAAAGATATGTAGGGGTTGTGAAAGAAGAGGTAATTGTGAAAGATAATGTCTGAAATTTAGAAGAGGAAAGAAGTGAAAAGAAGCACTTATGTCTGAAAAAAACATACAGAAACCTCTGCCCTCCTGCAAACAAAAGAAGTGAAAAGAAGAAAAAAGTGCTTATTGAGAAAAAAAACAAACGACACCTAGTATCTCACAACCTTGGATTCGCATAATTCACATGGGAGAATCTTTAAAAAAAACATAGACACGTCAAAAACCAGTTGGATTCATTTGAACCCAATTCATGTAAAAATTCACAAATATGTAAGGCAAGTTATAAAGAAGTAACGTAGAATGCTATAAAACAATGTAGAACCTGTGAAGAAGAAGATGGAGAATCACGAAATGGGCAGCACGGGTCAAAATGTATTAACATTTATACCAACCAAACGGTTCGGTTTAGCTCTTATCAATATTAAAAGTTAAAGAGTGACAATCCAAAAGAATATCTGAAAAAATCAAATAATAATTTCAATTAGGCATTCTCTCAAACTCTTATGTACATAGACAAATACTAAACTTATCATGTACACAATAAATCCAAAAGGCACATACCTTTTGAGTTGGTTCAATTGATGATTCATACAAGTTTTAACACCTGAACTGTAAAAAGAAAAAATAAAAAGGATACCCTTTCTTTCAAGGACGAATCGTGTATCACATTGTCGCGTTTTTCTGATGATGATGGCTTAGGTAGGGGTGGGATACAACTTGGGTATTAGGGATGGCAACGGGGCGGGGAATGTCGGGGATTGTATTTCCCATCCCCATCCCAGTTTTCACCCCCCATCCCCATCCCCGTCCCCGTCCCCACAGGGGAATTGCTTTACATCCCCATCCCCATCCCCAATGGGGATCGGGGATCCCCGCGGGATTCGGGGAATTTCCACCCTTATGAGATAACATAAAAATTCCACAAAATCGTCGAAAATATAAATAATTTTGACTCATAAAGTGTCTCAACAAATGTATCTACATAGCACATAGTTGGATTAATTACAATTTCAATTCAGCTTTAAACTCATTAAGCATTGTAACATCACATAAAATAAAAAATAAAAATGTATCATATGTGTGTATTCGGACAAAGTAGTTAACTAATATGTAGTTGGTGTTTACACTTATAATTCTAAAGGTGTTTGATTCTATAAATTCACATATGCATAAAATATACGTGTCGATACTCATAAACATATATACATATACATATACAAGTTAATCGAGTATGGATATAACATATAAATCTAAATACTTATACACTAGAAAGATCGGGGTCGGGGCCGGGTTCGGGGATTTATGTAATCCCCATACCCGCCCCATCCCCGGTTTTATATTTCGGGGATTCCCCATCCCCGTTCTCATCCTCGGTCAACTCGGGGATTCCTCAGTCAAATCGGGTTTGGTGATCGGGTCCCCATCGAGTACGGATTTTTTTGCCATCCCTATGGGTAACTAAGTGGGCCGATTTTATTTTATTTTTTATCTCTAGCATAAGCTTTATTATGTACCTTAAGAGTAAATTACATAAATCGTCCTTGTGGTTGTAGCAAAATTGTATGTTTCATCCTAAAACGCAAAAAATTACACCAATGCTCTTTGTGGTTGTCTCAATAAGGTTGACCGGTCTTTTGACCTTTTAATCACTTAATTGGATGTTAAGTCCATTTGCACCATTAGTCCCTAACGGCATCATGTGTCAATGTTAGTCCATTTAGCCAATGATTGTTTGCAACGTTAGTCTCTTATACTAACGGTTATTTCTAACCCCACCACCACCACCACTCACCACCACTACTTACCACCACCACCACTCACTACCGCCTCCAGCCACCACGCGCCACCACCAACCAACACCAACACCACTGTCACCCACCACCAACTACCACCCGCCACCACCCACCACCACTACCATCGCCACCCACCCCTACCACCACCACCACTTAACACCTTCTAAATCCTTACTCTTCCTAAAAACCTTCAAAGTCACATTATACAAAACTAAATAAGCTCATCTGATATTAAATCTACACTTACAGAACAAGTAAAGCATACAAGAATGGATGGAACAATATCGACTAGGTGTATATATCACTTTTGATTGGAAGACGGATACTAAATTCTTTACAAGAATTAATAGATCCAACAATAAAACCATACTCCTTAAATCTAAGACACCTAATAGCTTGAATCAACGAATTACTCATTAGCATTAACAAAGATGCTAGATAACAAATATCTTGTAAACTAGCATCACCATTAAGAGGCAGTTCTATATCATAAACATCGTTAGCAGCCCTCGTTAATATGCATCTTAAAAGAGATAGAATCTCATATCTGCATGCTATGTCTAATACACACAGGCTCTGCTGTATATTTTCAATAGAGAAAGCTAGGAGGTCGAACTTTCCCTAAAAAAGTTTTTTTTTTTTTTTTTTTTTTTTTTTTTAGATTTAAATTCCATGAGCCGTTTAATCTATTTGTCATTTCATCTAGTTTCTACATCTTAGCGGGCTCAATACAAGACTCAAAAGAAGGCATGTTGACCAATAAACCCCTGGCATATATTGAATGGTTCTCAGTTTTCAAAATGGACATATGTTGTGTATACAACATAAATGAGATTTCAAATGCTGAAAGGTAGAAATCGATTAGTAAAGGATCTGGTTTGGGGTTTCACTCTCTATGCCAACACCGACAACACTATAAACCAATGAAACAATATGAGCCTGCAATAATTTGGGTGAAGAAAGCACAATGGGGTTTTGCAGCAATGCTCTGGCTGCAACAGTGCTGATTTCATCAGATTTGGCCTTATTAAAATGAACCCACGTTATTTTATTAAGAAACTCATGGAGATCCCCGTCATCAGAGATTGACAGTGAAAAATGAGAACATATTATCTCCGTTATTACACGAAAGTCACCACCATTAATGCCATACTTAAATAAATGCTCATTTGTAGGAGAAAGAGAATCAATAATCTGCAGGTACCTTTTTAGTTGATCAAGCACCAAAAGCTTGTCTATGAGCACCTGTTCAGTTGCACATGAATCATTATAAATCATACTTTTTGTATACAAATATTACTTCTATGTGGAGTGAATACCGTTGATGGTTAAGTGAAACCTTTATCATTAGAAAGTGTAAAACACTACTTGATTTTTCAATAGAAACCATGTTTAGCCAAATGAAACCTGATCATAAATAAGAAAACTTTATATTGGAAAGTACCTCATAAATTGTTGTAATAGAAGGAATGCAAGGATCGAAGAGCTATAAGGATGATACATATGCAACCTCAGCAAATGAATCTTCATGATTTTCACCACTATACATGCATTGACAATATGAGAACTTATTTGAATGATCGTTGTGTCCTGCTACTTCAAGTAAACTCAACTTTTTAGATACTAAGATAAGAACTTGTCCACTTTTAAAAAGATGTTCTTGGGGCACATGAAAGGTCAAGATTACCATGCAACAACTTATCAATAAACTTAGTTCTTCTAGTTTAAGTGATTGGCTGGCATATACGCCATGCTTAGAACAGTGCAACTACGTCAACCTCTTTTGAAGATCTTTGAACAGAATACTGAAAAGTGTATATACATCTTGTAGACTAAACAAAACTTCATACTCATTAGTTTTGATGAACAATTCGTTCAAATCAGTCCCATTGCCTATACAAAACTGTTACTTTGAAGATAACTAAATGAGCAAATTATATGTACTTTTGTATCTGCTTTACTTGTTCTATAAGTGTATATTTAAATCGATGGCGAGTGATGGTTGTGAGCGGCGGTGGCGATTGGTGGTGGTGGTAGGGGTGGTAGTTAGTGGTGGTGGTGGGTGGCGAGTGGTATTCGGTGGTGGTGGTAGTGGTAGTGGGTGGCCGTGGCGGTGGCGAGCGGTGGTGGCGAGTGGTGGTGGGGTGGGTGACGGTGGTGGTGGTGGTGGTGATTGGTGGTAGCGTGTGGTGGTTGGAGGCGGTATTGAGTGGTGCCGGTGGTAAGTGGTGGTAGCGAGCGGTGGTGGTGGGATTAGAAACAACCGTTATTATAAAGGACTAACGTTGCAAACAATCATTGGCTGAATGGACTAACATTGACACGTGATGCCATTAGGAACTAACGGTGCAAATGGACTTAACGTCCAATTGGATGATTAAAATGTCAAAGGACTGGTCAACCCAATTGGGACAACCACAGGGACCATTGGTGTAACTTTTTGCGTTCTAGGACAAAACATGCAAGTTTGCTACAACTACAAGGACGATTTATGTAATTTACTCTTGCCTTAATTAGTGTTAATCTACATTACATTCTCAAATTTTATTTTGAGAGGAAAAGAAAAGAAATAGAAAGAAACATAAAAAGGAGAACAAAGAAAAAAGAAGTTTAGAGAAGTGGAAAGAAGATTTGGGGTGTTTTTAATCTAAAATCTTTCTCTTGCTTTTGGGAGGAAGAAAAGAGAACTCCTCTTCCTTTATTTTATCCCCAATCTCCTCTTTTCTTCTTCTACAAAATTAATTATTAGATAAAATGATAAAAGTAGACACTCTTAAATTTCATAATCACTTTTTAGAAGGGGCAAGATGGTCTTTTATATACTCTCTTATATTAGAGAAATTGATTGATTGATATGTACACTGACAAAATTAGAAAACCTAACGTATATGTGTGTTTATGTTGGTGCTTTTAGTCGTAAAAGAACAATTATTTTTCTTTTAGAATGGCTATTTAGTAGTTAATGGTTCGAGTCGTGCAGTGACATCCAAGTGGTCAGTATGCCTTTCTCAAACCTTTGCTTTTGAGAAATAAACCACACTCCTTTTTTCCGCTTCGCTTAAGACCTATTGGCAAATATCGAACCTGAGACCTCCAAAAGAAACGGCCCTCCCAAAGTTAACTCTGGTGGCCACTTGATCTAGACCAAGCGGTCAAAAAAAGAAAAAGTATGCACGACATCTAAACAGAAATCATCATTTGACCATCTTTTTGTCTTAACAACTATGAATTTTGTTAATAGATCGCAAGATGTTAGAAACACACAAGAAAACAGATTTCACCCCTAGTATAATGTGGATCGAAAATTCAGTAATCATACCAAACAAGAAGTAAACTGGAAACTCTATGTGTAACCCGTCTTTATCTTTTCTTCGATGCTGTTTTTCTAGGTGGTTGCTTGTCAAAGAATACTATGTCCATAAACTGACAAATAACTTAACAAGTGGTTTAAACCATGTGGATCCAGGTTTAAAAAATACGTCTTTCTATACATCTATATTCATGCTTTTATAGTATAATAAAAGAGTAAAGTCCAAAATATATCTATGTGGTTTATCCATTTTCCTGCTTTACATTTATGTGGTTTTTTTTTGGCATATACACATTTTTTCGTTAGTAAAGTTAGCCACCATACATCCTTCCGTTAGTAAAATCATTCAATGAGGACTAATGGTGCAAATTATTTCTCTGTTATCTCCTTACACAAGAGAAAATATTTGCATCGTTAGTCCTCAAGAGAAAATCTTTGCATAGTTAGTTCGTTTTTATACGTTTCATCTGTTTTTTTACGTTTTTATCCGTTTTCGTCCATTTTTTTACGTTTTCATATCTTTTTATCTGCTTTCGTCCGTTTTTATATGTTTTTATACGTTTTCGTCTGTTTTTATACTTTTTCTTATGTTTCTATATGTTCTTACGTTTTATCCGTTTTTGCTCGTTTTTATACGTTTTCATCCGTTTTATTTTCGTCCGTTTTTTTACATTTTCATGCATTTTAATACGTTTTCTTCCTTTTTTATACATTTCGTCTGTTTTTTTACGTATTTATCCATTTTCGTCATTTTTTTAAACTTTTTCGTCCATTTTTTTACGTTTTCGTCCGTTCTTATATCTTTTCTTATGTTTTACATGTTTTCGTCCTTATTTATACGTTTTCATCCGTTTTACGTTTTGTCTGCTTTACATTTTTCCGCTTAAATACTTTGTGTGTTTTACGTTTTCATCATTTTTACACGGTTTCGTCCATTTATATACGTTTTTATCCATTTTAGTCAGTTTTTATCCATTTTCGTTTGTTTTTTCTACGTTTTCGTATGTTTTCATACGTTTTTGTCTATTTTTATACGTTTTCATCCGTTTTTATACAATTCTAAACATATAAAAATGGATGAAATGTATGAAAATGGACGAAAACATATGAAAACGTAAAAAAAATAAACGAAAACGGATAAAAGCTGATGAAATGGATAAAAACGTATAAAAATGGATGAAAACGTATAAAAATGACGAAAACATAAAAAACAGACGAAAACGGAGAAAATGGAAGAAAACGTATACAAACGTATAAAAATGGACGAAAACGTATAGAAAAACGGATGAAAACGTATAAAAACGGACGAAAAAGTAAAAATGACGAAAACGTAAAAAAAAATGACGAGAACGTAAAAAAAATTATGAAAACATAAAACAAGGGACAAAAACGGATTAAAACGTACGAAAACGAAAAAAACGGACGAAAACGTATAAAATAGATGAAAACGTATAAAAACGGACAAAAACATTAAAAAACGGATGAAAAGGTATAAAAACGGACGAAAACGGGCAAAAACGTAAAAAAAGGGTTAAAAACATGTGAAAATAAAAAGAAAAAGGATAAAAACGTGTGAAAAGGTAAAAAACGGACGAAAACGTATAAAAAAAGATTAATAATACAAATATTTTCTCTTGAGGACTAAAGATGCAAATATTTTCTCTTGCGTTAGGAGATAACGGAAAATAATTTGCATTGTTAGTCCTCATTGACAAATTTTATTAATGGATAGATGTATGGCCGCTAACTTTACTAACAGAAGGATGTGTGTATGCCAAAAAAAAGTCACAAGAATGTTAAACGGGACAATGAACAAACTAAAAATTGTATTTGTAACTTTACTCGTAATAAAATGCATACGTATTGTTGAAGCTTTATTCAACCATTATTCTCATCGTTTGCGTGCCCAAAAATATAATTATAAACAATTGATTAGTCGTATTAGTGAGTAATAGTTATTAAATTAGAATCATAATTATCCAGCTATTAATGAAGGCGATGAAAATATTTGTATATTGATTACTAGCTTATAAGACCCGTGGAATCCACGGGTTTTTAGAAGAGATATTGCAAAAAAATGAAAAATTAGTCTCTAAACAAAATAACGAAAAGAACGAAAGTAAACAGGGTGAATCATTTATTCAAAAGTAATATGAAGTAATAAGTCAATTATAGTATATAGTACAATGCTTGTAAGTAATAATGTAATAAACGCCCATGCACGTGAGCTCCAATCTTGACCGCCTTTAAAAAGCAAGTGTATGTAGTGGGAAATTGATAAAGTGATAAGCCAATAAACATTTATTGACAACCTAATAAAGTATAAAAATAAGGTGTAAGTAAAATATTTGTGTGACTAATAAAACATGTAAAAAACAAAGGCATATCACATGATATGGATATTCGTACATACCTCTAAAAACTTGATAAAAGACCGTGAAGAACCTCTTTGTAGACTACATTTGTAGTAGTCTTTGATAAATTACCATCTACATCAGAAACAACAACCTTCAAACCATTTTTGCTTTTGACGTGTGAAAGAGCCACGTATAATTGTCCATGTGTGAAAACAGGACGTGGTAGGTATAAACCAACTTTCGAAAGTGATTGGCCTTGGCTCTTGTTATCGTCATGGTAAATGAAACTGACACAGGAAATTGTTTGCGCACGATATTGAGTGGTAAACGTTTATCCTATGGAGTAATTTTCAACCTTGGAAGTATAATCGTATTCCCAAAATGTGTTCCGTTAATTATTTTGGCTTGAATAGAAGTTCATGTTAATTTAGTGACTTGAAGCCTTGTCCCATTACATAAACCTTGTGATTGATTAATGTTTCTCAGCAACATTATTGGGACACCCACCTTCAATGCAAGCCTATGGTTTGTAACACCCAAAAATTTTAATCCCTTGATAAATTCCGGTAAAAAAACGGATTGATCTATAGCACCACCACATTCATTTTATATATGTTGTCACAACTAAGATAAACCATTTCCTCACCATGAAAGGTCTTAAGCAAATGATCGTTAATAGTATCAGCCACTTCATTGGTTGAAGTAAGAATCGCCTTTTCCTGGAAGTAGGACAGATCATGTATGTTATTCAAAAGGTTTGGGTAAGTGAAATGAATAACAGATTGTACCGGATCATCAGTTTCATGTATTAGAATATTGATAACGCTACACGCGTCGTTCGGGGTCAAAGAAACTTCCTTTTCGTCGAGCAAGTTTTTCAACACCCTAGGCAGTGAACCTAATCGTTGTAGTGTAGTATTAGGGTAAGCCACGGGTATTGATATCGTTCTCTAGGGGAATAGGAATGCTAGTGAGAAGATACTACGCTAAGGTTGTGGTTGAGGAAGATTATTTTTATCTTTTATATTTTTTAAGGAAAGGAAAGGTACGAATCTCGGGGTTTGAATTTGGGGGTGGGGTTGGTATTGCTATCGATTACTCTACTTATCTAATTATCTAATCTAAGGTGTATGTATTCTATGTCTAATTAATGTGTGCTCGTATGATAGTTTAAAGATGTGTTTACTTAGGTTTTACTACTCCTTAATTATCTCCTATTGGTGGTTGAATTGTCATGTCCTTATTCCTAGTTGCGTTGTGTGTCTAAGGTTGTAGGGTATCGTTCCTCCCAACTCTTTGAACTTACCAAAGGGTCTCGTCTACAAAACCCACTAGGGATAATAAACTCTTACTCTAAGGCACTCTTTGGATGGTTTAGCTTACAACTACTCAAGGAGTCATATTCTAAGGTTCACAAAGATTTAATCAAGCATTAAGTACACAACGAATGACCTATCGCATTACTAGATCATTAATCAACTAAGATAAGAGACAACCAATCAATATTCAATAATTAAGTTTCATATTCCTAAGCAAACACACAAGTAAATTAGCGGACATGGAAAACATGCAAGCATACACACAAATAATCAAAGACATAATTGTATTAATGAAGTAAAACACTTATCTTGGTGTAAGATAGGGTTTGGAACCCTAAAATCTTGTACAAGACAGCCTTGGTTCGGTTTAGGTTTTACTCCAAAAGACTACACACCCAAATCTTGAAAAATTCGGATTCTATATATAATATTACATATGCGACGGCGTCACCTTATGTTTTGTGGCGCGTCGTGTCGCCGTCATTAGGGTTTCTTCTTGGCCACGTTAGACTTGCGACGGCGTCACCTTATGCTTGTGGCGCGTCCTCTTCGATTCGGCGCCGTCGGATTACATCTAGGCCGTCCGAGTTGCGACGGCCTACTCTTTTATAACTTGACGTCGTCACTTGAAAATGGGAGTTTTGGCTTCGTCCCGTCACAAAGATCCTCCGACGGCGTCACAATTAACACCGACGCCGTCACCTTATGTTTCGGTAGCTTTGAGTGTCTCGATTCGACTTTGGCCATTTTCTTCGTATAATTGCGCCTTTTCGTCCAAATAAGTGCCATTCCAGATTTTGCCTTCAAGAGACCTAAAAGTGAAAAGGAACGATATTAAGCAATAACGGATACAAAAGTGATCAAATAAGGGCTTAAATGACCCTCAAAAGGTACCTTTTAAAACCTTATCAAATATCCCTACACTTGGTATTTGCTTGTCCTCAAGCAAATGTGCTTTAACCAATTAATTTATAAGTTAGAGGTCATGAAGCATTGGTTTAAAGCGTCCCACAACACATATAAGCCCATAAAAGTCTTAACAAACACGGAATTACATACTAGCACCTTACATGGGGTGTTTGGATACTCACATCTCTCTCGGGTGTATATGAAATATAACAAATTGGAAATGGAAGATAAACACTCATTAACCGGTCCTAGTACATAGATTACCATAGGCTTGAGAATAGATCAAACCTCCGTCGCTTTGGCGTAAGCACCTAGGAAAGACTATCAAAGAGGTCTTTAAAGGGTTGTAATGTTAGGCTTACGGTAGGGAAACAAAGGGTTTGGTGGGATAGGCTATATAGTGGTGGCAAGTCAAAAATCTCTTATGTTACAACCATACGAAGAATGACGTTGCTAAGCCAAGACTGGACACTCTAGACTCTAGCTAACTGAAATAAACAAACATAAAATTTAAAGGATAGATGTAGGATGGTAGCCTTTTTTTTTTTTTTTTTTTTTTTTTTTTTTTTTTAATCAAACACTCTATTTTTTTTTTCTTTTCTCTTTTTCTATTTTTTTTCCGATTTTTTTTTTCCCATACACTTTTACTCTACCATCCTCCATGGTAACATCAAAATGATAGGGATTTATAGGCACATCCCTACACTTGAGTTTTTATTACTCTAACACTAATTTGACCCGAATTGAAAAGATCAAAACACTTAGGGTACATTATTACGCAAATAAAGGGAATTTGAATTTAACGTTCCCTTCGCGTCATTTCATAAACTTTAACTTTTCCCATGAATCCCAATCGTCCCAAAACTGTATACAAAGGATATGACTTGACTTAACAACTCATGCAAGCAACTAGATAATTGAACTAAGGGTTTAGGGTGATAACAATAATGCACTAAAAGTGAGTGCATACAAGGTAGGCTAAGGCGATTTGGGTGTACATTTGGGGGTGGGGTGTAAACAATGCTCTTCATTGATATTCGGAAAAACCGAAACATCACAAGAACCGCGAAAAGGATAGGCTCGAGGGGTTAACTAGGGTATCGTGTACTAAAGATGAGTACAACGCAAAGGCGTGGGGAATTACTCAACCGATGTGGAAGAAGTAATTATATTACGGTACAAGGGTTATCCTAATGCCTCTTATCATTTAGTTATTCCTAACTACACAAGTATAGTCTTACTAGCGATCTCGGAATGCATCACAAAACAAGTTCTAGAATCTAATATACTACGGTTTACACTCTAAGCATTAAAGATGAATGCTTTAATTCCTACTAATCTAAGGCGATCCTCGCATTTTGGGTGGAATTTAGGTGGTAAAGGGTTTTGTGCTAGTCATATAACTTCCTATCCGTGAGGCGCTTTTGTTAAGGCTAATGGCCCACTCCTATATGTCATGAAAATTTTAAATTTGGTGCCAAAATTACCCTAACCGACATTTTCTCATGGTTTATTAAGAAACTGATTAGGTGCTAAGCGATCAAGTCTAAAAGACTAAAAGCTCCTCAAACACTAATGCAATTAAGATCAAACGAAACCTTCGGAAAATCGTATAGGGTCTCCTAGGATATAATGCTTGTGGAATCGTTATGTCTAAGCAACAAGTCTAAAAGACTAAAAGCGCTCAAACACTAATGCAATGGATCAATCATAGGGTCGTCGTTAGTGATCGAGATCAATTTGATCGAGGAAAAGGGATCCGAATGATATTATAACTACGAGAAAAGCCAACAAATTAAGGCGGCTTAAATGCAAATTAAAGAAAATTAAAAGATAAAACCTATTAAATAAACGCTATCACTATATTTAAAGTGATGAGCGTTTAAAACCTAAAACGTCGTTTAAATTAAAAACTACGTAACGTACAAAATAAAAAGTGAAACTAATTCAATATTAACCCTAAAAATATGAAAATGATATTTTACAAACCTAATGATATAAGAAAATATTTAGAAAAAGAAAATTATTTTTAAACCTAATTATCTAATTAAAACTATTTTTAACTAATAATTAATTACCTAAAATACAAGAAAATAGGAAATTAGGCTAGAAAAATAAGATTAAGACTTGGAAAAGTCTAAAATATCAGATTAGACTTTTCAAAAATATTTTCGTATTTTTATGACTATTTATCTATTTTCTAGGAATTTTAAACTATTAAAAACTAATTAAATTACTAAAAATTACCAAATGAACTATGAAAAATATGGAAAATTACTTTTTTTACTTTTTATATTTATCTAAACTTAAGAAAATTGAAAAGTTATTTTTTTGAACCTTTTTCTAATTTTTTGTATTAAATGCTATTTAAAAAGTGCTAAAAACCAATAAAAATCAAGAAAAATAGTAAAACAGCTGAGAAAAATCTGAAAATTTCAGGGGAACTCCAAAATAATATTAAGAAGCTATGAAAATTGGAAAAACAAGTGCTTGTGTACAAGATTATGGAACTGATGTGAGAGTGCTTATTGAAATAAGCACTAAATAAGCCAAATGATTAAGACAAACCACCAACTGTTAACAGAAGTTCTAATAAGCTATATTAACCAAAATCCAACTAAAATCAACAAGCTACAATCACTGAAATACAAGTTAACACAGATTTGATGATTTGATTAAAGTACTTAAAACAGAAAATGGTATCTACTTGCAGTCCAAGAAAAAGCAACCAAATAAGCTCTAAACTAAAAACCAATGATCAAGTCCTAAACTAGACCTAAACAACTACTGATAACCAAAATACCAGATGTTAACAAGCTAGGATGAGCTCTGTGCAAGCTTGAATAAAACTGAGAAAAGCTCAGTGTCAGCTGAGAAAATACTCAGCTAATACTGAGTTTGGTGCAGGGCAACAAGCCTTGACTTTGAGCTTAAGCTCAAGCTTATCCAGAGAGCTAAAGATAAAAACAGATATTAGGCCCTAAAGACCACCTGGTGAACTATTTGTAAACCAAAAATCAGGACCTAAAGACCTCTAATGAAACACATGCATCAACTGCAATATCTGCACAAAACAAGATTTTTGACATTTTTGACTTTTTGAAACAGATAGAACTTTGACTAAAGTGAAATTTGAATCCAATTTAATGATTGATCTAGGTTTGTTATGATGTAATGAAGCTATAACAACCTTTGTTAATGACTTTTAATCACAAAATGAATGATTTGCCCTTTTAAAAATCCAACAGTAACCTGTTTGATTCAAATGAGATGGTTTTTTGACTTTTTTGGTGTTGCAGACACAAACTAAGACTCAAATAAGTCTAATATGACTAAACAAACTTGCACCAAGAGGTTTGAACCATTGAACTAGCTTCTAGTGCGGTTAAAGACTCAAATCCAAACACCCTTTATTTAACGATTTGAATCAAAATTGATCCAACACTTAACCAACTTGTACTTATGATCAATATAAGTTAACTTAACCTAAACACTACTTTTAAGCAGATTGGAACCAGTTTTAGCTACAAGATCAAACAATGCAAAGAAACTTGAAAATGACTTACAAAAGTCCAAAGCTGCTATAGCTTGCAAACCAGTGAACCAAGATCTCTAACCTATTTATTCAACCCAATTAGCCTAAATCAACCCACATCCATCATTTGCTTCACCCATTGACCAAGTTCATCATTTTTGACCTGTTTGACTTTTGTTGACCAAAACCACTTTTACTTAAAACTTGAATTTAAGCTTATAAAAAGCTATTAGAAGCTTATATAAGCTTATTGTAGCTGAAATTGAGCTTTTGAAGCCTTTGAATGATACTTTGAATTGGAAATTTTCAACGATCAACTTAACAACATGAATTGATAGTGAAACTTAAATTGGAACTTGAAAATGATTTATATTGATTCCAATACTTATAAAGAGTACATTACAACAGAAAATGACAAGTTTTACACTAAATTAAAGTTTTAAAATTAAAAACGACATTAAGAGACAATTAAAACTAGAAGACTCTCTAACTTGCTTCCAAATGCTGCTTTTTATAATCCAATGTCTTTCTCTTTCATCTATGAGCAGTTCCCAGATGATTCCTGGCCATTGGATGGCTTAAAGACAATCCTGGCCTTTGAAATGGTTTTTGGCGCCAAAATTCCTTCTAACACTTGGGACAGGATTGAGATGGTGGGAGGGGTACATTTAATGCATTTGGAGTTTGGTGAGGAGGGGGGGGGACATGGTGAGGTGATTGGGTGAGTTGGTGGAGAAATGGTGGCTGGATATGGTGGGCGAGACAAGGGAGGGAAAAGCAGGGAAAGGGATGGAGTTTGGTGGTTTTGACCGAGATATTATAAAGGGGGTTCAAATTGAATTATGACGGGGTCCAAAGGTGTGAAAGGGTCCAAAAGGGTTTAAAGCTTTAAATGACAAGGGACCCAAAGTGTAATTCACGAAATTCAAAGGACCAATCTTGCCAATTCGAAAAGTTGTTCCAAGGACCACAAGTGACAACCTTCAAAGTATAAGGACTAAAATTGCCATTTTGCAATTTTCGAGGGCCATTCTTGCCAATTTTGAAAGTTGAAGGACTATTTTGTAATTTCTCAAACTTTTGATATTTTTCACCAAAGGACTTATTTTGACAACTTTTGATTTAAAAGGACCTTTGGTGATTTTACTTTTGAAATTATGGCTCGGGGACTATTTTGACAATTCTTGAAACTTGGGGACTAAAGCGCAATTTTGCAAATTTGAAATGTTTTCATCGATTTTGATAATTTTGCATTTGAAACACATAAAACAACGATTTGTGATATTTTGATCATTTTGATGTGTTTACGAGTGTTTTCGAGATGATTTTGCGTTTATTTTGTACAAAATGATGAGTATTTACACACTCATCAATCCCCATCTTGAGATATTGCTAGTCCCTAGCAATGATTTGAAAAACATAATGGATTTTAATCTCTTTACCAAAAGCCATTACTTACGGAGTAGCCAAATGTTTCGATTCAAGTAAGAACCATGGTACACCGATAACCATGTGATTTTGAGCAAACCACCGACTTTCAACGGTTTGATTTTGTCTTTACGAAAGCCGTACCCTACGGACTAGCCAACTCTTAGATAAATTATCAACATTATCTTTGGTGAGTGATTACCAATTATGGTTTTCCACGCCTTTACCACAAGCCATAATCTTGCGGGCTGCCACTCTTCACTTTTTAGGATATGGTGAGTGAGAACCATACAATTTTGGGCAAATTGCAAGCCATATAAGCGGTTTGATATATCTTTACCAAGAGCCGTTTGCTCTGGATTAGCCAATCCTTTTGTCTTCTGAGACATGGCGGATGATAACCAAATGAGAAAGTGTAAAACACTTACTCCAAAAAAATTTTGGCCAAAAGCAGGGATTAGGCGGTATAATTACGTGATAAAATTCGTGAGAATCCCCCACACTAGAAATGAATATTGCCCTCAATATTCAAAGTACCGCGGTTATGCGAAACAAAAAACGTAAAGGGAAATACTAAGGCCATTATTTAGAAAGAAGATTTTTTTTTTTTTTTTTTTTTTTTTTTTTTGAAACATGTGGCAACCCCCCACACTAGGGTGGTAGAAAGAGGTGAGAAGGCGAAATATGGGTGAAAACCCATATGACATGCTCTTGTTTTTGATTACCGAGTCGCTAGCTTGACTCGATCCCGCATTCATTGGTTCATGGGGAAAGTTTGAAGATCCGGGACAACCATGGATGGAATGTCCTCTCCAAAATAATGCTTCACTCGATGACCATTCACTTTGAAATTAGGACCATCGGGTTGAGATAACTCAATGGTACCATAAGGATAAACCTTAGCGATAGTAAATGGACCGGACCAGCGGGACTTGAGCTTTCAGAAAATCTTCAATCTTGAGTTGAAAAGAAGGACTCTATCACCAACGTTGAAAGCGGTTCTTGATTTTGAGTCATGAATCTTCTTTGTCTTTTGTTTGTAGATCAAAGAGTTCTCGTAAGCTTGATCACGGAGTTCATTTAATTCATTCATTTGAACTTTCCGATGATCACCCGTTGTCTGAATATCAAAGTTAGCATGCTTCAAGGCCCGGTATGCCTTGTGCTCGAGCTCAACCGTAGATGACACGCCTTCCGTACACCGGCTTGTATGGAGTGCACCCGATGGGTGTTTTGTAAGTATCGGAAGGCCCAGTCGTCATCTAGCTTATCCGACCAAGAGGCACGGTTTTCACCAACCGTCCTCTCAAAATTCTTTATCCCCGGTTAGAAACTTCCACTTGCCCACTTGTTTGTGGGTGGTGCGATGAGAAGTGCGGTGAGTTACACCATACTTTTGCATGACTCTTGCAAATTGGTCATTGCAAAATCGTACCACGATCGCGATGATGGCTCGTGGGTTCCAAACCTAGCAAAGAGATATTTCAAGAATTTCACCACAACTCGGGCATCGTTGGTGGGTAAAGCCTTAGCTTCAACCCATTTCGACAAGTAGTCAACGACCACGAGTATGTACTTATTTCCGTGAGAAGAAGGAAATGGCCCCATAAAGTCAATGCCCGGATGTCAAAAATCTCACACACTTGAATGGCGTTTTGCGGCATTTCATTCCTTTGTGAGATATTCCGTGGCGTTGACAAGCGTCGCGGGTTTTAACAATTCATGGGCATCCTTGTAGATCGTGGGCCAATAGAATCCCGAATCAAACACCTTCTTGGCGGTGTAGTTGGGGCTATGATGTCCCCAGTGGGTCGAATGGCAAGCCTTGAGAATGTCAATGGCTTCGACCATACACACATCGCGGATGACTTGATCCGCACAAATCTTAAACAAGTAGGGTCGTCCCGAAATAATGTTTCACATCTTTAAAGAATTTATTTTTACGTTGGGACGACATCCCTTTCACCACAAAGTTACCCGCATGGTAATTTGCAAAGTCGACAAACCATGGGGTAGAAGAATCTCCATGAAAAGAAACCACATTGAGTGTTTCGAGAGGAAATGTTTCATTAATTTCCTTTTCTCGAACACATTTTGGTGAGGTTCTCTAATCGGGAAAGATGATCGTGACCGGTTCTCGGCTCCTTTTTATCACGAATGATGATATCAAATTCTTGTAGGAGGAGAACCCAGCGGAGCAATCTCGGCTTTGCATCTTGTTTTGCAAAGAGATATTTGAGTGCCGAGTGATCCGTATACACCACGCATTTGGTCAAGATAAGATATGGCGAAACTTCTCAAACGCATACACCACGCTAATAATTCTTTTTACGTAGTGGTGTAATGGGTCCGAGCTTGATCATAGTTTTGCTCGCGTAGTGGATTGGTGGAAATGTTTGGTTTTGCGTTGCCCCAAGGCGCACCGATTGCAAAGTCACTTGCATCGCACATGAGCTCGAAGGGTAAATCGATCGGGGCAACTAGAATGGGTGCTTCCGTAGCTTTTTCTTCAATGTTTCAAAAGCTTGATGCACTCGGGAGAGAAGATGAAAGGAGCATCTTTTTCGAGAAGATGGGTCATAGGCGGCGATTTTAGAGAAATCTTGAATAAATCTACGATAAAACCCGGCATGACCTAGAAAACTCCTAACACCTTTGACAGTAGTGGGATGAGGTAGTTTAGCAATGACATCAACTTTTGCTCTATCAACCTCGATCCCATTCTTAGAAATCTTATGGCCGAGGAATATGCCCTCTTTGACCATAAAGTGGCTCTTTTCCCAGTTTAGACAGAGATTGGTGTCTTCACACCGTTTAAGCATTTTGTCTAAGTGGGAGAGACAAGTTTGAAATGAGTCCCCAATGACCGAGAAGTCATCCATAAACACCTCCATAGTTTCCCCGATCATGTCGTGGAAAATGGCCATCATACATCTTTGGAACGTGCGGGAGCATTGCATAAACCAAAAGGCATACGTCAGTAGGCAAGCGTCCGTATGGGCGGTGAATGTGGTTTTCTCTTGATCCGGCGGATCAATGGGGATCTGAAAGTAACCGAGAAACCATCAAGGAAACAATAGTATTCGTTCCTGCTAATCTCTCAAGCATCCGGTCCATGAAGGGTGAGGAAAATGGTCTTTCTGGTGGCTTCGTTTAACTTTCGATAGTCAATACACACGCCATCCGTAACCAATCGAGTTGGAATCAACTCGTTTTCTTCATTGTGACAATAGTAATGCCACCCTTTTAGGAGCGCAATGAATTGGGCTAACCAAGGACTATCGGAGATCGGGTAAATCGGGCCCGGCATCAAGAAGTTTGAGAACCTCTTGTTTGATAACCTCATGAATCTTAGGATTCACCCTTCTCGACTTTGAATTGCGGCTTGAAGTCATCCTCCATTAAGATTTTGTGAGTACAAAACTCAGGGTTGATACCCTTTATATCGGAGAGTTTCCAAGCAATTGCTTGCTTGTGTGACTTTAAGACCTTTATGAGAGCAGTTTTCTCCTCCTCAGTTAAGTCTTTAGCAATAATGACGGGTAATTTATCATCACCCTCTAAGAATGCATACTCGAGATGAGGAGGTAGGTCCTTAAGTTCAACCTCGGGAAATTCTTCAGTAGATGATTGCACTGATTTGATTTCCTCGATTGAGATTTCCTTCGGAGGGAGTGAAGGTAATGGATCTTCATTAAGCAATTGCTCAAGATAGAGAATATCCCCCTCCGAATCATAAACACCATCAATTCGGTGGAATTGATTCATCGATAACCGAAAGTCATCGATCTCTTCGGAAGGAAGTCACCTCCTCAAGCGGGTGAGAGAGGGAAGAGTCGGAAATGATAGGTTGAGAAGATGTGGTGGAATTGGAATTCCCACTCACGAATTATGAAGATAACCAAGAAACTCTTGAGAGTACTCCTCGAAGCAATGTCAATTAAATCGACTCGATTAATTGATTCGATATCATAATTTGAGGAGTACCTCGAAGTTTGATCGAGGTTAAAGGTATGACTTCATTACCCACGGAGAGTGATCTCTTGCTCAAACACATCTATAAGAGCACGGCTGTCCTCGGAATCCCGCCCAACAATGAGGGGAACTCGAGGA
Organism: Chrysanthemum lavandulifolium; assembly: GCA_022545495.1. Lineage (NCBI taxonomy): Eukaryota > Viridiplantae > Streptophyta > Magnoliopsida > Asterales > Asteraceae > Chrysanthemum > Chrysanthemum lavandulifolium. Next base: position 174,352,013 of record CM040238.1, on the reverse strand, counting down.
TCGACATCGAAATCAACGACCACAAAGTCGGTGGAAATGGAACTTTCCTACTTTCACAAATACATCCTCGGCGATGCCAAGAGGACGCGAGATAGAACGATCGCAAGCTCAAGAGTCATGCGGTAGGAATAAGTTCCGGAAGAGAAAGTTTCTTCCACACTGAATAAGGCATCAGATTGATGCTTGCACCAAGATCGGCAAGGGCAAAGCACTCAATCATCCCGGGAAAAACACAAGGAAGAAGAAATTTTCCGGGATCTCCAAGCTTCTCGGGAAGCTTCTTTAACAAGACAGCTGAGCAATTCTCATTCAAAGGAGTCTTAGCCATTTCAAATAGCTTTTCTTTGTTGCTCAGCATATGTTTCAGAGTAGATGCAAACTTTGGCATTAACATGATGGCATCCGCGAAGCTTATGTCAAAGTGAAGCTCTTGGAAAATTTGAAAGAATTTTTCCATTTGATGACTAGCTTTCTCATGAGCTTTGCTCATGTAACCGTGATGGGTAAGGAATAGAAGATTTGGATTTAGTTTCTCAGCAGGAGCTTCGGGAGGTTCAAAACAACTCCTTGATTTGACTTGGGTTTTTGGACCACTTGAGGTTGGACTACCGAAGGTTGGACGTGTCTTGATACCTCGTGGACTTGAATAATGCACCTTGTCCGTTGTTTCCTTGGTAACTTGACTAAATGCCACGGGAGGAGGAGGCATTGGAGTCATAGGTCCATTGTGTTTTGGAGGTTCGCTTTCCACTACCTTGGGATAGAGCGAAGAAGAAGAGGTAGTAGGAGCAGCGGGTCCGGCATATGAAGCACCACTTGGGTTGTGATCGCCTTTGCATCGCCCCTCGGATTAGCGATCGTGTTGCTAGGTAAAGTACACGAGCCCGAGGGTCGATCATTTAAAGACTTCTTGATGTCGAAATTTGGTGACCAACAACCGATTCATTTCCTCTTGGGATTTCATGAATTGTTTCAACAACTCATCGGATGATGGTCCGTTGGAACAATAGCTTGAGTTTGAACAGGAAATTCGGCCTCTATTGTTAGGATTAGGGCCTTGATTACGAAAATTCCTTGATTGTTTGCATGAAAATACCAGGGGTTGAAATTTCCACGACACAGGTTTCTATTGAAATTTCCTTGATGTTGGAAATTTTGATTCGATTTTGAAAACCGTTGTTTTGATTGAAATGACCTTGGGTTTGAAAACCTTGGTTTGGTCTATTCGATTACGATTACGGTTTTGGTTTTGATTGAAACCGGAGGTCGAGTAGTGGTTAGGGCGGTGGTTCGGGTCTCTGAGGAGCACGATATTGATTGCCTCCTTGGTTAGACATCCCGCCCACGACATTGGCTTCAAAGGGGTTACCATCGGTGGCCATACGATTATAGTAAGCATGGGGCCACCACGGTAACACAGACTTCCACTTTCTTAACTTGGGGAGGTGAAGTTTGTGGAAAAAGACTTTCTTACGGTTGGAAAGAACCAAAGCTTGAATAGCTTCCGTGAGTTTATCAATCTTAGCATCGGTGCTAGGCCGACTCACGGGCGATGAAGAAGAAGAAGGACCAACACCGACTTGGGAAACAACGAGGCTTGCTTCGTGCGGTCGGACTTTAGACTTGTTTTCGATTATCGCTAAAGCTTCTTTGACAGTTTTGCTTAGGAAATTTCCTCCGCGGAGGAATTGAGAGAATCTTGATCAGTTGACTCACTCCATTGTAGAAAGTATCGAGTTGCATTAACTCGGAGAAACCGTGGTGAGGACATTTGCGAAGCAATTCCTTGAAACGATCCCACGATTCATTGAAGGATTCATCAAACTTACGAGTGAACTTGATGATTTCATTTTAAGACTCGTGGTCTTGGAAGGTGGATAGAATTCATTCACAAATTTCTTCACTAGATCTTCCCATGTCTCTATTGATTTAGGGGTTGTTTTCAAGCCAATCCGGGCTTGCCCTCGAGAAAGCGGGAGCGAGAAGAAGCTTAACGACCTCGGAAGGGACATTCTTATACTTGATGGTAGATGCAATCTTGTTAAACCATCTTATATGAGCATGAGGATCATCCGCTCAAAACCGTAGAAGCGATTTGAAGTTACAAGATTTAGTAACCGGTCTTGAGCTCAAAATTTTCGACCCGCGATGGTGGCACAACGATAACATCTCCATACCCGTCGATGGGTGCACGGAGAAGCTCACATATAGAATTTCATCCGCCATGATAGCGGAAGTAGTGTGAGCAGTCCGGATCTCGGATCCGGTGAAGCGAAAGTCTCGAACACGCCTTCTTGGAATCTTGACAAGCTCACGAAATGGGCTCACGGATCTAGAAGGCGAGTGCGCATACACTAGAGTTAACTCTAAGGAATCTCGAGTTAAGGAGAAAATGGAATTATGAAAATATTCAGATGAGAATGAGAATTATGAAGGCGGTTTTGTAAAAATCGGGGTGAGAAGAATCTTTATGGGTTTTACGGTTACGAAGCGTCGATATCACAACAAAATCAATTAACACAAAATCGAGGCAAAACAACGATGAACTTAACCAATAATCCAAGATGAATGGCTTCTTTAAAAAGGTACACCAATCACAAGGACACAAAGGCAAGTTTTATATCTTTAGTTCGGGAACTTATTATGGTCGCACCCCTAGTTAGGTAGTGCCTTTGCCTTGGTTTTCGGTGGTAATCTTTTAAGTTGTTAATTATTAGAAAAAGCAGCGATTCTTTTGTATTTTTATTTTTGATACATATATAGAAACAAAAGAAAAATATTTTTGTGTTTTATCGTTTTGGTCATTTTTGGGTTTTGGATTTTTAGAAGAAAATATGGATATATATATATAGAGATGGATGATATAAACAATGAGTGAGGATTCAAACAACTAATCGCTAAACGGAAGATAAATCAAGCCTGACTCCGTGGTGGCGCCAAAATTTGATTGGTGCTAAGCAGTCAAGTCTAAAGACTAAAAGCGCTCAAACACTAATGCAATTAAGATCGAGAGGTATAGGGTCTCCCAGGTCGTTATGTCCCGTGAGCTATGCAATGGATCAATCAACGTCTAGTGATCGAGAAATTTGAGCGAAAAATGGATCGAATGATATTATAACTACGAGAAAAGCCAACAAATTAAGACGGCTTAAATGCAAATTAAAGAAAAATTAAAAAGATAAAACCTATTAAATAAACGCTATCACTATATTTAAAGTGATGAACGTTTAAAACCTAAAACGTACGTTTAAATTAAAAACTACGTAACGTACAAAATAAAAAGTGAAACTAATTCAATATTAACCCTAAAAATATGAAAATGATATTTTTACAAACCTAATGATATAAGAAAATATTTAGAAAAAGAAAATTATTTTTAAACCTAATTATCTAATTAAAAACTATTTTTAACTAATAATTAATTACCTAAAATACAAGAAAATAGAAAATTAGGCTAGAAAAATAAGATTAAGACTTGGAAAAGTCTAAAATATCAGATTAGACTTTTCAAAACTATTTTTGTATTTTTATGACTATTTATCTATTTTCTAGGAATTTTAAACTATTAAAAACTAATTAAATTACTAAAAATTACCAAATGAACTATGAAAATATGGAAAATTACTTTTTCACTTTTTATATTTATCTAAACTTAAGAAAATTGAAAATTATTTTTTGAACCTTTTTCTAATTTTTGTATTAAATGCTATTTAAAAGTGCTAAAACCAATAAAAATCAAGAAAAATAGTAAAACAGACAGAAAAATCTGAAAATTTCAGAAACTCCAAAATAATATTAAGAAGCTATGAAAATTGGAAAACAAGTGCTTGTGTACAAGATTATGGGCGATGTGAGAGTGCTTATTGAAATAAGCACTAAATAAGCCAAATGATTAAGACAAGCCACCAACTGTTAATGAAGTTCTAATAAGCTATATTAACCAAAATCCAACTAAAATCAACAAGCTACAATCACGAAATACAAGTTAACACAGTTTGATGATTTGATTAAAAGCTTAAAAGCAGAAAATGGTATCTACTTGCGGTCCAAGAAAAAGCAACCAAATAAGCTCTAAACTAAAACCAATGATCAAGTCCTAAACTAGACCTAAACAACTACCTATAACCAAAATACCAGATGTTAACAAGCTAGGATGAGCTCTGCAAGCTTGAATAAAGCGAGAAAAGCTCGGTGTCGGTGAGAAAATACTCACTAATCATCGAGTTTGGTGCGAGGCAACAAGCCTTGACTTTGAGCTTAAGCTCAAGCTTATCCAGAGCTAAAGCTAAAAGCAGATATTAGGTCCTAAAGACCACCAAGAACTATTTGTAAACCAAAATCAGGGACCTAAAGACCTTTAATGAAACACATGCATCTGCAATATCTGCACAAAACAAGATTTTGACATTTTGACTTTTTGAAACAGATAGAACTTTGACTAAAGTGAAGTTTGAATCCAATTTAATGATTGATCTAGGTTTGTTATGATGTAATGAAGCTATAACAACCTTTGTTAATGACTTTTAATCACAAAATGAATGATTTGCTCTTTTAAAAATCCAACAGTAACCTGTTTGATTCAAATGAGATGGTTTTTTGACTTTTTTGGTGTTGCAGACACAAACTAAGACTCAAATAAGTCTAATATGACTAAACAAACTTGCACCCACAGGTTTGAACCACTGAACTAGCTTCTAGTGCAGTTAAAGACTCAAATCCAAACACCCTTTATTTAACAATTTGTGAATCAAAATTGATCCAAACACTTAACCAACTTGTACTTATGATCAATATAAGTTAACTTAACCTAAACACTCTTTTTAAGAGCAGATTGGAACCAGTTTTAGCTACAAGATCAAACAATGCAAAGAAACTTGAAAATGACTTACAAAGTCCAAAGTCAATGGTATAGCTTGCAAACCAAATGAACCAAGATCCTCTAACCTATTTATTCAACCCACTAGTCCTAAATCAACCCACATCCATCATTGCTTCACCCATTGACCATCTCCATCATCATTTTGACCCGTTTGACTTTTGTTGACCAAAAACCACTTTTACTTAAAACTGAAATTTAAGCTTATAGAAAGCTATTAGAAGCTTGTATAAGCTTATTGTAGCTGAGAATTGAGCTTTTTGAAGCCTTTGAATGATACATTGAATTGGAAATTTTCAACAGTCAACTTAACAACATGAATTGATAGTGAAACTTAAATTGGAACTTGAAAATGATTTATATTGATTCCAATACTTATAAAGAGTACATTACAACAGAAAATGACAAGTTTTACACTAAATTAAAGTTTTAAAATTAAAAACGACATTAAGAGACAATTAAAACTAGAAGACTCTCTAACTTGCTTCCAAATGCTGCTTTTTATAATCCAATGTCTTTCTCTTTCATCTATGAATGGTTCCCATGATTCCTAGCCATTGGATGGCTTAAAGACAATCTCGGCCTTTGAAATGGTTTTGGCGCCAAATTCCTTCTAACACTTGGGACGAGGATTGAGATGGTGGGAGGGTACATTTAATGCATTTGGAGTTTGGTGAGGAGGGGACATGGTGAGGTGATTGGGTGAGTTGGTGGAGAAATGGTGGTGGATATGGTGGGCGGACAAGGGAGGAAAAGCAGGGAAGAGGGATGGGTTGGTTTGTTTTGACCAGATATTATAAAGGGGGAGGTCAAAATGAATTATGACAGGGGTCCAAAGGTGTGAAAGGGTCCAAAATGGGTTTAAAGCTTTAAATGACAAGGGACCCAAAGTGTAATTGCTGAAATTCAAAGGACCAATGCTGCCAATTCAGAAAAGTTATTCCAAGGACCACAAGTGACAACCTTCAAAAGTATAAGGACTAAAATTGCCATTTTGCAATTTTCCAGGGGCCATTTCTGCCAAATTTTGAAAGTTGAAGGACTATTTTGTAATTTCTCAAACTTTTTGATATTTTTCACCAAAGGACTTATTCTGACAACTTTTGATTTAAAAAGGACCTTTGGTGATTTTTACTTTTGAAAATCGGGCTCAGGGACTATTTTTGACAATTCTTGAAACTTGGGGACTAAAGCGCAATTTTGCAAATTTGAAATGTTTTCATCGATTTTGATAATTTTGCATTTGAAACACATAAAACAACGATTTGTGATATTTTGATCATTTTGATGTGTTTTGTTGTTTTACTCCTTCACGAGTGTTTTCGTCGATGATTTTGCATCTTTAGAATTTGGAAAAATTTATTTTGTACAAAATTTGATGATGAGTATTTACATCCCTTATGTAAAATACCTTTATATGCAATTAAGACGATGTTATCTCCATCGGGATCATAGATTGTTATCCTAATGTGCCATTTTCCATTACCGTCACTAGGCGGTCTATCCCAATCCATTTGTGTTTAGATTTCTCAACTTTCCACTTATTCATGACAAGGTTGACGGGCAAGCTTCCTAAGAACTCGGTCATCTTCCTAAATACTAAGGCGTCCTCGAGCGGGTTCACTTCCATGTCCCTAGCCATTTCTTTTTCTTGGAAAGTTGCTTTACTAGTGAAGGCTTCATCTAGGTAAAAGGTCTTTGGGGCCTATGAGGTTCTTATCTATCCAAGGTCCATATCTAGAAGGCTCTCATCAACTTAATCTCATGTGGGATTTCCTCTTCTTTGTAGTACGTATGCTTTTGACATCGTAAATTGACCTAGCACTCCTTCTCCTACCACTATTTTGGACATCTTACAATCGATGATGGCACTAGCGGTAGCTAAGAATCCTCTTCCTACTAGTAATGGGCATGTCGGGTCCTTATTCATGTCTAGCACATGGAAGTCGGCCAAAAGAGTCAACTCTCCTCGTGTACTACCATGTCTTTTATTATTCCTACGGACGTGCAACACTACCGTCCGCTAGACCTAAGATGGTTTCGTTGGTTCTATTTTACCTAAGTTAAGGCTTCTATGGAGGGACAATGGAACAAGATTGATGCATGACCCTAAGTCGGCTAGAGCGTCGAGAGGTTTGGAAGTTCCAAGCCTACACGGAAGAGTGAATAGCCCGGGATCGTCTAACTTCTTAGGTAAATTATTTCGCACAAAAGCGGACCCATGTTTTCCAAGCTTAAGTTCTAACTCATATTTTTCTTTTAAAGCATTATAATAAGGTGCATGAGCTAAGACCTCAAGAATCGGTTTTTCTTGATGGAGTTCCTTGTACTCCTCCTCTAAACTAGGTTTGGATTCTTGATTGACGGGTTTCTCAAGAGTGGGTTCCACCAATGGTGCAGGGCCTTGGTACCTTGGCTTGGAACCCTTTTTTATAGCGTTTACCGAGTGAACCGTTGGGTGTGAGGGGCATGGATGTGTGTTCTCCCATGGTGAACAAGAACATGAAGTCGACAAAATCGAATTCACTTTTGGGTTCTTTATAGTGTCACTTGGGAGTGCTCCAACTTCCCGTTCATTGAAGGCTTTTAAGAGGGCATCAAGCTTGTTTGTCATCTCGCTTTGTCTTTGCTTAAAATCGGCTTCAATCTTAGTCAATCGAGTCTCTTGAGATGACAGGAATCTAGATGCAATTGCCTCAAGATTAGTGGGGTTCCCGGTGTTTAGAGAGTCGAACCTATTAGGTGGACTAGATGAGCTTTGGGGTGTGCTTGAGTTTTGGTTCCACTTAAGGTTAGGGTGATTTTTCCATGAGGGGTTGTAAAAGTTTCCTAAATTGTTTTGTTCGGGCTTGAAAGTGTACCACTTTTCTCCCGCTCCGTCGGTAGGCATGGAGGCGTAGTCCACAAAAGCTTGTTCGGGAAGTCTTGTGCAATCACGAGTGTCATGGGGACCACTACATAACTCACAAGGTAGAGTGATTTTATTCACTTGACGTGAGGACTTAGGATTTTCGTAGGAACTCATTAGGAAATTAACTTGATCTTCAAGTTCGATCATCCTACGGTCGGAAGGTTGTGAGTTAAGGGGAGGCAAGGAGATTGCCTTAACGGTTCTGGGCAGCTCACGAGGATCATCCCAACTTTCATTGTCATAGAGGGCGAGGTCCTCTATTATACCCCATGATTCTTCCGCGGTGAGATCACTAAGTTTTCCATCGGCCGCTTGGTCAATGGATCGCTTGGTGGGGAAGTTGACATGATCATAGAAAATTTGGACTTTGAGCCAAAGATCAATTCCGTGATGAGGGACTTTATGAAGTAAGTCCTTGAATCGAGTCCATGCTTCGTAGAGAGATTCACCTTGACGTTGTTGGAACATCAAGATGTCATTCCTAAGCTTAGTGGTTCTCCTCGGTGGGAAAAATTGAGCAAGGAAGCGAGAGGTAAGATCATCCCAACTCGAGATGGAGCCGGCGGGAAGTCGCTCAAGCCAATTACTAGCTTGGTCCCGTAGAGAGAATTGGAAGAGAAGCAGGCGCGTGGTCTCCCGAGTAGTAGCATCAAGGTCGATGGAATCGGCAATTTTGAGAAATCCTCGATCTTGATTTGGATCTTGAACGAAGTCCATGGAATGCACATCCGTTTTGCACCAACCGGATGGTGTCGGATTGCGGGCCGTAGTTTGGGCTTGGTCGGGAAGCTCAATGGTGTTCCTATAGCCCGAGTGGCTTGGTCTCGACTATTCACCAAGAGTACGGGCTCTTGGCGGGTCAATTGGTGGTGGGTTGATGAATGGTGGGTGGTTATCACCTTCCATGATGAAAAGTGATGGGGTTACGAACAAAGGTCACGAAGAAGGGGATAGACTAAAGAAGCTAAAAATGAGAAAAAGTTTACTTGATAGGAATCAAGTAAAGAAACCTAAGCGAGGTGGACTACTAACTAGCTATTCTATTCCCCGCAGCGCCAAAACTTGATAACGCTACACACGTCGTTCGGGGTCAAAGGAACTTCCTTTTAAATCGAGCAAGTTTTTCAACACCCTAGGCGTTGAACCTAATCGTTGTAGTGTAGTATTTGGGTAAGCCACGGGTATTGATATCGTTCTCTGGGGAATAGGAATGCTAGTGAGAAGTTACTACGCTAAGGTTGTGGTTGAGGAAGATTATTTTTATCTTTTATATTTTTTAAGGAAAGGAAAGGTACAAATCTCGGGTTTGAATTTGGGGGTTGGTATTGCTACCGATTACTCTACTTATCTAATTATCTAATCTAAGGTGTATGTAGTCTATGTCTAATTAATGTGTGCTCGTATGATAGTTTAAAGATGTGTTTACTTAGGTTTTACTACTCCTTAATTATCTCCTATTGGTGGTTGAATTGTCACGTCCTTATTCCTAGTTGCGTTGTGTGTCTAAGGTTGTAGGGTGTCGTTCCTCCCTAACTCTTTGAACTTACCAAAGGGTCTCGTCTACAAAACCCACTAGGGATAATAAACTCTTACTCTAAGGCACTCTTTGGATGGTTTAGCTTACAACTACTCAAGGAGTCATATTCTAAGGTTCACAAAGATTTAATCAAGCATTAAGTACACAACGAATGACCTATCGCATTACTAGATCATTAATCAACTAAGATAAGAGACAACCAATCAATATTCAATAATTAAGTTTCATATTCCTAAGCAAACACACAAGTAAATTAGCGGGACATGGAAAACATGCAAGCATACACACAAATAATCAAAGACATAATTGTATTAATGAAGTAAAACACTTATCTTGGTGTAAGATAGGGTTTGGAACCCTAAAATCTTGTACAAGACACCTTGGTTCGGTTTAGGTTTTACTCCAAAAGACTACACACCCAAATCTTGAAAAATTCGGATTCTATATATAATATTACATATCGCGGCGTCACCTTATATTTTGTGGCGCCGTCGTGTCGCCGTCATTAGGGTTTCGTCTTGGCCATGTTAGACTTGCGACGGCGTCACCTTATGCTTGTGACGCCGTCTCTTCGACTCGACGCCGTCTGGATTACATCTAGGCCGTCCGAGTTGCGACGGCCTATTCTTTTATAACTTGCGTTGTCACTTGAAAATGGGAGTTTTGGCTTCGTCCCGTCACAAAGATCCTCCGACGGCGTCACAATTAACACTGACGCCGTCACCTTATTTTTTCAAGACTTTGAGTGTCTCGATTCGACTTTGGCCATTTTCTTCGTATAATCGCGCCTTTTCGTCCAAATAAGTGCCATTCCAGCATTTTGCCTTCAAGAGACCTAAAAAGTGAAAAGGAACGATATTAAGCAATAACGGATACAAAAGTGATCAAATAAGGGGTTAAACGACCCCTCAAAAAGGTACCTTTTAAAACCTTATCAAATATCTTCGGGTATATCTATCAAAACCTCTCCGTCGTGTGGTCCTCCAATCTCTCCATATCCTACTTTCAATATCCAATCCATAAATTCCTTTATCTCGATTACATCTTGAGCGTGATCCAACAGTTAGGCGCATCTTTGGCGGTTAATTTTAAGACTTTGCGGTGATCCCACAAGTAGATCGATTCGCTCATCATATATGAAGTAGATCCCGTTACGCTCATAAAAACAATCATCTAAAAATAACAATTCATCTAAAAATGACAAATAAAAATTTAATATGGACCATATAGGAAGTAGATCCATTACGCTCATCAAAACAATCATCTAAAAATAACAATTCATCTAAAACATGCCAAATTTTTAGTTTTATATGGACCATATAGGAGTAGATCCATTACGCTGCCAAAACAATCATCTAAAAATAAGAATTCATCTAAAAATGCCAAATAAAAAGTTTAATATGGACCATATAGGAAGTAGATCCATCCGCTCATAAAAAATATCTAAAAATAACAATTCATCTAAAAATGCCGCATAAAAGTTTATATGGACCATATAGGAAGTAGATCCAATCCTGCTCATCGAAAACAATCATCTAAAACAATCATATAGGAAGTAGATCCAGTTCTGCTCATCAAAAACAATCATCTAAAAAATAACAATTTATCTAAAAAATGACAAATAAAAAGTTTAATATGGACCATATAGGGAGTAGATCCTTGCCTGCTCATCAAAAACAATCATCTCGATATTAACAATATTTGGCTTGCTAAACAAAGGTTGCATCCAAGTCCGAAGAATACGGACTCGTAACTTGATGTTGTCCTTAACAGGTGATAAATCGTTGATATACCCAGAAACAATCATCTAAAAAATAAGAATTCATCTAAAAAAATGTCAAATAAAAAGTCTAATATGGACCATATAGGAAGTAGATTCAGTCATGCTCATTAAAAAAATCATTTAAAAAATAACAATTCATCTAAAAAATGCCGCATAAAAAGTTTATATGGACCGTATAGGAAGTAGATCCAGTCCTGCTCATCGAAAACAATCATCTAAAACAATCATATAGGAAGTAGATCCAGTTCTGCTCATAAAAAACAATCATCTAAAAAATAACAATTCATCTAAAAAATGCCAAATAAAAAATTTAATATGGACCATATAGGAAATAGATCCAGTTCTGCTCAAAAAAAACAATCATCTAAAAGATAACAATTTATCTATGCCAAATTTTTAGTTTTTATATGGACCATATAAGAGTAGATCCAGTTCTGCTCATCAAAAACAGTCATCTAAAAAATAAGAATTCATCTAAAACATGCCAAATCATGACTTTAATATGGACCATATAGGAAGTACATCCAGTCCTGCTCATCAAAAAAATCATCTAAAAATAACAATTCATCTAAAAAATGCCGCATAAAAACTTTAATATCTGTGGAAAACTAGAAGGGGGGGCTGATTAGTTTTACCAATTAAAACTTCCTTTTAAACTATTTAGATCGACTTATGTCAATCTATTTGGTTGTGTGTGTTGGATGTTGATAAACAAGCATATAAAGATATGTAATGAAAAGATAAGAGTAAGAAGCACAAAACCACAACGCGAGTATTTATAGTGGTTCGGCTACAAGGACACCTTCCTTGCCCTACTCCACTCCCCGAGTCACCTACTCGAGAGTTTGTAATCACTACACCAATCTCCTTATGGCGGAGAAGCCTTCACAACGTCGCTTAACCTTTTTCCGGTACAAAGCTAAATACCGAGTTCTTTCACACCAAGGCGAACCACACCTAACACAACGTCGCCTACCCTTTATACGATGCTAGGCTAACCACCGAGTTCTTTCACACCTTAGGAGAACTAATCCTTCACAACATCGCCTACCCTTTATTAGGTACTAGGCTAAGCACCTAGTTCCATTGCAATGGAGGAACTACTACCACACTACACCAACGACTAATCCCAAAGGAGATCTACTCATTTACAACATCATCAAGGACATCAATATCCTTGGATCTAATGTTAGTCTATCTAGTACATCGAAACACACCATATCGAATGTACATCTAAGGCACCTTTCACTAATGCCTTTGATTAGATCTACAAGACACCTTTCACTAATGTCTTTGATTAGATCTACAAGACACCTTTCACTAATGTCTTGTGTCTTCACTTCTAAGCACCTTTCACTAATGCTTCTTGTCTTGACTTCTAAGCACCTACCACAAGTGCTTATCCTATAGACGATAGATACCCTTCACTAATATCTTCGTCTTGACACTTGAGACATCTTTCACTAATGTCTTCAACACTACACTTCTTTGAAGAAAGAAAGGAATCATCAACAAGAGGACTTCAATAGCCTTGATGATGAGGAAGCATGGTAACTCATGGACTTGAGCCATCTCGACTTCAAAGGTGATGATCTTGCCTTTAAGAGGAACCTAAAAGATCACACAAGCACAAGACTACAAACATAGATCTCTTGGATCTAAGGTTAGTGAGATTTAACTCAGGGGAGAAAGTATGTTAGAGAGAGGTATCAAATAATGAAGAAATGGCTCACTATTTATAGAGGAAAAACCTACTGTTTCCCCGGATCCCACGGATCCCTACCATAAGGGATCCGGCTAGCACAAAGCTAGGGATCCGTGGTCCGCTCCTCTTTGCCCATGGGTATTTTTGGTTATGGGTCATGGGTCATGGGTTATGGGTTGATCCATGGTTTTCTTTCTAGATACAATGTACCTTTAGGATACATTGAACTTGGTTAAGTGGTATATATAAAACCATGGGTTATGGGTCAAAACCATTTGCTAGTTTTATCTATTTAGTATATACTTGTTTTACCCATTTTAGTATATACTTGTTTTTACCCATTTTAGTATACTTAGCTTAAGTATGTGTTAACTCAATATGTAAACACTAGTTGTTGTACATATATATCTAAATCATAGAAACACTTATACTTGTTAAGCCAATATGTAAACACTAGTTGTTGTACATATATATATATATATATATATATATATATATATATATATATATATATATATATATATATATATATATATATATATATATATATATATATATATATATATATATATATATATACTAAGTGCCCGTGCGGCATCGGTTTCTAGCGGCGGCGGTTTCTAGCCGAGTGTCCGCGGCGTGGCGGCAACGGTATCTAGCGAGTAGCCATGTCTTGCGGTAGTGGTATCTAGCAGTACCGCGCTAGCGGCGGTGTTTAGTTTTCGACAAAATTCTGCGACGAATAATTTTTTTCTCAAAAAATTGTATATGTATTGCTCGGGAATCCTTTTCGAAGAGCACTTTTTCTGAAGGCATGATTGCACAACAACGACAATAGATTATTGTGTTTTTTTGTAGCCGAGTACCCGCGCCTAGCGGCAGCGGTGTCCTGTCTTCGACAAAATCTTGGCGGAAAATAATTTACTTTCGAAAATCTGTATTTGCAGAGCGTTAGGGAATCATTTCCAAAGAACTAATTTTTTTATGGCATGGTTAATATTTTTTTGTTGGTGAGGGGTGTCAATAGGGTCGGGTTGACCCGACCCGAACTCGGACTCGATAATGCTTATAGGGTCGGTTTTAATTGGGTTGAAAAAGTTTATCAGGTTAGTTTTACCAGAAACCCGATATTGTTATAAAGTCGGGTTAGGGTCGAGTTGCTCATCCTATCAGGTTATCGGGTTTGCATAGAACAATTAGAACTTTGCTCAATGATGAAGTGCTGATACTGATATGTATTTTTTACTACTTATGTTTGTAAAATGGAATTCTCAATTCGCAATCAGTCGTGTCAAGTGCTTCATAGTAAATGCCTCATCTTATTTTACTACTACAAATACTATTTTAGACGTGTGTTGCGGCTTTTGTTTTACTACAAGTCTACAACTATATAAAGGTATATCAACTGTTATTAGGCTTTTATTTATCAATTAGGTTGTCAACCCAAATAATACACTATTTATACAAATTAATAATTTTTAATACTTTCATCCAAACTTTTCATCCAACCTAAGTCATATGGCAACTCAAGATCACAACCCCAATCTGCCACACGTTTTTATTTTAATGGCTCTTTGTTTTTTTCTTTACTTTTTGTTTTTTATTTTTAATACTAATATTTTTTTAAGTTGGGTTGTTGATAAATGGTATAGATTGATGGTATGTATTTTGTATAAGTGGAAGGAAGAGAAAACAATATTTTAATAAAAGATTGGGTTAAGTTGGGTTGTTAATAAAGATAGTCTTATTTTACCTGTCTACAACAAATATGCAAGTCATCTACCCGTTCGTGGCTCTTTTTTCGTTACTTATTCATTACTATATTTGAGTGCATACTTCGTTATTTATTTTCTATGTGAAGATTTCTTTTTTTTTATCCTAGTTATTAGTTATTTACCAATTCTATGTAGTAATTTCTATGTCTTGTCTATTTATTTTAAGAAAAATGATATATAAGCCTAATTACATAGACCTATTTGTAGACCTATAATTCTTGTGATTACACGTGTAGTATGATAACTAATTATTTTGTTATTCCTAATTTGCCCTTAATAAATAGTTAAACAATTTGGTTCTCTCTTTCTTTCTCCCTCTCGTGACTGTTTTATTCCGAATTGGTTGTTTTGTGTTACCAGGTCCCATGATGTTATGCAATTTTCATATGCTCAGGTTGACATTTGTATTTATGGCCCATCCATCTTTTCTAATCTTGATATTTTATCATTGATGACTTTAATTCAAGGGCTCCGTGCATATATCAGATCATGTGGGTGAACATTATCACGAAAGCACACAAAAATTGTAAATTAAAATGGTTATTAAAAAAGATCTGGAAAAATATTGAAGTTGTTAATATCAAAACTCTTATTTTTAATGTCAAATAAAAAAATTGTGCATGATCTTGAATTAATTTGTCATTTCACTTTCTCATACCAAGGCACCTACCATCTTGAAACCATACATATTTCTTATCTCGAAACCATGCACTGTCTTTTTCTTTTTCTTTTGGCAGTGAGAGAGACAACTTTTGTCTAGACAATTTTAAATTAGATAGACAATTTACATAAAATAACTTTTTATTTAAAAACAGATTTACAAAAAACATTAATTAAACTTTTTGTGCAAACGGTCCAACTAATGAGTAGAACTGTAGAAGCAAATTTCGGAGGCACGACAACATATTTTTGGTCTCAGTCAAAGCACCAGATCTGAAAATCACGAAAAGTAAATGTAAAATTGAAAAACACCACATCAGTTTTATAACAATAAATATTCTAACAAATATAAATATAACCAATAAACTTTAAAATTAACCATATGTTTTCCGAAGACGATAGAAATAGCGGCACCAACAGTTTCCGGCAGCGGTGTCCTATAAAAAGATTCGGATCTATAAAAAAAATTAAATAAAAGCAGTTTTTATAAAAAAGCGGTTTTATAAAAAACGGATTTTTATAAAAAAACTTAAAAAAAGACGGATCTTTAAAAAAAAATCTATCAAAAAGATACGGATCTTAAAAATTAGATCTACAAAAAATTCGGATCTTTAAAATAAATAAAACTTACGGATCTTAAAAAAGCGAATTTAAAGAAAAACTTAAAAAATACGGATCTTTAAAAAATAGATCTATCAAACAAAAATACGGATCTTAAAAAACAAAATTAGATCTACAAAAAAAATCAATATATATCTCCAAAAAAAACATTATATCTACCAAAAAAAACTAAAAAACTTGCAGATCTTTTAAAAAAAATGGATTTTTTTTTTAAATACGGATCTTTAAAAAAATAGATCTGTCAAAAAAAATACGGATCTTAAAAAACAAAATTAGATCTACAAAAAAAATCAATATACATCTCCAAAAAAAAAACTTGCAGATCTTTTTTAAAAAAATGGATTTTTTTTTAAAAAAAAACAAAAAAAAAATACGGACCTTTAAAAAAACTAAATCTATAAAAAAAAATACGGATCTTAAAAACAAAATTAGAGCTACAAAAAAAAAACATTAGATCTACTAAAAAAATTAAAATAAAATACGGATTTTAAAAAAGAAACTAAAAAAAGACAGATCTTAAAAACAAAATTAGATCTAAAAAGAAATACGTGCGTAAAAAAATACCAAAAACATCGGATCTTCAAAATATAATTAGATCTAAAAAATAATTAAAGCTACAAAAATATTATTAGATTTACAAAGAAAAAATCTGATCTATAAAAAAAATTTAAAAATACGGATCGTTAAAAAAATTAAAAAACCACGGATCTTTGAAAAAAACTATTAAAAACATGAAGGATGTTTAAAAAAAATTAGATCCATAAAAAAAATTAGGTATCTTTGGGAAAAAAAAATTAGATCTATAAGAAACAACAAAAAAAACGAATCTACCAAAAAAAAAAAAAAAAAAAGCGCATCTCGCGTCTAAAAAAAATATACGGGTGTAAAGAAAAAATACCAAAAACGTCGGGTGGTTGCTGTTGTGGTGGCGGCGGTTGGGAGGTGGCGGTAAGACGGTGGTGGCAGCAGTATGGTGGTGATGTTTTGTTGGAGAGTTTTTTTTTAAGAGAGATTTTGTGATTTGTGTTGGAGAGTTGTAGGGTGTGTGTTTTTTTTAGAGAGAGTTTGTCTGTATTTTTTATTTAGAGAGAGAGTTTGTGATTTGGTTGGGAGATTGAGAGTGTGTGTGTTTTTTTTAGAGTGAGATGAGAGTGTTTTAATTGTGTGGTTTTTTAAATAAAAATAATAAAGTGGAAGTAAATAGGGTTGGAGGATGTGTGTTTGTTGGGTATTGGTTTGGTTTAGTAATTTTTAGGATCGGATGTTGGTTTGGTATGTGTAAATTCAGGCTTGGATATAGGTACGGGTGGCTGAATCTTAAAGATGGAGGGTTGGGTTTTGGTTGGGGATATGCATGCTTTATAAGTAGTATAGATATCTAGATCATAAAATCACTTATACTTGTTTTAGTGTTTTATGTGAATATGTTAGAAAACTATTAGTTCAAACCATTTACGTATTTTATTTGTTTCGTTAATATGATTTTACTTTTATTATCGACGAAACATTAGAAGATCGTAAAATATAAATAAACGTTTTTACGGCTTATTTGTATTAACAATCTCCCCCTTTTTGTTGATGAAAAAACATAAAATTATTTTAAGGAAAAGCTAAAATTCGTGAACGTTTGAATTTGTAGTTTTACTTTCTTCTCCCCTTTTGTCGAAACAAAAGTGTTTGAAGAAAAGCAACACATCGTTTTTAAGAAAAACATGTGAAAGAAAAATAAAAGAAGAAATAAAGATCAAGTAACGGAATAGATCTCGTCTTTGCTCCCCTTGACGAGTCCATCCCTAAGTAAGGCGTCAAGAAACTAATTCTAATCTAGTTCATTTGCAACTAACTTATGCAAAAGATTACGTCAATGTGACGGTGTGCTCCCCTAGATGATTGCAATATTTGCAACGGAAGTCATGAAATTTAAATCAAATATTGCAAGTAATTATACAGCGTATTGTTTTGACACCAAGCTCCCCTAGCTTTAGGATGTCAAATACTTTATGTGTTAATTGAATAACGCAAAACAAGGGTTAGAAAACAAGTATAATTCACAATTTCACGCAAATGTGATAAAGAAAAACACTCGACTTCACGGATCCCACGGTTCCCTCCTAGTAGGGATCCGTTTATGCAATATCTTGAGGATCCGTCGCACGATGACTAAAATCAGAAAGGTGATATAACGAGTAATGTTATCACATAAATGAGATATGAATACATATTCTCGGAAAAATAACAAGTAGCATGTAATTCCATTTAATAAAACAAGAGTTATGATATACATGACTCTAAAAATAAGAAAATAGACAATACATGACTAGGAATTTTTAGGTTATCTAACGCTTGATGCTAGGACACCACTAAAATCTTCTAGCTCAAGTTTTGTTTAGGTTTGATCTCGTCGAAACGTTCGAGGAGATGATAGAACATGAAATGTTGGTCTTCTCGTACTTCATGTATCAAACTTTCAACATGTTGACAATGATAGCAATCTTTGTCATGGCTAGGTAGTGGTGGTGGAGGAAATAAAATGGCTTGATGCGAAGGATCAAGTGAGGCGGCTTGCGGAGCTTCAAACGATGGAGGGATTGGTGGATGTGCATTTGAGAATGCCTCGACCAAGAATGATGGTGGTGGTAAGGAAGTGTCAACTTCCATATGGTCGGGTGGTTGACTTTGATGATTTCTCATAATCCAAATAGGATTATATGATGGAGGCAATGAAAAGGAAGCGGAGCAAGTGTTGACTCAACACCTTGATTTTGAATCATTATTCCTCCTAATAAGGAGAATGTTGTCGTGAGCGGATGAGACGGCCTAGGTGGCAAGTCCTCTAAATTGTAGAGGTGTGGTGATGATTGTGGGGATGTAAATGAGATAGCTCTAGGAACCAATGGTGATGGTTTAGTGGAGATGATATTGTTTGGCCTAGGAGGTATGGTGGTGTTTGGCATTGGTAGTTTTGTGGGTACTATCCTTTTAGGAATTGGTTTGATTGGAAGAGGGAGGATCCTATTATTTGTTGGCTTGACCGGAGATGATTCGGTTGAAGAGATTTCGTGTATAACACGGGCCCTTTTCGTGGGTGGTTCTTTGGTGGATAAGTTACTACTTGGGGTTTTTCTCATGATGAAATGATTTCAAGAGCTGAAAGTTAGAGTGAGAGTGATGACTATGGAGGTCCTAACAAGGTGGTTTATAAACTAAGAGTTTTGGCAAGTGTATTTAAGCTTTAAGCCACTAGGATTCATTGGAATGTGATGATTGACATGCACAAGAGTCAAATTCAGAGGATGGACTGATCTAGGAAGTCATTTAAGATGAGATGGAGTGTTTGAGTTAGGAAGATGAGTTGAAATGATTGTTTTAGCAAGACTTGACCTATACTGTCATCCGGATCCTACGGTTCCTTTCTCATAGGGATCCGTATAGGCTAATCCTAGGGATCCGGCTATCAGCAGCTATGAAAAAGTGGAAATAATGTTTCTAAGATCTAAGACCTATAATATCTTGAGTGTTTCAGTCTTCCTAAGTGTCTTAAATGAAGGGGTGCTAAAGTACTTGAAGGTGGTGAGTGATGTAGCTAATGATTGTCTTTTATGGAAGGATTTGGAACTTTCATGAGTACCAATGAGTGAGCAAGGATGACACTAAAGATGAGAGTGTTTAATTGAAGCTAAGTGATCCTAGAGATCAGGTGGTGACTTAGGATTGTGTTTTGGAAAATATCCTAATGGTTTTGAGATGGAGAAAAAAAAAGATTTGATCAACTTTGATCAATTTTGAGGTGAGGTTGATTAATGATCAATATTGTCATAATCGAAGGATTTCTAACCTAGTTGTGAGGATCAAGTAAAAATGAAATGTGAGTTTTGAGAGCGGAAGAGTGATGGATTGAAATGGTAGATCTAACAAAGTCTTAGAGGTGATCTATGTGAGTTGGAATGAGTGGGAAAGGTCAACCTATCTTTGATAAAGTCTTAATCAATCTTAAGACACTATGTTTAGCTTAGTGTAAGGTGTTCAAGAGGTGTGTTTGACATATAATGCTTGCAATTGCATTTTACTTTTCTTGGATCCCACGGTTCCCTAGATGTAGGGATCCGTTTAGTACAACATTTGGGATCCGTCTATCTGCTTAGACAGAACCTTTACTAAAGGTATGCAATGATCTTTGACAATGCATTATATTCCAAGTTTTGTTTAAGGGAGTTCTAAAACTGAGATATCAAGTGTAAGATGTTTTATTTCATGAAAGAAATAGGATTACATTGATAAATAATGAGTAGAGTAGAATTGATCCTATTTGACTATTCTAGGTTCCTTGAGTGTCTTCGCTAGGAGGATCATTATGTGATTGATGGGTATTGGTGGAATCGGGAATGAAGAAAGTCTTCATGAGAGATATGTTTAGCGGTTCCATCATCCTGCTCACAAGCACGCATAACGGACTTTGAAATTGAGGATGGAAGTGCATAACATTGTGATAAAGGCGTGTCAAGAACATTCCATAAGGTATGAGTTTATTCTTGGAGCCTTGAAGATTTGCAATTAGCCTTGCGAAGAAGTAGGCGAGATTGTATGGTTGTTGTGTTAGCAAACAAGACAACATGTGAGCACAACAAGCGGGAAGAATATCTCGATTTCCTAAGACTCCAAACATTTTCACGTAGAATGAGAGCAAGAGGCTTGTACTCTTCTCGGATATCCGTGTATGGATAATGTTTGGATTGGAGTAATATGGTCGAGGTTTGCATATCATGCGCGTTAAATCTTTCGGAGAGGTATGTGAACAATATGGACTATTTTCTTCACGAAAGTTGAAGAGAATTGATGAGTGTCTAAATACTCATCATTTTGTACCAATTAAATCGCAAAACATCCGAAAACACTCGAAATGCATCAAATGATAAAAATATCACAAATAAGTGTTTTATGTGTTTTAAATGCAAAAATATTAAAATCGGTGAAAACGATATCAAGTTTGCATAATTGGCGCTTTAGTCCCCAAGTTTCAAAAGTTGTCAAAAGCAGTCCTGGTAAAACCAAATAAAGAGAAATATCATTTTAAGTCCCTAGGATTCTTAAGTTGTCAAAACTGGTCCTTGAGATTTAAATTTTCAAAATTACAACTTAGGTCCCTTAACTTTCAATAATGACAAGTTAGGTCCCTAAACTTTCAAAGATTGTCAAGTTTGGCCCTTGGGTTATAAAATCGAAATTGACAGATTGGTCCTTCAAAATCAAAATTGCAAACAAGTCCTTGTCATTAATATTAAACCTATCCTTTGGCCTTGTCAAACCGAATTGGACCCCCGCCAAACCCATTCGACCCCCTGTCATTACCTTTTGAACCCTTGGTCAACACCTCGGTCAAACTAGCGACTTTCCTTCCACCATGGTTATCTTCTTCCACTTGCCCCGCAACCCTCTCCAGTCGCCTCAACCCTTATCCTCCCCTCATCATCATATTCACCCACTTTCCCCACCACATAAATGCCACCCCCTCTAGTAGCTAAAATCGAAACCACGGTCAAATTGCATTTCCGCCAAAACCAATCAAATGGCCAATATGAAATCCAGACATCCAATGGTCAAGATTAGTGTTGGGATTCACTCGGAGGACACGTGGAAAGAGATTTTCATATAAAGGAGGAGGAAGAAGCAAGTTAGAGGCGAGTTAATTTTATTTTTCACATGTATGTCGTATTTCATGTTTCGCTTTTAATTAAGCTTTAAGTTGTAATGTTTTGTTTCAATATATCAAATTAAGTCATTTAAGTGTATTCAAACTAATTTCAAGCATCAATTTCGGTTTGTGTTCACAATTCATAATTTATGTTCACTTGTTTCAAATTGCAATATCAAAATCTTATGTACAAGTGTTTAGTAGTTTATTTTTAAGCTCATATAAGCTTACATAAGCTCCTCATAGCTTTTGATAAGCTTATATTTATGTTTCTAGCAAAGTTGGATCTTGGTCAATGAAAGTCAACTGAGTCATCAATTTGAAATGGAAATGGAATATGGGTGTATCAGTGCTGAATTTGGGTTGATTCTAAGTTCTATGGGTTGATTTATATAGGCTAGTGGTATTGTGTTCTGGTTTCATTCAGTTTCAAGCCATAGTGGCTAGGACCCATTGTAAGTCAATTTCAAGTAACATTGCATAATCTGTTTTTTTGTAGTTATAATCTGTCAAACCTGTTCAATTAGTGCTAATTAAGTTAGCTAAACTTAGTTTGATTATTGAAACAAGTGGATTAGTAGTTAGCTTATTTAAAAATTGCTTATCAGTGATTACAAGGTGTGTTTGGATTTACTGTCAAAACTGTCCCAAAGGTTTAGTCAGTAGTAGTTAACTGTTGGTTCATGCTTGTTAAGCATTATTTGACTCATTTGAGTCATTAACTTGAGCCTGCAAACACTGAAAGTCAACATGGTCTAAAAACTATCTCATTCACTTAACTATTGTGATTTTGGATTAGCAAAAACTTATTTTGTGTTTAAAAGTCTTAGACATTGCTTGCATTGTGCTTGTTCCATCATAATACTTCATAATCAGTCATAAAATTGGAATCAAAGTTCACATTAGTCAAACTTTTCTCAACTGCTTCATTAGTCAAACTTGAAAAATCCATTTTTCACCCAACTGAGAGGAATTATCATTGCCTCATTTCTGAGTCAAATTAAGTGAAATTTGTGGTTTCATAAACTTCAGCTGGTATCATTTCTTATTAGCATTTTTGTAGAATTTTATCAATTTTTTATAAGCTCCATTTGAGCTTGTCAAACAGGGCCTAATTGCCCTGTTCACAAAACTCAGCATAAACTGAGTTTTTCTCAGTTTTGTGCAGGCTTGCACAGGGTTCATCAGAGCTCACTTTAGTCTCATCTTTGGTTCATAAGTAGTTAGCCAGGTCTAGATTAGGTTCCAATCTTTGGTTTTAAGTTCCAGCTTATTGTGTGGCTTGTTCTTGAGCTTAAAGTAGGTACCTAAAAACTGTTTTTGCACAAAAGCTCAAATCATCAAATCTGTACATTGAGCAATTCAGAGGCTATGGCTTGTTGTTTTTAGTTGCATTTGGGTTATTGTAGCATATTAGAACTTCTGTAATCAGTTGGTGGCTTTTTGTGGTGTTTGGCTTATTCAAAGTGCTTATTTATAAGCATTTGGTATAGCAGTTGCATAATACCCCACATAACCACCTATTTTTCCATTTTTCCTAGATTCTCAATATAATTTTAGACTTATCTTGAATTTTCATATTTTTCCTGTCCTGTTTGCTATTTTTCTTAATTTAAATTAGTTTTTAAGCATTTTTAATTAGCATTTAATACAATTAATTAAGAAAAGCTTCAAAAATATAATTTTTCATTTTTCTTAAGTTAAGATAAATATAAAAAGCCAAAAAAATATTTTTCTAGATTTTTCTTAGTTAAATTTGTATTTTTTAATAATTTAATTAGTTTTAAATAGTTTAAAATTCATAAAAAATACAAAAATAATCAGAAAAATATAAAAGTAGTTTTGAAAATTCTCTTTTGTTATTTTAGATTTTTCCAAGTCAAAATTTTATTTTTCTAGCTTTATTTCATATTTTCTTGTATTTTAGGCTATTATTAAATAGTTAAAAATAGTTTTTAATTAGTAATAATTAATTAAATAGATTTAAAAATAATTTTCTTTTTCTATAAATTTTCTTTTATCATTAGGTTTGTAAAAATATCATTTTCATATTTTTAGGATTAATATTGTGTAAATTTCACATTTTCATTTGTACGTTACGTAGTTTTTAATTCCAGTTTTGTAAAAACATAAAAAACAAAAACATCATTTTAAATATAGTGATAGCGTTTATTTAATATTTTTATCTTTTAATTTTCTTTAATTTGCATTTAAGCCCACGTAATTTGTTGGCTATTTCGTAGTTATAATAAATCATATCTCCTTATCTGCTCAAATCTTCTCGATCACTAAACGTTTGACTATTCTCGCACTTTCGTTGGGACATAACTACTGGGAAACACTATACTCTCCGGACTTCATTGCATTGGTGTTTAAACTGTTTGAAGTTTCTTCGGTCGACCATTCACAAGTGGCGGTTTGTGTGAGAAAACTTGACGGCTCGGATCCAATCAAATTTTAGGCGCCACGGGGGTTGTCTTGATTATCTTCCGTTTAGCGATTAGTAGTTTGAATACTCACTCTTTGTTCATACCATCCATCTATCTCTATATATATATATCCATATTTTCGATAAAAAATCCAAAACCCAAAAACACCAAAACGATAAAAACAAAAATATTTTTCTTTTGTTTCTATATATGTATCAAAAATAAAAATACAAAAAGATTTGTCGTTTTCTTTAATAATAACAACTTAAAAGATTACCACCGCAAACCAAGGCAGTGTACTACCTAACTGGGGGTACGACCATAATAAGTTCCCGAACCAAAGATTTAAAACTTGCCTTTGTGTCCTTGATAGTGGTGTACCTTTTTCAAAGAAGCCATTCATCTTGTGATTATTGGTTTAAGTTCACTGTTGTTTTGCCTCGATCTTGTTTTAATTGGATTTGTTGTTATATCTACTTGTCGAACCGAAAACCCAAAAGATTCTTCTTACCCCATTTTCACCAATTTCATAATTCACTTCCTTAACTCGAGATCTCTTAGAGTTAACTCTAGTGCATGCGCACTCGTTCTTCTAGATCATTGAGTCCTTTTCGTGATCTAGCGAAATTCCTAGAAGACGTTCTCGTGAGACGTCTTTGCCCAAATAGTCGAACCCGAGATTCGTACTATTTCAAGCAACAATATGGCGATTTAACGAACTATGGCGGAAATGCTACAAGCACCCACCGAGGGTTATGGAGATGCCATCATTCTACCAAGAATCAATTCGATCACTTTGAATTGAAGACACATTTGATCCAACTTGTGTCCACAAATCAATTCCACGGGTTTGACCGAGAAGACCGTATGCACACATCCGTTGGTTTAACAAGTTGACTTCAACTATCAATTTCAAGGATGTGCCACAAAAGTCATCAAGTTGATGCTATTTCCATTCTCACTTGAGGGACAGCCGGATTGGTGGAAAAGAACCCCTCGATCCATCGAAACTTGGGAGGAACTTGTTCAAAAGTTTGTCAATCATTTCTTTCCTCCATCAAAGACGACTAATCTTAAAATGAAATTTCGGATTTCGTCAAAATTTCGATGAAAACTTTGGAGAGGCATGGGAGAGATTCAAGGATCTCCTCGAAATGCCCCATCATGAATTCACGAGCTTCAACAAGTTAATATCTTTTATAATGGGTTGAGCGGTAACGATCAAGATTCTTTGAATGCACACGGTGGCAATATCTTGAATCGTAAGCCTAAAGATGTGATTGAGATTTGCGAGCAAAATCAAAAGTTCCTATTTCTGCAACAAAATCAATACTCCGAACACTCACGCTTCTTCATCCAATAACTCTTCCGAGTTAGTCGCTCCGATAGCCGCTCTAACGGATGTCATCCGTTGTATGATGAAAGATGTAAAGGAAATCAAAAGCGAGATTCATAAACCGGAACCAATCAAAGCCGTAAACAAGGTGTGTGAAACTTGTAGTGGTCCACACGCGTATTATGATTGTCAAGCAACCGATGCTTCTTTTACCAAGCTCCGTAGCTTGGTAAACCACAATCAATACCGACCACAAGTGATCCTCACTACCGTGCACCTAGCGGTATGACACCACCTGGTTTTCCTCCTGTGCAAAACCATGGCAATCAAAATCGCTTTGTTCCGAATCAAGGACAAAATTTCAATAACTCTCAAAATTTCAATCAAAACCGGAACAATTTCAACCAACCATATCAAGCTCTCAATCATCAAAGCTATCAACAACCTCCTCAAGCTCCCATGCCAAATGACTTCATGAAAATTACTGAGTCAAACATACGTTCAATGCAAACTCAGATCAATAACATGAGAGTTGAGCTTAAAAAGGAAATTGATACCACAATGTCTCGGCAGACAAATGAGTTAAAGAATATGATGAGCAGTTTCATGAACATGAATATGAACAAAGCTTCATCATCTTCTGGAGGACTCCCAAGCAATACAATTACTAATCCCAATGCCGAGTTGAAAGCCGTTACCACTCGTAGTGGTAAGACGCACAATGGACCTTCGACTCTATGCCCCCTCCGTAGCATTGAGTCAAGTTACCAGGATACAACGGACAAGGTGCAATTCTCAAGCCCACGGCATCAAGACACGTCCCACCTTCGGTGGTCAAGCTTTAAGTCCGAACCCGAGTTCGAAGAAAATTCGAGCCGAAAACACTTCCATCCCGGCTCAAAAGTCCGATCGACTTCCTTACCCATCAAGAATGAATGATGAGAAGCTCAAGGACAAAAACAAAGAGCAAATGGAAAATTTTTCCAAATCTTCAATGAGTTACACTTTGATATAAGCCGTTGATGCTCTCGTTCTAATGCCTAAATTTGCGTCCACGCTTAAAGGCTTCTTGACCAACAAAGATAAGCTATCCGAGATGGCTAAAACCCTCTTAATGAGCAATGCTCGGGTCCTTCTCAAGAAGCTTCCCAAAATCTTGAAGACCCGGCGATTTCTAATCCCGTGTGATTTCTTGGGGATGGTTCAATGCTCCGCCTTGGCGATCTTGGCGCTAGCATTAACCTCATGCCACTCTCGGTATGGAAGAAACTATCTCTTCCTAAACTTTCATCCACTTGTATGAAACTCGAGCTAGCGGACCGTACCATAACTCGTCCACTTGGGATGGCCGAGGATGTCGTGATGAAAGTGGGAAAGTTTCACTTTCCACCGACTTTGTTGTAGTAGACTCGATGCGGATCCTAGAGTTCCCTCATCTTGGGAGAGCTTTCTTGAGAGCAGTCGTGCTCGATTGATGTGTTTGTTTGAAGAGTTGACCATACGGGTTGACAACGAAGAGCTCACATTGAATATCAACGAACTCCAAACCTCTGTCCATACAGTGTTGCCACAATTGATCAAAAATCGAAAGGTTCAATGCAACACTCTCAAATTTCACGGTTAAGAGGAGTTTTCAAAAGCGTCTTGAGCTAAAAGCTTTGAAAATCAACCTGGTTCAAACAAATGGTTTGAAAGTTGTACCGAAGTCAAGAGTGTACTTGATGATGATGATCTTGAATCGGAGACTTTATCGGAGTGGTGGAAATTGCTAGCTCTAAGAGCACACCACTTGTCCCACCTCCGAATCGGTTTGTCGTGTCGAGTTTGTTAACTCGTGGATGAAACCAAACTCTCTTGGTTTCATCCGAATTGGATGATGATGTTTGTGATCCAATGGGAGACATTCTTCCCATTGAAGAATTGCTCAAAATGATCCATCATCTCCTAGTCTTATTATTCCGACTCTTCCATCCCTTCTCTCACTCACGATGAGGAAGATGACAACTTTTGGAATGAAGTCGATGCCTTTCTTAGTGATGAGTCAATTCCAACAGAATTGATAACACTTACTTTGATTCGGAGGGACATCCTTTTCTAGAAAATCATTGATTGAAGAACCGTTTCCCACCCTCCTCCCGGACATCTTATTGACAATCACCATATAAGCTTCAAGTTTAAGCTTAAAATGTCAAAAATGGTGATTTGCTTCTTTCTGATGAGGAATGGACATGCATTTCAAAAGCATACCAAAGAAGAATCTTGAGTGCTCAAATTCATGTTTTACAATTTTACCCATCAAAGTCATGATATGCTTTTGTTTCGGACTTTTTTAAATGTTATACGTTATACAGAAATCACAAAATGGGTGGGTCAGTTGGGTTTGATAACGGGTTATAAAGGCTCCACGTTATTGTTCCATGACGGGCTTATTTGACCCAAGAAACCTCTTGTTTATCAATAATAAGCTGATTTTTTTAAAGAAATGACTTGGAAGTTTTTCTGCTTACAAAGTAATACGTTGGATGACCATCAAACTGTTAAACCCATTTTCTTTCAAAGATTTCTTTTTACCCTTTTGACTTGATAGAAAATACAGATAACCCAAATCTACAAATTAGCCATTTAATCAAAGCAGTAAATTACCTGTAGTTTGGCCATCAATCATTTCTTTTCCTCTTCAAACTCCCTGAGCTTTCACAAAAAATTATTCTTGAGCATAAGGAAGCATATAACAACAAAGTTTTGTAATATTGAGATATTAACTAAAGAACTTTCTATTATCTAATACAATCACCGTCACCACCCATCCATGAAGAGAACTGAATAAGAGGGGCATTGTAGGGAACACGTTCATTGATCCCAAAGTTCTTAAGAGCCGTGTCAACACGACGTAAGAATTTAGGAACACCCTTCCAGATTGTTTCATGGAAGTAGCGCATTCCTGCTCTCATCTCATCTTGTGGAGTTGAAGGAGTCCTCCTGATCTCACTTGTACGTAAAGCAGGTTGAATCTACAAATTACATAACACCAATTAATAAAATAATAAAAATATATATAAAAAAAAGGCATAAAAAATATGATAGTATAGACTTGGTTATTGGTCTGATCATTAGTACTTACTTCTCTATGCCCTCATCAAGTTCCTGCTTATCATCAGGAGTGATGTCTTTTGCATATAACTGGGCCAAACAGTTCCAAGCTCCTCGAGCTTCTTAGGGTCACGCTTGCCTTCATACTCGGGAGATACCTCATAGCTTTCTTGAACCTACAGAATCAAACACCCTAAACATATTAATAACCCGTACCTTATTATACCAATAAATTCAATGAGACATTTTATAAAAACATTTAAACTGAATGTTATCAATCCGGATCCAAAATAGTACTCACATTGCAATCTCCAACCGATTAATCAGTAACTTACGCGAACTATGGATTCCGATAGCAAACTAATTAGTGGGCATTTGTTTAAGCTTATACGTAGACTTATGAGCTTATCTGATCATGCTATATTTTCGTAAGACCATTTTTCTAAGCTTATTTGGTGGCTTTTGAGCTTATAATGACTTATAGATCGACTTCTATTAGCCCATGAAAACAAAAGTAACCATTTTTCAATGAGCCGCTTTTAATGATAAATCAAAAAATACTAAAGCTGCCATCTTTAACAAATTAATCAGTAACTAATCTCATCCAAAAACTGGAAAAAAAATGTAAATATTTTGACAGATTTTTAAATTTTTTTTTTTAAATAGTAAAAATCACATCTTTAACAGATTAATCAGTATCTATCTTTGACTTTATATGTGTGTTCGTATATGCAAGTAAATAGCTAACCTGATATAGACCAAGGCGATGAATGATTGTATAAAACTGATTACAGGTAACCGGGTACAAATCTGTCATTTCTTCCTTTGATGTAGACCAAGGAGATGAATGATAGTACTTACTTCTCTATGCCCTCATTAGTACTTACTTCTCTATGCCCTAATTGGTCCATATAAAAACTAAAAATATGATAGTATACACTTGGTTATTGGTCTGATCATTAGTACTTACTTCTCTATGCCCTCATCAAGTTCCTGCTTATCATCAGGAGTGATGTCTTTTGCATATAACTGAGCCAAACAGTTCCAAGCTCCTCGAGCTTCTTAGGGTCACGCTTGCCTTCATACTCGGCAGATACCTCATAGCTTTCTTGAACCTACAGAATCAAACACCCTAAATATCTTAATAACTCGTACCTTATTATACCAATAAATTCATTGAGACATTTTATCAAAAAATTTAAACTGAATGTTATCAATCCGGATCCAAAATAGTACTCACATTGCAATCTCCAACCGATTAATCAGTAACTTACGCGAACTATGGATTCCTATAGCAAACTAATTAGTGGGCATTTGTTTAAGCTTATACGTAGACTTATGAGCTTATTTGATCATGCTATATTTTCGTAAGACCATTTTTCTAAGCTTATTTGGTGTTCGACATGTACAAAATTCCTTTTGACCCTTTATCCAAAATGACTGGCTCGTCCATTAATTGCCACCTTTTATAGAAGCTACAAAGTAATGTTTGAACATTTAAGCAAGTATCTGAAGAATGTGGCGCATCAAAAAGATGATTATACTTGAGGAATTCCTTTGCAAGCATTTGAAAGCAGCTGCAATTGCTGCTTTTCATTCTTATTAAATGCAGCAAGTAACCCAATAATTATGCACTTGACAATAAACTCGGGCTGAAGGAAACATAAAGTCTGCTACTTGCTCGTTAATTCTACTTAGACATCTACTCATGCTATACCTCTTTTTTTGCAGTTAAAGACACTAAGCCAATCACTTATAATGAAGATGAACACATTCAAGCATGTATAAACACAAAACTACTAACACATTTGCCAAGTGACACATATTAACGTTATCCCTAACTATAAACACATAACTACTAACACATTTGCCAAGTGGCACATCTTAACGTTATCCCTAACTCCCTATAAAACCTAATACAATGAAGCCATCATGTCCCAAGATATGCTATTAACAAATTTTAGATCTTCCATCCTATCAATTCAACTTGTACAATAGAATATTTTCACATGTTAATTATGTCCATGGTAGTGGTTTGTGAGGAATTCAACGTAAATAGGCAATTTGCGAATGTAACCATAACTGAAATTGCATACATCTTTAGTTTATGATGAGGTAAATCACTAATTGAAGGAATCAATCGTTAATTTGTCAAAGCAATGTATAGAAAACTTTTAGAACCAACCATTAACTAGAAACAATAAAAGATGCAATTGATAACGAAATTAGTTTCTCACGCATTTCATCGAACACATAGTGTACATATAATTCCATCAATCAATTCTATACACACCAAACTCATAGTTGCTTCACGAAAAAAAAACATAACAATCAAAAGGTTAAAAAATTTGTGAAACCTTTTCGAACAAAAACATCATCTATTTGTATTGAGTAATCGCCATTTGCTGCATAATTCCTGATCGCGTGCAAAACCGTCAAGGTTTCTCACACAAGCCTGCCACTTGTGAATGGCAGACCGTAAGAACCTTAAAACAGTTTGAACACGAACTCAATGAAGATCCGGGAGTATAGTGTTTCTCGGGTCGTTATGTCCCAATGAGCTATGCAATGGATTATCAAACGTTTAGTGATCGAGGAATTTGAGCGGAAAGGAGATTTGAATATGATATTAACTACGGAAAAAGCCAACAAATTAAAAGCGGCTTAAATGCAAATTAAAGGAAATTAAAAGATAAAATCTATTAAATAAACGCTATCACTATATTTAAAATTGATGAACGTTTAAAAATTAAAACTTAAAACTTACGTTTAAATAAAAATAACGTAAACGTACAAAATAAAAAGTGAAGTCTAAGAAATAAAAGTCCTAAAAATATGAAAAATACATTTTTACAATCCTAATGATAAAAGAAACTATTTAGAAAAAGAAAATTATTTTTATAACTAATTATCTAATTATTATTAATTAAAAACTATTTTTAACTAATTAATAATAACCTAAAATGAAAGAAAATATGAAATAAAGCTTGAAAAATAAAATTAAGACTTAGAAAAATCTAAAATAACAAAATAGAATTTTCAAAACTATTTTTGTATTTTTATGATTATTTTTTTATTTTCTATGAATTTTAAACTATTAAAAACTACTTAAATTATTTAAAAATACAATTTTAACTAAGAAAAATATGGAAAAATACTTTTTGGCTTTTATATTTATCTAAACTTAAGAAAATTGAAAAATTATTTTTGAAGCTTTTCTTAATTAATTGTATTTAAAGCTAATTAAAATGCTTAAAACTAATTTAAATTAAGAAAATAGCAAACCAACTTGGAAAAATCTGAAAATTGCAGGAAAAGTCTAAATCAATATTAGGAAGCTAGGAAAATTGGAAAAACAAGTGCTTGTTTGGGAGAAATAGAATCGCTATCTCAAGTGCTTAGAAATAAGCACTTGAAAGAAGCAAATGGGACACCACAAGCACAAAAGCTGAAACAAAGGTCCAATAAGCTAAAATAACTCTAAAACAACTAAATTCAACAAGCCATAACCTCTGATTAGCAAGTTGCTAAAATTTGGCTAGATGAGCAATATGCTAAAACAAGATGGCGGGGCAACTTTGAGCTAATGCACGAGATTCAAAATAAGTCGGAAATGAAAAGCATTTGTTGGATCCTACACTAGACCTAGGTGAGACCTAATGCACCAAAATTCAGACACAGGTGAGATCAAATAAGCCCTATGCAACCCTGGACAAAACTGAGGAAACCTCAGTTTATACTAAGATCAGTGGACAGGGCACTTGACACCCAAAAGAGAGGCATGTTTGAAGCTTATAAAAAATTTGTAAAATTTAACTAAAATGGTGATAAGAAAGAACACCAACTGAAGTTTTTAGAATACCAAGTGTCACTGAAAATGGCTAAAAAATGAAACCATGAAAAATCCTTGCATTTGGCTCTAAAACAGAGATTTCAATGTTTTGACTTTTGACATGAAAATGAAAAGTTGACTTTTATGGATTTTGATCATGATTTAAAGACTGGAAATGAAATATTATGATGAAATAAACTTAAGGAAAGCTAGTTCTATGAATTTAAGACACAAAACAAGTTTTTGACTTGCAAAAATTCCAACAGTGAACTTGTTAAGAACTAATGAGATGGATTTTGACTTTAGAGGCTTCTGGTACAATCTTAAGACAGAAATGAGCATGAAATGGCTTAACAAACATGAAGCCACAGAAACCTACTTCTGCATAAACCTATAGCTCAGTTGAAGCACTGAACCAAACACCCTTTATCTAACTGTGTTGCAATCAAAATGAGCTAATCCCTTAAACAAACTTGTAATAAGGATCAAACCAAGCTTAAGTATCATAAATACAGCTAAATAGACTAAATTAAACTAATGGTGATCACAGATTCATAGACAGGCTTAAAATGCAAAAACTGACTTGGAAATTGAAAATGAGCAAATCACTCACATGTGCCCAGCTGGTGTGTAGCTTAAAACCAAACCCCAATACCACTAAACTGAGCCATTTCCAACCCAAATCCAAGCTGCATCACCCACATACCAATTCCAAACCTGTTTGACCCATTTTTTTCTTCACTGTTGACTTTTATTGACCATGGAACAAAGCTACTTAAAAATGATTCCAAAGCTTGTAAAAAGCTATAAATGGCTTAAATAACTTATTGTAACTTAAGAACAAACTGTTAAAGGCTTGGAAATAAGCTTTTGAAACTGAACTTCTCAATAGTGGATTATCATAACATGAAATTTAACCAAACTTTGATATTGATTCTAAAAACAGATTACAAAGATAACTAAACTTAAGTTTGCATCATTAAAACAAAGGATTACATGTTTTAAACTAAACTAAGACATTAATTAAAAAAAACGACATTTAAGAAAAATGAAAAACTAACTACTCTTCAAACTTGCTTCAATCTCTCTCTTTTATACCCCAACGACTTCTCTCTCTTACGAATTAATCCCACCATTATTTAGGTCCCTTGGATCATTTAAAATGATCTTGGCCCTTAAACCGATTTTAAGCGAAACTTTGTTTTGACAGTGGGGATTGAGTGTGGATGTTGGAGGTGCATTTAATGCATTTGGATTGAGGTGTTGGTGGGGGACAAAGGAGATGGATAGGTGAGGAGGGGTGGAGTGTATGTAGGCTTTGCGAAGAAAGCGGACATGGTGGGTGAAGAAAGGAGGAAAAGGCGCCAGTGGGTTGGTTATTTGACTTGGTTTGGTGACTGGTGTATTATTTTATGAAGGGAGTTCAAAAGGCAAAGGGTCCAAAAGGTTTAAGTGGCGGGGTCATATGGGGTTAGTGACAAGGTCCAAATTGGTTTAATAGGTTTAATATGATAGGGACCATATGTGTAAATTACGAAATTGCAAGGACCTTGGTC
This sequence comes from Chrysanthemum lavandulifolium, assembly GCA_022545495.1. Taxonomy (NCBI): domain Eukaryota; kingdom Viridiplantae; phylum Streptophyta; class Magnoliopsida; order Asterales; family Asteraceae; genus Chrysanthemum; species Chrysanthemum lavandulifolium. The sequence goes on along the minus strand of CM040238.1, from coordinate 174,318,213 downwards.
GCCAATTCATCAAAGAGGTTTTAAGGGACCAAAAGTGACAATCTCACAAAGTACAAGGACCTAATTTGCCATTTTCACATTTTCCAGGACCATTTTGCCAATTTTCAAAGTTGGAGGACCAAACTTGTAATTTTCTCAAACTTTTATATTTTTCACCAAAGGACTAATTTTGACAAGTTATGATTTAAAAGGACCTTTGGTGATTTTTCTTTGAAATTATGTGCTCGGGACTTGCTTTTGACAACTTTTGAAACTTGGGGACTAAAATGCAATTTTGCAAATTTGATATGTTTTCATCCGATTTTGATATTTTGCATTTAAAACACATAAAACAACGATTTGTGATATTTTCATCATTTGATGCATTTTGAGTGTTTTCGGATGATTTTGCGGTTTATATTGTACAAAAATGATGAGTATTTAGACACTCATCAATCCCCACATCGAGATATTGCTAGTCCCTAGCAATGATTTGAGAAAACATAATGGATTTTAATCTCTTTACCAAAAGCCATTACTTACGAGTAGCCAAATGTTTCATTCAAGTAAGAACCATGGTACACCGATAACCATGTGATTTTGAGCAAACCACCGACTTTCAACGGATTTGATTTTGTCTTTACGAAGCCGTTTGCTCGGACTAGCCAACTCTTAGATAAATTATCAATATTATCTTTGGTGGTGATTACCAATTATGGTTTTTCCACCGCCTTTACCACAAGCCATAATCTTGCGGGCTAGCCAACTCTTCACTTTTTAAAGATATGGTGAATGAATACCATACAATTTTGGGCAAATTGCAAGTCATCAGCGGATTTGAGCTATCTTTACCAAGAGCCGTTTGCTCTGGATTAGCCAATCCTTTTGTCTTACGAGACATGGCGGATCGATAACCAAATGAGAAAGTGTAAAACACTTACTCCAAAAAAATTTTGGCCAAAACGGGAATTAGGTAGATAATATATGAAATTGTGAGAATTCCCCACACTTAGAAATGAATATTGCCCTCAATATTCAAAGTACCGCAGTTATGCCGAAACAAAGAACGTAAAGGGAAATACCACGGCCATTATTTAGAAAGATTTTTTTTTTTTTTTTTTTTTTTGAAAGGTTTATATACAACATGTGGGCAACCCCCCCACACACACTAGGATGGTACACACGGGTGAAAACCCATGTTCACTCATCGTTTTTGATTACCGAGTCGCTAGCTTGACTCGACCCAATTAATTTGTTCATGGGGAAAGTAACGTGGAAAACCAATCTCGATCAGACTTTCGTTCACAATGTTGATAAACATATGAACATCAGAAAGTTCCACACCGACGAGATACAACCTCGGTATTGTTAATAGTAGAAACTATAAAGGATGATACGGGGTCAAAGATGGTGTCCTCATTCCCGAAAGAGAAAAGGAAAGAGCAACCACACCATCTGTGAAGAATGGAATAAAGGCGTACATGAGAATGCATGTCCATTCCTCGTGAGAGAAGCAAATCACCGCTTTGACATCTTTAAGCTTAAACTTGAAGCTTAGATGGTGATTGTCAAGAAGATGTCCGGGAGGGAGGGTGGGAAGCAGTTCTTCAATTAATGATTCTCCGAAAAAGGTGATTTTCAAAGCTTTAAGCTCAAGACGCTTTTGAGAACTCCTCTTAACCGTGAAGTTTGAGAGTGTTGCATTGAATCTTCGGATCTTTGATCAATTGTGGCAACACTGTTTGTCTGAGGTTTGGAGTCTTGGTTAATATTTAACGTGAGCTCTTCGTTGTCAACCCGTATAGTCAACTCTTCAAAGAACACATCAATCGAGCACGACTGCGTTCTCGAAGGCTCTCCCAAGATGAGGGAACTCTAGGATCCGCATCAAGTCTACTACAACAAAGTCGGTATGAAAGTGGAACTTTCCCACTTTCATCACGACATCCTCGGCTATCCCACGTGGACGGGTTACGGAACGGTCCGCTAGCTCGAGTGTCATACAAGTGGATGAAAGTTTAGGAAGAGACAGCTTCTTCCATACTGAGAGTGGCATGAGGTTAATGCTAGCGCCAAGATCGGCCAAGGCGAGCATTGAACCATCCCAAGAAATCACACGGATTAAAACCGGCCGGGTCTTCAAGCTTTTCGGAAGCTTATTAAGAATGGCCACGAGCATTGCTCATTAAGAGGAGTTTTAGCCATCTCGATAGCTTATCTTTGTTGGTGAGTAAGCCTTTAAGCGTGGATGCAAATTTAGGCATTAGAGCGAGAGCATCAACGAAGCTTATATCAAAGTGAAGCTCATTGAAGATTTGGAAAAAATTTCCATTTGCTCTTTGTTTCGTCTTTGAGCTTCTCATCATTCATTCTTGATGGGTAAGGAAGTCGACTAGACTTTGAGCCGGGATGGAAGTGTTTTCGCTCAAGATTTTCTTGAACATCGGGTTCCGGACTTAAAGGTTGGACTACCGAAGGTGGGACGTGTCTTGATACCGTGGGCTTGAATAATGCACCTTGTCCGTTGTCTCCTTGGTAACTTGACTAAATGACACAGGATGAGGGGGCATAGGAGTCTGATCTGTGCTAAACCGTCAAGTCTAACAGACTTAAAACAGCTTAAACACAAATGCAATGAAGATCAGAGAATATAGTAAATTCCCGGGTCGTTTAGTCCCACGGAGACTCAATGGTGTGCAAACACTGATTCAGACGATAGAATGATCACTAATGATAGTGATCGGAAAGGATTAGGATTGAATATTACACTACTGAAAAAGGTTTATAAATTTAAGCGACTTAAATACAAATTAAGAAAATTAAAAAGATAAAAGATATTAAATAAACGCTATCACTATATTTAAAGTGATGAACGTTTAAAACCTAAAACGTACGTTTAAATAAAAATTACGTAAACGCACAAAATAAAAAGTGAAATCTAAGAAGTAAAAGTCCTAAAAATATGAAAAATACATTTTTACAATCCTAATGATAAAAGAAAATTATTAGAAAAGGAAAATTATTTTTAAAACTATTTAATTAATTATTATTAATTAAAAACTATTTTAACTATTTAATAATACTCTAAAATAAAAGAAAATATGAAATAAGACTAGAAAAATAAAATTAAGATTTAGAAAAATCTAAAATATGATAAAACTAATTTTAAAACTGAAAATATATTTTTTAGACTTTTTATGTATTTATTATTAATTTAAAACTATTTAAAACTAATTAAAATGCTAGAAAATACTTTTTAAACTAAGAAAATTATGGAAAAATACTTTTTAGGCTATTTATATTTATCTAAACTTAAGAAAAATGAAAAATTATTTTTTTGGAACTTTTTCTCAATTATTTGCAACAAAAGGTATTTAAAAAGGCTTAAAAACTGAATTTAATCTAGAAAAATAGCAAACAGTGTCTAAAAATTATGAAAATTGCAGGGAAATTCGAAAATGCTATTCTAGTTCTAGGAAAAATAGAAAACACTGGGCTTATGTGGAAGAAAACAAAGCTGCTATGTAAACTGATCCTAATAAGCTACTATGGAATAAGCTAATAAGCATTTCAGTGAACCAAATGAAAACATAAGCTAAATAACATCAAATCTACTCTAAAGCAACTATCTATATCTAATCCTAACACCTAAAGAGCAGTTTAACAATGATTAAGCTAAACTGATACTTAAGCCAAATCAGGTTCTAACCCCACTGATTAAGCTTATGCATCAGCTTATGTAATAAGCTAAAGGGAAAAACAAGAGTGTGGGACTCAAGACCACCAACCATAGATCATGTGTACCAAATTTCAGAAAATAAGGACTAGTATAGAGGCAGTTAAAGGGCAAAACAAAAGTGACAAAAACTGATGCAGCAGGATCATGCATGTAATGATCAACAGTGCGATGTTTAAGCTAGTTTAACTGCTAATTAAATAAGCTTATGCTAAAACTAAAGATGTAGACTTAAAGATCACCTAGCATACTGCAATTTGACCAAATATCATACCTTAACTATCTCTAATGACCCTTGCACAACTGCTGCAAGTTCAGCAAAAACTTATTCAGAACTGGTGTTTTTGACTTTTAAAACAGATTTGTTACTTTGACTTTTATGAGTTTAGAGATCAAATCATGAACTGAGATTATGTTATAAGCTCAAACCAAGGTGTATCAAACAACTCTAATGATATTTGGACCAAAATCAAGCTAATGCTTACTCAATAATTCCACAGTTACTAAGATTAGAATAGTTTTAAGCAGATTTTGACTATAAGAGAGTTTTGATGCAATGTAAAGACAGATATGTATGAATTAGGCCTAAGTAAGCTTATAGCAATAGCACTAAACCACCGATTCAAACTTAAGCTCAACAAACCGATCCTAACCAAACACTCTTTTATACCAACTGTAGTGAACTAAAAGGAGATAACCAATGATTTAGCTAAAACAAACATTCAAACTACTTAGATTATCATTAAATAGACTGGAATAAACAAATGGTAACCACAGATACATGTACAAACTAGGACTGCAATATGACTTGAAAATTGAAAACTTGGAAACTTACTCTCATGAGCCAGCTGGTTGCAGGCCAGAACCAAACCCATTACTACACTAATCCTAGTCTATTCCAACCCCAAGTCAACCTCTGCAACCACCATATCCAGTTCCATAGCAATTTGCTTGTACAGTTGACTTTTGTTGACCATGGATCAAAAGTGCCTAAAACTTAAAGGTAAACTCATAAAAAGCTAAGAGAGGTTTATATAAGCTTATAGAAGCTTAAAAATAAGCTGCTATAGTTTTGAGCATAGGAGTTTGAAAAGCACAATTGCAACATGAAGCATGAAAATTAGAAATGAACACAACTTTGAATTTGAGCTTAAAATTAGATAAACTGATAAGATTACTTGAATTTGATACAATAATACAAGATATAACATTTTTGAACTAAACTAAATCATCTACTCTAAAACGACATTGATAAAAAATTAAAGACTAGTAGTCCACACTTTTCTTCTTCACTTGCTCCCTTATATATATAAAACATCTTCCCACATGTCTCTCACTTGATCCCACCATCATTTTGGTCCTTTTGATGTCTTAAAGTCATCTTGGCCGTTAAATCAGTTTTTGGCGGGAAATGGTTATATGGCAGTTAAGGGGTAGAGTAAAGGGGTGAAGGGATCATTAAATGGTTTTTGTTTTGTGTTGATGTGGAGGGACAGGGAAGGTGATATGGAGAGGAGGGGATGGGGTTGGAGTGATTTCGAGGCATCAGTGGGGAGATAGTGTTTTGGCGCGTTGGTGTTTATTTGACCAAGTAGGTTGACCGTTGACCGGGTTTAATATTAAAGGGTAAACGGGTTGGGTCATGGACCGGGTATGGACTTGGGCGAGGATTGGTTTGTTTTGGGCTTAGATAATAACAAGGGTCCATTTGGTATAAGTTTAAGCATAAGGACCAAAGTTGCAATTCTCCAAATTTCAAGGATGAACTGTCATTATTCCAAAGTTATTACAAGGACCATTCCTGCCATATGTGAATAGTACAAGGACCATATTTGACTATTTCAAAATTCCAAGGACCATTTATGACATTTTTCAAACTTGAGGGATCAAAGTTGTAATTTTGCAAATTTTACATTTCAAGGGTTTGTTTTGACAACTTTTGAATCCCATGGACCTTAATTGACATTTTTCTTTATTTTGATATACCAAGGACTGTTTTTGACAACTTTTGAAACTTGGGGACTAAAGCGCCAATTTTGCAAACTTGATACGTTTTCATCCGATTTTGATCTTTTGCATTTAAAACACATAAAACACTGATTTGTGATATTTTTATCATTTTGATGCATTTTGAGTGTTTTCGATGATTTTGCGGTTTATATTGTACAAAATGATGAGTATTTAGACACTCATCAATCCCCATACTAAGATATTGCTAGTCCCTAGCAATGATTTGAAGCTTTAATGGATTTTAAAACTCTTTACCAAAAGCCATCACTTCGAGTAGCCAAATGTTTCGGTTCAAGTAAGAACCTTGGTACATGATAACCAAATGATTTTGAGCAAATCATAAGTCAGAACGGATTTGATTTGTCTTTACCGAGCCGTACCGTTACGGACTAGCCAAATCTTAGATAAATTATCAATATTATCTTTGGTGAGTGATTACCAATTATGGTTTTTCCACGCCTTTACCACAAGCCATAATCTTGCGGCTAGCCAACTCTTCACTTTTTAGGATATGGTGAGTGAAAACCATACAATTTTGGGCAAATTGCAAGCCATATAAACGGATTTGATAAATCTTTACCAAGAGCCGTTTGCTCTGGATTAGCTAATCCTTTTGTCTTACGAGACATGGCGGATCGATAACGAAGACGAGTAAGTGTAGAACACTTACTCCAAAAAAATTTTGGCCAAAACAGGGAATTGGGTAGATAATATATGAAATTCGTGAAATTCCCCACACTTAGAAATGAATATTGCCCTCAATATTCAAAGTACCTACGGTTATGCGAAACAAAGAACATAAAAGGGAAATATTACGGCCATTTATTTAGAAGATTTTTTTTTTTTTTTTTTTAGAAAGAATGAGAATATACAACGATGTGGAAACTCCCCACACTAGGGTGGTAGAAAGGGGTAAGAAGGCGAAATATGGGTGAAAACCCATATGGTGCGTACTCTTGTTTTGATTTCCGAGTCGCTAGCTTGACTCGACCCCGCATTAATTTGTTCATGGGGAAGCAAAGTGGAAGAAACAATCTCCATCAGACTTTCATTCAAGATGTTTGGATAAACATTCGAAGCACGTGAAAGTTCCACACCGATGAGATATAGAGAGAACCGGCTCAAAAATGATAATTGAAAATGCCGGGATCAAAAATAGTGTCCTCATTCCCGAAGGAGTGAAGAAGAGAGGAAGACACATCATAAGTGAGGAATGGAAGGAAGATGTTTATAACAATTAGGATCCATTCGTCATCCTCAAATGTAGACATATCTGGAGGAAGGGTGAAGGTAGTATCATCAATAAGCAAACTCTTATGATAGAGCACACCTTCCTCCAAGCCAATATCATCCTCAAGATCAAAATGGAAATGATCATATTCGGAGGAGATATGTCATGAGAGAGTTCACCGAGAACTCTTCATGAAAAGAATCATTGGAAAAAGCCTCAAGCTCGGGCTTGTCCAATGTAGAGTCACTATCCACAACGGGATAGGAGATGAAGTCGACTTAGCACAAAATGATTCGATCTTAGAAGCGAGGAGATTTATATTGAACAATTGTTCACGAAGTATCTCGTCCTCAATTTCCGGATCATCGAATCTCTCACTAGCTCGAAGGTAGCTCCTCGACATAATCGATGTCTCCATAGGATAAAGAATCGTCAAACGAAGTACAATCGTTATCGAATCGGAGAACATCTCGACATGATCATATGGAATGTCAAGAGGAGGAGAAGAATCATCATTAAGAGGCTCATCACACATATTACGGAGATAACCTCGGACTCACTGGGGTTGGAACAAGGCTCTCAACACTAGACGATTCCATTTACGGAATAGTGCTAGGAGGCTCGTCCCCATTATGAGAGAGTCTTTGGAAGCAATAATAGGTAAGATAGGTGTGATAGCAATAGACCGAGGAGTTGAGAAATAAGATCGTTCAATTGAGTAACACTCTCCTCGTCGTAATCATAGTATTCCTTCATTTGAATACTATCCTCATCATCATCGTCATCATATCGATTCTTATATTCATCTGCTGAAGCTTACACACCATTCTTTTAATTTGCGCTTTCTTTCGAATGCGTATTTCTTGAACTTTGAGGAAGATTACACTCCTCGTAATCATTGAAATGATGTGAAGGCTCGGAAGTCGATGGTGATGGAATCTTGTGGGGTTGGAATTTGTCAAACCCGGAGAATGGAATTTTGAAAATTTTGATTCATCGGTTGACATTCAAAAGTCTCATGAGAACCCCACAATTCTCACAACATGATAATTGGGAAAATAACTTTCACCAAAGTTCGATTGTAACATGGTTCCGGCTCATAGACAAGCGGGACCCGTGGAGGACAATCAAAACCGTAATGAGAATCATTCCACAAAACTTCGCATGAGTAGGATTCGTATTGAAATGTGGAGGTAGGTAGGAAAAATCGGGTGTTTCATTATTTGAAATGGGATCGGGATTACCGACAAACTTGTCTCCGAAACCCACATTGGTACATCGCCGACAATTTCCACCGTTAAATGGACCTCCACACCAGGAACATGTCGAAAACCATGACATGAAGAATTAAACGGATAAGAGGATTAAGAAATGAAGAATTAAACGGTTATAGAGGATAAGGAATGGAGAATTAAACATGTTTGAGGATAAAGAAATGTAGAATTAAACAGATTGGAGGATAAAGGATGGATATTTTGGATTTTTGAAAATAAGTCGCAAAACAAAGAATGAAAATATTTTTGGTGTTGCTAACACTTGAGAAAAGTGTTAATGAACTTTTGGATTTTGAAAACTTTACAAAAAAAACTTTTACAAAAGATGGGGTATGTGCAAGAATGGATCCGAAAAGGTTAAACACACGCTAAAGCCTCCCGGCAATGGCGCTAAAAATTTTGATATGTGCTAAACCGTCAAGTCTAACAGACTTAAAACAACAAACACAAATGCAATGAAGATCGAGAATATAGTGAATTCCGGGTCGTTTAGTCCCACGGAGACTCAATGGTGTGCAAACACTGATTCAGACGATAGAATGATCACTAATGATAGTGATCGGAAAGGATTAGGATTGAATATTACACTCATCGAAAAGGTTTATAAATTTAAGCGACTTAAATACAAATTAAGAAAATTAAAAGATAAAGATATTAAATAAACGCTATCACTATATTTAAAGTGATGAACGTTTAAAACCTAAAACGACGTTTAAATAAAAATTACGTAAACGCACAAAATAAAAAGTGAAATCTAAGAAGTAAAAGTCCTAAAAATATGAAAATACATTTTACAATCCTAATGATAAAAGAAAATTATTAGAAAAGGAAAATTATTTTTAAAACTATTTAATTAATTATTATTAATTAAAAACTATTTTAACTATTTAATAATACTCTAAAATAAAAGAAAATATGAAATAAGACTAGAAAAATAAAATTAAGATTTAGAAAAATCTAAAATATGATAAAACTAATTTTAAAACTGAAAATATATTTTTTAGACTTTTTATGTATTTATTATTAATTTAAAACTATTTAAAACTAATTAAAATGCTAGAAAATACTTTTAAACTAAGAAAATTATGGAAAAATACTTTTAGGCTATTTATATTTATCTAAACTTAAGAAAAATGAAAATTATTTTTGGAACTTTTCTCAATTATTTGCAACAAAAGGTATTTAAAAGGCTTAAAAGCGAATTTAATCTAGAAAAATAGCAAACAGTGTCTAAAAATTATGAAAATTGCAGGAAATTCTAAAATGCTATTCTAGTTCTAGGAAAATAGAAAACACTGGGCTTATGTGGAAGAAAACAAAGTCGCTATGTAAACCGATCCTAATAAGCTACTATGGAATAAGCTAATAAGCATTTCAAAGAACCAAATGAAAACATAAGCTAAATAACATCAAATCTACTCTAAAGCAACTATCTATATCTAATCCTAACACCTAAAGAGCGTTTAACAATGATTAAGCTAAAGCGATACTTAAGCCAAATCGAGTTCTAACCCCATCGATTAAGCATGCATCGCCTTATGTAATAAGCTAAAGGAAAAACAAGAGTGTGGGACTCAAGACCACCAACCATAGATCATGTGTACCAAATTTCGAAAATAAGGACTAGTATAGAGGCGGTTAAAGGGCAAAACAAAAGTGACAAAACTCGATGCGGCAGATCATGCATGTAATGTATCAACAGTCGATGTTTAAGCTAGTTTAATCGCTAATTAAATAAGCTTATGCTAAAACTAAAGATGTAGACTTAAAGATCACCTAGCATACCGCAATTTGACCAAATATCATACCTTAACTATCTCTAATGACCCTTGCACAATCTACGCAAGTTCAAGAAAACTTATTCGAATCGGTGTTTTGACTTTTAAAAGCAGTTGTTACTTTGACTTTTATGAGTTTAGAGATCAAATCATGAACTGAGATTATGTTATAAGCTCAAACCAAGGTGTATCAAACAACTCTAATGATATTTGGACCAAAATCAAGCTAATGCTTACTCAATAATTCCACAGTTACTAAGATTAGAATAGTTTTAAGCAGATTTTGACTATAAGAGAGTTTTGATGCAATGTAAAGACAGATATGTATGAATTAGGCCTAAGTAAGCTTATAGCAATAGCACTAAACCACTGATTCAAACTTAAGCTCAACAAACTGATCCTAACCAAACACTCTTTTATACCAACTGTAGTGAACTAAAAAGGAGATAACCAATGATTTAGCTAAAACAAACATTCAAACTACTTAGATTATCATTAAATAGACTGGAATAAACAAATGGTAACCACAGATACATGTACAAACTAGGACTGCAATATGACTTGAAAATTGAAAACTTGGAAACTTACTCTCATGAGCCACCGGTTGCGAGGCGTAACCAAACCCATTACTACACTAATCCTAGTCTATTCCAACCCCAAGTCAACCTCTGCAACCACCATATCCAGTTCCATAGCAATTTGCTTGTACAGTTGAATTTTGTTGACCATGGATCAAAAGTGCCTAAAACTTAAAGGTAAACTCATAAAAAGCTAAGAGAGGTTTATATAAGCTTATAGAAGCTTAAAAATAAGCTGCTATAGTTTTGAGCATAGGAGTTTGAAAAGCACAATTGCAACAGTAAGCATGAAAAATTAGAAATGAACACAACTTTGAATTTGAGCTTAAAATTAGATAAAACTGATAAGATTACTTGAATTTGATACAATAATACAAGATATAACAGATTTTGAACTAAACTAAATCATCTACTCTAAAAACGACATTGATAAAAAATTAAAGACTAGTAGTCCACACTTTTCTTCTTCACTTGCTCCCTTATATATATAAAACATCTTCCCACATGTCTCTCACTTGATCCCACCATCATTTTGGTCCTTTTGATGTCTTAAAGTCATCTTGGCCGTTAAATCAGTTTTTGGCGGGAAATGGTTATATGGCAGTTAAGGGGTAGAGTAAAGGGGTGAAGGGATCATTAAATGGTTTTTGTTTTGTGTTGATATGGAGGGGACAGGAAGGTGATATGGAGAGGAGGGGGGATGGGGTTGGAGTGATTTCAGGCATCAAGTGGGGGAGATAGTGTTTTTGGCGCGTTGGTGTTTATTTGACCAAGTAGGTTGACCCGTTGACCGGGGTTTAATATTAAAGGGTAAACGGGTTGGGTCATGGACCGGGTATGGACTTGGGCCAAGGGATTGGTTTGTTTTTGGGCTTAGATAATAACAAGGGTCCATTTGGTATAAGTTTAAGCATAAGGACCAAAGTTGCAATTTCTCCAAATTTCAAGGACTGAAACTGTCATTATTCCAAAGTTATTACAAGGACCATTCCTGCCATATGTGAATAGTACAAGGACCATATTTGACTATTTCAAAATTCCAAGGACCATTTATGACATTTTTCAAACTTGAGGGACCAAAGTTGTAATTTTGCAAATTTTACATTTCAAGGGTTTGTTTTGACAACTTTTGAATCCCATGGACCTTAATTGACATTTTTCTTTATTTTGATATACCAAGGACTGTTTTTGACAACTTTTGAAACTTGGGGACTAAAGCGCCAATTTTGCAAACTTGATACGTTTTCATCGATTTTGATCTTTTTGCATTTAAAACACATAAAACACTGATTTGTGATATTTTTATCATTTTGATGCATTTTTGAGTGTTTTCAGATGATTTTGCAGTTTATATTGTACAAAAATGATGAGTATTTAGACACTCATCAGAGTCTTAGGTCCATTGTGCGTCTTACCACTACGAGTGGTGACGGCTTTCAACTCGGCATTAGGATTGGGAATAGTATTGCTTGGGAGTCCTCCAGAAGATGGCGAAGCTTTGTTCATATTCATGTTCATGAAACTGCTCATCATATTCTTTAACTCATTTGTCTGCCGAGACATTGTGGTATCAATTTCCTTTTAAGCTCAACTCTCATGTTATTGATCCGAGTTTGCATTGAGCATGTTTGACTCGGTCATTTTCATGAAGTCATTTGGCATGGGAGCTTGAGGAGGTTGTTGATAACTTTGATGATTTGGAGCTTGATATGGTTGAGGTTGGTTGAAATTGTTCGGTTTGATTGAAATTTTGTCCTTGATTCGGAACAAAGCGATTTTGATTGCCATGGTTTTGCACGGAGGAAAACCGGTGGTGTCATACCGCTAGGTGCAGTAGTGAGGATCACCGTGGTCGGTATTGATTGTGGTTTACCAAGCTACGGGAGCTTGGTAAAGGAAGCATCGGTTGCTTGACAATCATAATACGCGTGTGGACCACTACAAGTTTCACACACCTTGTTTACTGACTTTGGTCGGTTCGAGCTTATGAATTTCGCTTTTGATTTCCTTAACATCCTTAATCATACAACGGATGGCATCCGTTAGAGCGACTATCGAGTGCTAACTCGTAAGAGTTCTTGGATGAAGGAGCAAGAGTGTTAGGATTATTGACTTTGTTGCGAGAAATAGGAACTTTTGATTTTTGCTCGCAAATCTCAATCACATCTTTAGGTCTACGATTCAAGATATTGCTACTGCGGCTGCATTCAAGGAATCTTGATCGTTCTTGTTCAACCCATTGTAAAAGATATTGACTTGTTGAAGCTCGTGAATTCATGATGGGGCATTTCACGAGGAGATCTTTGAATCTCTCCCATGCCTCTCCAAAGTTTTCATCGAAATTTTGACGAAATCCGAAATTTCATTTTTAAGATTAGTCGTCTTTGATGGAGGAAAGAAATAATTCACAAACTTTTGAACAAGATCCTCCCAAGTTTCGATAGATCGAGGGGTTCTTTTTCCACCAAATCCGGTCATCCCTCAGTGAGAATGGGAAAAGCATCAACTTGATGACTTTTGTGGAACATCCTTGAAATTGATAGTTGAAGTCAACTTGTTAAACCAACGGATGTGTGCATACGGGTCTTCTCGATCAAACCCGTGGAATTGATTCGTGACACAAGTGTGATCAAATGTGTCTTCAATTCAGTGATCGAGTTGATTACCGGTAAAACGATGGCATCTCCATAACCCTCGGTGGGTGCTTGGAGCATTTCCGCCATAATGCGTTAAATGTTCGCCATGGTGTTGCTTGAAATAGTACGAATCTCGGGTTCGACTATTTGGGCGAGACGTCTCGAAACGTCTTCTTGAATTTCGCTAGATCACGCAAAGGACTCAATGATCTAGAAGAGCGAGTGCGCATGCACTAGAGTTAACTCTAAGGAATCTCGAGCTAAGGAGAGGAATGGAATTATGAAAATCTTCGGATGAGAATGAGAATTATGAAGACGTTTTATAAAAATCGGGGTGAGAAGAATCTTTATGGGTTTACATTTACGAACGTCGATATCACAACAAAATCAATTAACACAAAATCGAGGCAAAACAACGATGAACTTAACCAATAATCACAATATGAATGGCTTCTTTGAAAAGGTACACCAATCACAAGGACACAAAGGCAAGTTTTAAATCTTTAGTTCGGGAACTTATTATGGTCGCACCCCAGTTAGGTAGTGCCTTTGCCTTGGTTTGCGGTGGTAATCTTTTAAGTTGATATTATTAAAGAAAGCAGCGAATCTTTTGTATTTTTATATTTGATACATATATAGAAACAAAAGCAAAATATTTTTGTGTTTTATCGTTTTAGTTGTTTTGGGTTTTGGATTTTTTATAAAAATATGGATATATATATATAGATAGATATGGATGATATGAACAAATGAGTGAGTATTCAAACAACTAATCGCTAGACGATAGATAATCAAGCCAGCTCCCCAAGCGTGGCGCTAAAAATTTGATCGCGTCAAACCGTCAAGGTTTCACACAAGCTCGCCACTTGTGAATGGCGGACCGTAAGAACCTTAAAACAGTTTGAACACGAAATCAATGAAGATCCGGGAGTATAGTGTTTCCCGGTCGTTATGTCCCAAATGAGCTATGCAATGGATTATCAAACGTTTAGTGATCGAGGAATTTGAACGGGAAAGGAGATTTGAATATGATATTAACTACGGAAAAAGCCAACAAATTAAAACGGCTTAAATGCAAATTAAAGGAAATTAAAAAGATAAAATCTATTAAATAAACGCTATCACTATATTTAAAATTGATGAACGTTTAAAAATTAAAACTTAAAACTTACGTTTAAATAAAAATAACGTAAACGTACAAAATAAAAAGTGAAGTCTAAGAAATAAAAGTCCTAAAAATATGAAAAATACATTTTTACAATCCTAATGATAAAAGAAACTATTTAGAAAAAGAAAATTATTTTTATAACTAATTATCTAATTATTATTAATTAAAAACTATTTTTAACTAATTAATAATAACCTAAAATGAAAGAAAATATGAAATAAAGCTTGAAAAATAAAATTAAGACTTAGAAAAATCTAAAATAACAAAATAGAATTTTCAAAACTATTTTTGTATTTTTATGATTATTTTTCTATTTTCTATGAATTTTAAACTATTAAAAACTACTTAAATTATTTAAAAATACAATTTTAACTAAGAAAAATATGGAAAAATACTTTTTTGGCTTTTTATATTTATCTAAACTTAAGAAAATTGAAAAATTATTTTTTTGAAGCTTTTCTTAATTAATTGTATTTAAAGCTAATTAAAAATGCTTAAAAACTAATTTAAATTAAGAAAAATAGCAAACCAACTTGGAAAAATCTGAAAATTGCAGGAAAAGTCTAAATCAATATTAGGAAGCTAGGAAAATTGGAAAAACAAGTGCTTGTTTGGGAGAAATAGAAACTGCTATCTCAAGTGCTTAGAAATAAGCACTTGAAAGAAGCAAATGGGACACCACAAGCACAAAACTGAAACAGAAGGTCCAATAAGCTAAAATAACTCTAAAACAACTAAATTCAACAAGCCATAACCTCTTATTATAAAGTTGCTAAAATTTGGCTAGATGAGCAATATGCTAAAACAGTAACTGAGGGGGCAACTTTGAGCTAATGCACAGGATTCAAAATAAGCTGGAAATGAAAAGCATTTGTTGGATCCTACACTAGACCTAGGTGAGACCTAATGCACCAAAATTCAGACCTGGGTGAGATCAAATAAGCCCTATGCAACCCTGGACAAAACTGAGGAAACCTCAGTTTATACTAAGATCAGTGGACAGGGCACTTGACACCCAAAAGAGAGGCATGTTTGAAGCTTATAAAAAATTTGTAAAATTTAACTAAAATGGTGATAAGAAAGAACACCAACTGAAGTTTTTAGAATACCAAGTGTCACTGAAAATGGCTAAAAAATGAAACCATGAAAAATCCTTGCATTTGGCTCTAAAACAGAGATTTCAATGTTTTGACTTTTGACATGAAAATGAAAAGTTGACTTTTATGGATTTTGATCATGATTTAAAGACCGAAATGAAATATTATGATGAAATAAACTTAAGGAAAGCTAGTTCTATGAATTTAAGACACAAAACAAGTTTTGACTTGCAAAATTCCAACAATGAACTTGTTAAGAACTAATGAGATGTATTTTGACTTTAGAGGCTTACGGTACAATCTTAAGGCGAAATGAGCATGAAATGGCTTAACAAACATGAAGCCACGAAACCTATACGCATAAACCTATAGCTCGGTTGAAGCATCGAACCAAACACCCTTTATCTAAGCGTATTGCAATCAAAATGAGCTAATCCTTAAACAAACTTGTAATAAGGATCAAACCAAGCTTAAGTATCATAAATACAATTAAATAGACTAAATTAAACTAATGGTGATCACAGATTCATAGACAGGCCTAAAATGCAAAACCGACTTGGAAATTGAAAATGAGCAAATCACTCACATGTGCCCACCGTGTGTAGCTTAAAACCAAACCCCAATACCACTAAATCGAGCCATTTCCAACCCAATCCAAGTCGCATCACCCACATACCAATTCCAAACTGTTTGACCCATTTTTTCTTCACTATTGACTTTTATTGACCATGGAACAAAGCTACTTAAAATGATTCCAAAGCTTGTAAAAGCTATAAATGGCTTAAATAACTTATTGTAACTTAAGAACAAACTGTTAAAGGCTTGAAATAAGCTTTTGAAACCGAACTTCTCAACAATGGATTATCGAACATGAAATTTAACCAAACTTTGATATTGATTCTAAAAGCAGTTACAAAGATAACTAAACTTAAGTTTGCATCATTAAAACAAAGGATTACATGTTTTAAACTAAACTAAGACATTAATTAAAAAACGACATTTAAGAAAAATGAAAACTAACTACTCTTCAAACTTGCTTCAATCTCTCTTTTATACCCCAACGACTTCCTCTCTCTTACGAATTAATCCCACCATTATTTAGGTCCCTTGGATCATTTAAAATGATCTTGGCCCTTAAACCGATTTTAGCGAAACTTTGTTTTGACAGTGGGGATTGAGTGTGGATGTTGGAGGTGCATTTAATGCATTTGGATTGAGGTGTTGGTGGGGGGGACAAAGGAGATGGATAGGTGAGGAGGGGGTTGGAGTGTAT
The DNA here is from genome assembly GCA_022545495.1 of Chrysanthemum lavandulifolium. Classification (NCBI taxonomy): domain Eukaryota; kingdom Viridiplantae; phylum Streptophyta; class Magnoliopsida; order Asterales; family Asteraceae; genus Chrysanthemum; species Chrysanthemum lavandulifolium. The sequence goes on along the minus strand of CM040238.1, from coordinate 174,301,453 downwards.
GTAGGCTTTGCAGAAGAAGCAGACATGGTGGGTGAAGAAAGGAGGAAAAGGCGCCAAGTGGGTTGGTTATTTGACTTGGTTTGGTGACTGTGTATTATTTTATGAAGGGGAGTTCAAAAAGGCAAAGGGTCCAAAAGGTTTAAGTGGCAGGGTCATATGGGGTTAGTGACAAGGTCCAAATTGGTTTAATAGGTTTAATATGATAGGGACCATATGTGTAAATTCTGAAATTGCAAGGACCTTGGCTGCCAATTCATCAAAGAGGTTTTAAGGGACCAAAAGTGACAATCTCACAAAGTACAAGGACCTAATTTGCCATTTTCATATTTTCCAGGGACCATTTTTGCCAATTTTCAAAGTTGGAGGACCAAACTTGTAATTTTCTCAAACTTTTTATATTTTTCACCAAAGGACTAATTTTGACAAGTTATGATTTAAAAGGACCTTTGGTGATTTTTCTTTGAAATTATGTGCTCGGGACTGTTTTGACAACTTTTGAAACTTGGGGACTAAAGCGCAATTTTGCAAATTTGATATGTTTTTCATCCGATTTTGATATTTTGCATTTAAAACACATAAAACACTGATTTGTGATATTTTCATCATTTTGATGCATTTTTGAGTGTTTTCAGATGATTTTGCAGTTTATATTGTACAAAAATGATGAGTATTTAGACACTCATCAATTCCCTACAAAAATCAATGACCAAAAACGATTTAAATCAGTCCCAAATTCACAATGAAAAAAACCCAAAACTCAAAAACAAATATCAAAATTGTAAATAACTCAAACCTGCAATCAAAAAATATAATTGAGATCATATAAAAAAATTCTAAAAATAGTGAAAGGTATTGTAATTAGAGTTGAAAGGTAATCATCTTCTCCATCTTAAGATCCACCGTAAATGAATCTGGAATCAAAACCCAAAATCATTAAAAGCAATATGCAACGTCAAGAAATAAGCAAAAAAACATGAGCACATAATCTTTTACAATGGTTTTTTAACTTTCTAGATGTGTTCATAGAAAAGTGGTTTTGATTTTTTTGAAATAAAACGTGTGTGATTCTCTTGATTGGAATGAAACAGAATATTGATATGAATTGAATCCTATAATAGGAGGTGAAATTGTAACGCAGAATTAAAATCTTTAATGAGTTTCCAAAAGTATTATAGCAGAGGAGTATCGAAGAAGTTTATGCAAGAAGTGAATGAACCTTACGTGTTCTATCACGTGGTTTAGTGGAGTGAATAGATGCATTGTGAAGGGATGCATTGGGGTGTTGTAACTTAGTGCTAAATAAGGTAGTGTTTTTAATAATAAAATTTAATTCAATGCTTTAGGAGTGTGGTACACTATTATCATATATTATATAGTATAGATGTCAATAAATCAGTACATATACTGAACTACTGAAGACCATATAAACAGTTCAACTAATTCAGATATATGCTCTATTTTATATTTTTGAAGATTTCATACATACAAGGTATTGAGACCAACAAACTTGTTGCAATACGATGACTATAGAATTACATTGCTTAAGAAAAAGAAACAGTCGTCCTAGATGTACCAAATTGTGACTACAAGATTATCAATTAATTAAGAATTTATTTAGGTGCTTGTTTTTTTTTAAGAATGTCTTAACAGCCTCTTAATGTCTTTTAACGAGCCAAACCTCTTAATTGGTCAGACGTTTAGGGCGTTCATACCGTTTTTTTTTCCCGTTCAGACGCGGTCAGAGACAGGTCCATTTTAATAGTCTAAACTGGAGAGGGTGTCTTAATGCCTCTTGTTGACACAAAATAACCAAAACAAATTTAGTACGAGCAAGCAAATGACACAACACCTTTTACTTTAACAAAAATTTTTATTCAGATTCAGACATTTACGCCTCAGATTGAGATTCAGATTCAAATATACGGTTCAGATTCAGATACAAAGCCTCTGAATAAACAAAAAGCACCCGCTGGCTACCCACAAGGCATTGGTTTAGACATATAAGAAAGACACGTTGAGTTTATCAAGTTAAAAATGACATGCGACTAAAGTAATTTATATGTTTAATTAATATAAATTAATTGATATTTCAACTTAAAAAAAATGGAAAAAAAAAATAAGTTTATTAAATGAAGACCCATTAAATAAACTAATTATTTGGGACCAAAAAGATTAGAGTCTAACATAAACTTTTCAAATCTTCCAAAGGTGCTTATTATTACCATTGGATTGAGATTATCTCATGTTTCATTTCAACATGAGAAGTAATGTTGTTGTATGTGTGAGTGAAGAAAAATAAATAAATTAATCATGGTAGGACCATTATTTTATAAATTAATCATTATGAAGAAAACAATAATTAACATGACCTATCATGGTCAAATGAAACATGAGAGGATCTCAATCCATTACGATTACCGCCTAAAGTTACACTATCAGTTAATCAAATTTAGGTTTTAGTGTTTCAACATGATGATTTACAAATAAATTTTGTTAACCATAATTCTAAAGGTTATTGCTACTTTGCTAGACTCAACCAATTATAGACATGTTCATTTATAGACATTATGACTCATGAGAAATATGTGAACGCGGTGTAACAACTTTTTCACAACTTGACTTTGATTTTAATGCCTATATAAGCAATTAATACGGTAGCTACAAAAGGTACCGCAAGATAATAAGCCATACTAAAGTCTCAAGCTTTAGTTTGTTGTGGTTTGCAACTTGCAAGACTTTTAGTGGTTTAAGAAGCTGCAAAGATGGAAGTAGCAGTGGATTATCAACGGCTGCCTGATCAGATAGATACTGACTTCGATGACGCAGTGGACGTCGGATTGCAAACAAGGAAACCACATCAATACTCCGGCCGTGCTACTGCTCCTGGCTCGACAAAGGCAGACAACAACGTCGATGGAGACCCGTCACAAAACACCAACTATTTAGACAAAAATGGAGGTATACATATAGTTCTCTAATTTTGTTATAGTATAACATATAAAATGGAGGTATATACTTATTCTTTTGTTGTACGTTTTGAAAGTCAGATGTTATGTTAAGTGGCATTTGCTTAACCATAATGATTCCATAAACAAAGTATGATGTATATACAATGAAAAATATATGAAAATATGTTACATTTTGATGCAGTTGATCCTTGCTTTATTGATTATGCTTACAAAATACTCATCACCTTGCATGGATATTTTTGAGTATTTTCAAATTCAGGAGCAGTTGAAGGTTTGGACGATATTCATAAGATCGTAGGAGCTGTTGAAGGTTTGGATATTAATAAGATTATGAAAGCGGTTCAGAATGATGCCAACGATAATCGAAAGACGGGATCACCTGCCTTTGCTACTGAAGAAGAAACCGGAGAGTCTTCTGAACAAATTGAAGAAGTCACGGAGGAGGAAGTCGTGGAGTTGGAATTTGAGAATGTGAAACCAATGCTTGATACTCATACGATGCACTGCCCAAACTGCGACCAACACATAACCAAAGTTGTTCTTCGTCGAAAAATAATTAGAAGACCCCCTGCTAAGTTAGAACAAGAACAGCGTGATTTATTTGGATGCCTATCGTGCTTCAGTTTGTTCACTTCCACTGGTACTGTCGATCAGTTTGTTACTATTTTCGTATGAACTAACTAACGATTAGGTCTTAAAAACTAGTACTAATGTATACCATTGATTTTTTTTTTTTTTTTCTTTCAGATAATGGATGTTTCAACTCGTTTTCTGTTTTTGGAAATAAACAAGATTCGAGTGCAGTTCAACAAGCTGGTGTTATCCCACCTGAGGATGGTAATTCATGACCTACCTTTAGGGATGCTTACTCACATTTTTTATTGGCATGCTTCATTATACACATTAGACAGCCGTATTTTCTATATAAAAAATAAAAGTGCGCAAATTATGTCCCTTTATTAAAGTCCAAAGTCATCTTAATATTTTGGTGAAATTTTAGTACTTTCAAATTTCAAGTTGAATGATATTAATTTTCTAGAAGCCAACCTTTCAATAATGGAACATTATCAACTACAACTACAGCTACTGCATTTGTTAGTAAGAATTTATAGTCAACTCTCAAATTTAACAGTCAGTTATTTGCATTTTTGGTCTTTGTGGTATGGTTAAATTGGGTTTGGTCCTTAAAACTTTAAAAGTGAAATGAAAATCTTCATTTTGAAGTTTGAATTGCATTTTTTGTCCCTAATCGGTGTGAAATAACAAAATTACCCTTATCTTCTCTGAATAAAACAAATGGTATTTCAGTCATTTTACTTTTTCTAGGGACCAAAATTATAATCCAAACTTCAAAATGAGGACTATGATTGCACTTTTAAAGTTTTAAGGATCAAACTTGCAATTTGGCCATACCACAGGGACCAAAAATGCAATTAACTGTTTAACAGTTTATTATATATTTAAAGATAGATTTTATCAGAATTTCATAGTAGATGTCTGCGTCCGCCCTGTATTGAAGACATCTTGTTATTTAAATATCGGATAATCAGTTTTAGATAATTGATTTCACATTTTCACAGTAACCAACAAACCAAGTATAACTGATCATATCATAGAACTATAGAAGATAGATAAATTGCACATAGTCTCTTTTGTTGGCCATTATATGAGTTAAGGATCTTAAATAATCAGAATTTGTTAAAGTTTCAAGAAAATAATTATCATGCATCCCGTTTTATTATAACTGTAGAATATTCTGATTATATTAAATCACATAATTGCATTCAAAAGGCACATCCAAACACCCCCTAGTGACATGCATCGTCCAGACTTTTAGAGTCGAAGAATGGACCATTCGAGTATTCCGAGTGCTCATATGTTATATATAAGCAGGGAACTGTTTCAGCATCTTTCGAGTCTTTCAGAAAGAAAAAGATTCTGAAAAGACAAAACCAACCAAGGCTTATCAAAAGCCTCAACAGAAGGTACCAGGAAGGGTTGTTAATCGAGATCCTGAACAGCTGATACAAGGAAAGGATAATCAACCACCTGCTCCTATCTCTGATAAAGTTGCAGGCAAACGTCCCATTGTACCAGGTGAAATCTTGTAGTTGTCTTCTTGTTTATATGTTTCTTTATCAAGGAAATCTTACATAAATTGAATTTGTGCAGGAGTAACTACTAAGCCGAATGTAGGAGGAACACCTAAGCCGAAAGAACCTCCTAGTCAGCTCCCGTCTCATGGTGAAGAAACACATGTCGATATTCCACCAGCAACTGGAACCCATGAAACACAGGAGCTACCAGGACACGATTTTGAACCAGTTGAGATCTTGAAGAGCATAGTGTATGGAGGTTTAATGGAGGTGATTACAAGTTTAAGTGTTGTAGCATCTGCAGCTGCTGCTGATGCCAGCACACTTAAGTTTCGGTCACTGTTACTGTGTTTTCATTTTAATATGTAGAATTGTCATTGCTTTTTGGTATCTAGGGGCTAAAAGGACGCAATATGAAAGTACACGAAATTGAAAAACACATTTGAAACGTTAACCATATATGTATCTATTCCTTATTAATGATATACTGATATCGTGAAACTTAATGTTTGTTGTCAATGTTTTTGAGCTTTTACAGTCAGCATCATAGCTCTAGCACTGGCAAATCTAATCGGTGGGGTCTTCGTCATTGGCCACAACGTGAGTAACCCAAATGGTTAAAATGTTGCACACCAAAACTTCGACTCATCACTTGATCCCAACACTGAAACTTATGTGTGATATGCAGATCTGGGACTTAAAAGATGACTGCTACAAATTCTCTAGCCAACAAGCGGACGGCCAAGAATCTCGTACCAAGTACAAAGAGTTACTAGGACGAGTTGAGCATTTTCCATTGCACGTGTTCGTAGCAATACTATCTTTCTTTGTGTTTGGAGTCATCCCTCCTGTTGCTTATGGGTACGCGTTTCATGAAACCAGTGATAAAGACTTCACATTGGTGGTGGTTGCAGTGGTATCTTTTGTATGTGTCGGTTTGCTAGGAATATTTAAGGCTTATATCGATAGATGCACTGGGTTTGGAGGGTATGTTAAAACTATTACATACTACTTGACTACAGCAGTTGCTGTCTCGGGTGTTTCATATGCTGCTGGGAATCTAGCAATGAGGCTGATTGAGAAACTTGGATTATTTGAGACAGGTACTGGGGTAAACATGTCGCTCATCCCTGAAGTTATGTCATCAAACCCGTCTTTGGCGTACTATTGATGTTTTTCTTACTTCCGTTCATCCGTTGTTCAGTTCCCTTTTGACTGTCTCTTTCAATGAGTGTGGTATGCATCCTTTGTATGTCGTATATTAAAAGTACCGCCAGTAAAGAACTAGTATGTTTGCTTCCATTTTCGATCAATCTCTACTTAGTATCTCACAACCTTGGATTCTGAGAATTTACATGGCAGAATCTTTAGAAAAACATAGATTTCTCGTCAGAAATACATGCATGTATAAGTGCCCACACTTTGTTTAGCATGACTATAAATCCTCACTCATTTGAAGCACCATAACCAGTTAGATTCATTTGAACCCAGTTCATGTAAAATCCACAAACATCGTAATGCAAGATGTCACCAAAAGAAAAAAGCCTAACAAAAAGCGTCTATGATGGACTGAAGCAGAAGGTTTCAAATGACATGTTAATTGAAAGATACGGTGATCAACGATCACTGCCACACAGCCAGACAAAATATAGTCAATTTGGTTTAGTTTGTGAAAAAAATCTGAACTAATAGTAGTTTTGTCATAGGAATAGCTTTAGCTAAAGCCAAAGTTCAAATACCGTAGATACACTTCTAGAATCTGCTTCCACCAAGAGCTTTTATAGCACAGGCATCTTGTTGAGGCATATACGTTGCCAATAGTAGTTCTATCATAGGATTGGCTTTTATAGCCTGTCAGCTTTTTTGAAGCAATACACATCGAAAGCTTCAAGGCCTCACCTTCGACCATAACCACAGGTAGCAAAGAAAGCAACGAAAACAAGTTAAATCTGTTTATCTACACTATATCTAGCTGATATGTTTAATGAACAAAGACTACTAAACTTACAGCTCCACAAAGGCTTGCAAAGACGACATGAAAAGGCCAACTTGATTCAAGTAAAACCCCAAAACAAATGACAAATTAGTTGCATATTGATTTTAGTTTTTATACACTATTTGTACCCTATAGTTCTTGTCACACAAAGATGGCAGTAATGAATATATATAGCAATTGACAAATTGCAAATGAGTAAGAAAAAATACAACAGAACCTGAACACGCTTCAATATAGATGTACACATAAAAGTAAGCGGCCTGAGCAAATCATGTGAAGCTCATCAAATTTAGGCTATCACTAGTCATTAAAATTAGATAAACAAAGTAAGATGAGTGATTCTTTGTTAATCTGAACCGACATCTACCCCTTTGTGCTTCAAGAATTCCTTCGCCTCAATGACGTCCTACAAAAATGGATCAGCAGAGGATCATATCCCAGCATTTACAATACGATGGGAACAGGAAAACAGCCTCTTTGATGTGAATTGAAATGACAGAAGCACAAAAGCAAAAGCCTACAATACGGGTTACCCACTAATCACTAAGCACAAAGGCATATTGCAATGTAAACAACCTCTTCAATGACTTTGATGTTGTGACCCACTACTACTCAACTCAGTTTAAAAAAGTTTGAAAAAAAAGGTCGATAAAAATACCAAAATTTTAATGATTAAACTGCTTGATTGGAATGTTTATAAAATACCTGTTGTAATAGGATTGCTTCCTGTGGACATGTAGGAAATTGCATCAAACCAACACCAACCATTAATAGGCCATAGCATCCTAGCGACACAATGAAGTACAGAGGCAGCTGTGAAAGCAAAAGCATCAAGCAAAACTGAACGAAGTACAGATTCAGGAAACTATGACGTGGAATACAAAGATTCAGAGGTGTTCATATGTGCGTTTTGAAAGTGATCACGAGATATAAATTATTCACAAGATAATCAGTTGTGACAGTTGTTATTAATCAGGTTGTGGTGTGAGGCTTCATGTTGTTTGAAGTGTAAAAAACAAATAATCTGATGTTTGATTGTAGGGTAGGTTCTGAACTTCTGATTATACACGGAAACTAAAAGATAAAGTAAACATAAAACATATTTTGGATGAAAAGGAAGATATCTCGTAAATCAGGAGTAAAAAGTCAATATTAGATGAATGGGTATTTAGTTTACACTTTTATTGAAGTTTTACAAATAATAGGCTGATATTTATAGCTCATATTGGACCCCTAAATGATCAGTTATTTATAAGCAGGATCAATTTATCAATACATTATGAACTCAGTATTGCAACTTTAAGTCTCACTAAACAGTTTCAAGATGCAAATCCAAACACACCTCTTACAATGAATCGACTCGTAAAAAGCAAAAGAAAGAGGCTCACCAACCAAGTATGACTCTGTGGAATCATTGCAGTCTGCAATAAGCTAATCCATACAGCAGTAATAGCCACCAAAAACGTCAAAATCTTCACGATATGCTTCATTTGATATTCACAAAGTTTTTGTAACTTCAAATTGTTAAGTAATTGGCCTGTGACATTAAATAAGAGTAATAACTTAAAACAGTTTATAAAATTATACATCATATCTATATTTAATTTTAAAATGTTTATATATAAATTATAGGGGCAATTTCATATCTCCCCTCCTTTTAAATGGAAATTTCATATATACCCAAACATGCATTAAAAACATTGTACATTATGCATTCAATACTTGCACTTTGGGTATATATGAAATTAAACATGAAAGTAGGGTGATATATGAAATTAATCCTAAATTATAAGACTAGTGTTTGGATACAAATAAACCTATTTATAAACAAAAACAAAAACAAAAAAAAGGAGTGCCATCAGGTGGGGAACGGATATACCGTTAAATAGTTATTTTCAAGGTCCCGTTTAAGATACACAAAATGGGACTCAAAGCCCTTGCGCAATTTCCCAAACATCATTTGGCACTTTTGATCAATATTACTAATAATTAACAAAACAAATCAATGAATAAATAACACAACTCGTTACCTTTGATATCGAGTTTGAAGATCTGGCTAGTTTTTTTTAAAATAATCTTTGTTTAGATGCTAATGAATCTCGATGGGTTTTGTGAGTTGTGTGACCCTTTCCTCTTCAGTTATTGGTGGTTTTATCAACAACTTCTGTTTTAGACCCTTTCCTCTTCAGTTTAATGTTTTTGACACAATATATTTCGGTGACGTTAATCGGGTCGGGTTGGTCAGGTTCGGGTCAAACGGGTCGGGTCCAAGTCGGGTCGAGGCTAAAATTAATATTCCCGTACCCGACCCTATTTGAGGTCGGGTTAGTCGGGTTCGGGTCAATGCCATTTACCAAATCATAAAATTTTATTTTTTAATTTTAGTAGTTAAAATTACATGTTGCATATCAACCATAAGTCCATTTATAGTTAACCAAAATTACACATTTAAAAAACACAAGTAACTGACATCAATATATTAATTGGAAAAGTAGAATATGAAAGTGCAAAGCTTAATGTAATCTACTTTAGAATATCTTGGGTCTATGAAGCGGTCTAAGTAAGTATCTGATGTCTGAAATATGGAGATGCCTTAATATATGTATATATGGTATCAAATTTAGAAAAGCGAATCAATAAGATATGACTATATTTTGATATCAAAATTGATTAAATGGGCCAAGTACAATTGAATAAAATGGTAGGGACTAATTTGATAACATGGGCTTTAATAACCTAATAAAGATTAAATCTTGTTATGAGGGAAAAAAGAAAAGAAAAATGTAACCACCCGCATTTTTAGGTTACTTTTCATTTTGAGATATCGAAGAATTTACTATTCACTTTTACTATTCACTATTCACTACTATTCACATTTACTATTCACTATTCATCCGTAAAATTTTTAATCCACATTCTCGTAAGATAAATTATTTTAGTAATAACACGAGAGTTCGACCATCGTTAGATCATTTTCGCAAAAGTTATTAAGTAAACATCGTTTTAAAGTTTCGTTTTAGATGGTCCACCGTTTAAACATCACGAGCATAACGAAAATCAACTCGACAATTTTCCTCGCATCGGATAAATTTTAGATCACTCATGATTAATTTGAGAATTTTAAGATTTATTATTTTTAATATTACCAAATAAGCCCAAATAGAGAACAAAACTAAACTTACGTTTTAAACAATTCTACATACATCCGGACTTAACGATTCTGCTTTGTGTTTCTAATATGTTTTGACACTTTTACATTTTTGGAAAAGTCAAACATATTTCCTCCTCCTTTGACCATAAAGGAATTAACCTTATCGTTCTACATTTTTGCTTAAATCGCGTAACTTTTAAACTTCACGAATAAGCATTAAGTTATCCAGCGTATGATGAAAACCACATTTTAACATCTCATATCACTTTTAGACTAATTTTAGTCTACTCTAAATAAATTCACGGTCGTTTCCACGAAATTTCGTTCTTTTCGATAAAGCTGCGAATTACGCGTTTTGACCCATATTTCGACTTTAAGCGGCGTTTTGCATCCAATGAGACTTATCACCCATTTTATATTTTTAGATGGAGTATAATGATGAGTTTCATCATTCCTACAAGTTTCATATTTTTACGATACCGGTTTCGTTTTATGGCTTAACGACTTACGGTTGGCATTTAACGGAACCAAATCATGCTCTAAACTCAAGATAAGATCAAAACTATCCACCTAAGTCATCTTATCACTATATGGCCGACTTAGGGGAGTCATCATTTTGGTGGCATCATCCTAACCATGGTTCATTTAGATCTTTACAAGTGTCCTAACTTAACCATGGTTAATATTTAACCCAATATATGGTTAACCAAACTTACCCTCCTATAAATAGCAAGTGATATGCATCCTAAGAACCCTCATAATCTGTTTTGGGTCGTTCATATCACAATTCATACATATCTTCCATCATTTGATCCATAAACTCCAAGTTTATGCAAGGAAGTTCAAAGATCAAGCTACTACATCAAATCTCTAGCAAGTTTAAGTGATCTTCTTGAGTTTAAATCCACTCAAGTCACTTATTACTTCATCACCAACTCTTCAAGTTTGCAAGGGTGCCAAGGTGTGGAAAGCTAGCTCAATCCAAAGTCTTAAGTGATCAATCAAAGTCCTATCCTTACTAAGTTACTCCTTTCTTATTGAAAGCCAAAAGTTGTAAGCAACTTATCACCACCATCATCTCATCTTTATTATTCATAATCTTAACTATTTCATGCTATATATATAGTTACTATGTTGATTCATGATGTACATATACTCAATCACTTGTTTTAATTCACATATTGTCATAAAAGTAACAAACTAGTAAACTAGTCATATTCTACACATGTGAGACCATTAAAATCAGTAACATATGGACTTTCTAACTTACATAATATGGTAGACAAGATAAAAAGGTAAACATAGCAATTTGAATCACCGAAGCGGACAAACGAGTCAAAAGTTATAGCAAAAGAAGTTAGCAAACCTAAGCGCCAAAGCGCCAATAGCTTCTTTGTTTTGAGTTCTGCCGTTTTAAAAATGGTACTTCTGGTCCGAATCATCAAAAAGTTAAAACACGAAAGTTGTCCGGAACGACGTTTTCCTTTTATTGTAAAGAAGCTCGGACCTTGAAAACGCATAAATAGGCCAAAAATCTTTCAAAAACAGAAATTGCCGTAAATATAGTCTCATAACTATACTTTTGTCACAACTAAAAGCAAACCAAGAGGCCTAATGGCCATAAGCCAAGACCACGGCTACGGCTAAGGCCAAAGCTAAGTCTCAAGACCATGGTAGTCAAGACCAAAGTCACGGCAAGGCCATGGCTAAAGCCTCAAGGCTTGTTTACCCAAGACCGTTAACTAAGGTAATCATATTTATGAAACGGCGAGAACTTGTAAAACATGATAAACTTATTTATATAACAATCTTCACTCAAAACATATGTTGTATCTACTAAGTGCTACAATAGTAGGGAGCTTCATGTGAGGGTTTCATTTGAGTAAAACGTGTCGACGAGTTCTTTGGATTTACGATTTAAAGTGTCCTAGCTCCTCGAGCGTTCTTGCATGACCTCTGAATTATGATGGCCCGAGCGGTGAGTACGATATCTATAAACTAAATACGTTTTCACAACTAGACCATTTCTATAAACGACATACACAAACACCATGTACTACATCATGATCAACATAGAGATATATATAGGATGGTTTATGTTTTCTTAAACATTATTCCAAACCTAAGTCGCAACATTTCATTTTAGGTTGCTCGTAGAAGTTCTCTCGGCATATCCATCATTCTCATTATACATTTGATATCATTTACTCTGAGGTGAGTTCATAGCCCCACTTTCTATTACTTCAATTGTTTTACAAACCCTTAGGGGAGATACATGCTTTATTTTAAACCGAACACATTGCTTTCAAACTATATGCTTATCTGAATGTATTATGTGCACTAAGTACCACTATTGCCAAACTTAAGTCCCTATTATCATGAACCATTAATCACTTGCGGGTGAGCGCAAATAATGTGGATAGATCTATCGGGATTGACGAATCCCGTTTGTTTGACCAAGTCCGGTAAACAAACGCACTCTATTTGAAGAACCATAGGTTAATTGGCAAATTACCTATTAGGGCAACTGTTACTATTTTATCAATTTCTATTGACAAGTTGTTAACGTTTTCGGTATCATGAGCTTAGTGCAATAATATCTCTTTTGTTTTCAAACCATTGGTGTGAATCTATAACTCACACTACAAACATTATGTGTTCAACCATCAAACAAACTCTATGAATTTCACTCAACCTTTGTGTTGACAGTTTTAAGCATGTATTTCGGTCCATATTGTACGAGGTCGGCACGGAGAAGCACGGATACTCAAGAAGGCTATAAATTTTATTATCATTCGAAAACCAATTTAATGTATTTTGTAAACATGGAACCATTTGGGACCTCATTTTTGTAAACTCGATATTTATATAAATCGAATGATAAATCTTTTAAAACGACTCCATTAGAGTTCGTTTTCTATTATTATATTTGTTGTGCCATGAAGTAACACCCGTTTGAATTCATTGCGTATCACGAAATTGGGGTGTTACTGATTGGTATCGAGCCACATTTATAGAGAAACGGGTCTAATTGAGACTTAAACTATAACTACTTTTACAAACAAAAACATTTTATAGCCTTCCGTTCTCCGTGCCTTCCATCCTCCGAGACGATTATGTGACTTTTAGGCATTTTAAGCTATACAAACATACTAGTATATTGATATATACACTTGACATAATTTCAATCATAAACAAAGTACTCAACATATCTGCGTATGCCTATTCTAAGGCATTACGGCACAATCATATTTTCCCAATCTCCCAATCATGCATCTACTCATGCATTTTAGGATTACGAAACTTCCTCCAAGACATTGTAACTGACTACAATGGTCTTTCCTACTTCCCAGACATTGTGAGATACAATGGTCTCATTCATTTTCAAGACACCGTGAATCCTACGGTGGTCTCTATTACATTCTCGGACAATGTAAATCCTCGGTGGTCTCTATTACATTCTCAGACACTGTAAATCCTACAGTGGTCTCATTTATTTCTCAAGACATTGTGGGTTACACAATGGTCTCTCATTTATTTCTCAAGACATTGTGGGTTACACAATGGTCTCTCTATCATTTCTCAAGACATTGTGAGTTACACAATGATCTCTCCATCATTTCTCAAGACATTGTGAGTTTCACAATGGTCTCTATTATTTCCTAGACGTTGTGAGTTACACAATGATCTCAACTATTTATTAAACATTGTGAGTTGCACAATGGTCTTTACTATTTCTCAGACATTGTGAGTTGCACAATGGTCTCAACTACTTCTCAGATATTGTAAGTTATACAATAGTCTCTAGGAATTATCTTATAAACCTTATATGATATTGTTTTACATGAAACCCGTCACAATCTATCAATTTCCTAATGGAAATACAAGAAATGGGATTTCTAAAAGATAAACCGACTCATCATCTACAAAAGTCAAGTTCAACAACTTTCTCTACATTCATCAAAATTCTCTTACGAAACCTTCATTGTTAAAGGTTCGTGATTCTAGCCAAGTATGGACTATTTTAGAATTACTTTTTCCTTTCCACACGTATCTACCCATACTATCTTCTATGCAATGGAATGTGAAAACATAGGTTACAAGTCTTTTATGGCGGGACTTGCAAGCTGGATGGTTTGATATCGCCTTTGCTTAGTGGACAATTTCTCAAAAGCTATGGACATATCACAAGTGTACCTAATTTAGGTATTTGGAAAATTTATCGAACCTCGGCTAAATATAGTCTAGTCACCTATATTTAACCTAGGGATAGTGGAACATAGTCTGACTAACTATGTTCGACTTAAAATTTTCAAACACCGAGAATAGTTATACAAGTGTTATATTCGAGGTTGATTTCCTACTTAAACTCGATAAACCACCGAATTCATTAAAAGATCTAGAGACACGATAGTGTCTTACCACTCAACAAAATCTTAACATCTTATTTATACTACCTAATTTCATTCTTGAAATTTTCATACATGAGATAATCCGAACTACTATCTTGGGATAGTCATCAAATCTTCTCGTCATTCCTTAGAAGTACTAGCTGGATTAGGTTTCAAGGATATTATTCCGCCATATTCCTTTAAAATTCACTTTTGATTTTAAAACAAACTTGACATCTCTACCTAAGAATAATGGTAGCGTCGCTACACTCTTCTAATCGTCAACATGTCACATCATTATCGAAACCCATTGAAATTCGATATGTAAAACTTCACGGTACCATGTTTCCTTCAAACACTAGTTGACATAAACACTATAAGATATGACCTTCATCCCGAAACCACCTAAGACATGATCAACTTTGGAAATAGTTTGGATAATCACTTGTCACTAACAAGACTTTCCCTACAACGACAGTTATCACATCATTACAAACCATTTCACATCAACAATATCTTACACCTTTGATTAACAACGGTTACCCTAACAACAACAAAACTATTCCATTTCGAGGCACTATATAGACGAATGTGTTAGTTAACCATTTGCTGGACTAAGGTGTCAGAGATCACCCACGAAACAACTAAGGAAACTATACAAATACAAATTAGGCTCCATGCCGCACACTATCACCAAAAACTCCATGTTAGAAATTAAGGTTTTATTGATAGCCTCGATACAATAAGATATGATTCGTTTTGAGAATCGGGAAAAGCCAAACTTTAGGTATATTGGACTCTATAAGATTTTAACAAAACCCTTTAGGTTATCAACTTAAGCCACATGGTACATAATACATTCTATGACCGAAACTTGAGAACGCAAAGATTAGAATTCGCGCATACATCCATTTTCCTAGACAATTCAACATCGGGTAACACACCACGAATTCGGGACGAAATTCCCATTAAGGGGTGAGGCTGTAACCACCCGCATTTTTAGGTTACTTTTCATTTTCGAATTTAATTTACTATTCACTTTTACTATTCACTTTCACTATTCATCCCGTAAAATTTTTAATCCACATTCTCGTAAGATAAATTATTTTAGTAATAACACGAGAGTTCGACCATCGTTAGATCATTTTCATAAAAGTTATTAAGTAAACATCGTTTTAAAGTTTCGTTTTAGACGGTCCACCGTTTAAACATCACGAGCATAACGAAAATCAACTCGACAATTTTCCTCGCATCGGATAAATTTTAGATCACTCATGATTAATTTGAGAATTTTAAGATTTATTATTTTAATATTACCAAATAAGCCCAAATAGAGAACAAAACTAAACTTACGTTTTAAACAATTCTACTTACATCCGGACTTAACGATTCACCTTTGTGTTTCTAATATGTTTTGACACTTTTACATTTTTGGAAAAGTCAAACATATTCCCTCCTCCTTTGACCATAAAGGAATTAACCTTGTCGTTCTACATTTTGCTTAAATCGCGTAACTTTTAAACTTCACAAATAAGCTGTTAAGTTATCCGCGTATGATGAAAACCACATTTTAACATCTCATATCACTTTTAGACTAATTTTAGTCTACTCTAAATAAATTCACGGTCGTTTCCACGAAATTTCGTTCTTTTCGATAAACTGCAATTACGCGTTTTTGACCCATATTTCGACTTTAAGCAACGTTTTGCATCCAATGAGACTTATCACCCATTTTATATTTTTAGATGGAGTATAATGATGAGTTTCATCATTCCTACAAGTTTCATATTTTTACGATACCGGTTTCGTTTTATGGCTTAACGACTTACGGTTGGCATTTAACGGAACCAAATCATGCTCTAAACTCAAGATAAGATCAAAACTATCCACCTAAGTCATCTTATCACTATATGGCCGACTTAGGGGGGAAGTCATCATTTTGGTGGCATCATCCTAACCATGGTTCATTTAGATCTTTACAAGTGTCCTAACTTAACCATGGTTAATATTTAACCCAATATATGGTTAACCAAACTTACCCTCCTATAAATAGCAAGTGATATGCATCCTAAGAACCCTCATAATCTGTTTTGGGTCGTTCATATCACAATTCATACATATCTTCCATCATTTGATCCATAAACTCCAAGTTTATGCAAGGAAGTTCAAAGATCAAGCTACTACATCAAATCTCTAGCAAGTTTAAGTGATCTTCTTGAGTTTAAATCCACTCAAGTCACTTATTACTTCATCACCAACTCTTCAAGTTTGCAAGGGTGCCAAGGTGTGGAAAGCTAGCTCAATCCAAAGTCTTAAGTGATCAATCAAAGTCCTATCCTTACTAAGTTACTCCTTTCTTATTGAAAGCCAAAAGTTGTAAGCAACTTATCACCACCATCATCTCATCTTTATTATTCATAATCTTAACTATTTCATGCTATATATATAGTTACTATGTTGATTCATGATGTACATATACTCAATCACTTGTTTTAATTCACATATTGTCATAAAAGTAACAAACTAGTAAACTAGTCATATTCTACACATGTGAGACCATTAAAATCAGTAACATATGGACTTTCTAACTTACATAATATGGTAGACAAGATAAAAGGTAAACATAGCAATTTGAATCACCGAAGCGGACAAACGAGTCAAAAGTTATAGCAAAAGAAGTTAGCAAAACCAAAGCGCCAAAAGCGCCAATAGCTTGTTGTTTGAGTTCTGCCGTTTTAAAATGGTACTTCGGTCCGAATCATCAAAAGTTAAAACACGAAAGTTGTCCGAACGACGTTTTCCTTCAATAAAAAGAAGCTCGGACCTTGAAAACGCATAAATAGGCCAAAATCTTTCAAAAGCGAAGCTAGTAAATATAGTCTCACAACTATACTTTTGTCACAACTAAAAGCAAACCAAGAGGCCTAATGGCCATAAGCCAAGACCACGGCTACGGCTAAGGTCAAAGCTAAGTCTTAAGACCATGGTAGTCAAGACCAAAGTCACGGCAAGGCCATGGCTAAAGCCTCAAGGCTTGTTTACCCAAGACCGTTAACTAAGGTAATCATATTTATGAAACGGCGAGAACTTGTAAAAACTATGATAAACTTATTTATATAACAATCTTCACTCAAAACATATGTTGTATCTACTAAGTGCTACAATAGTAGGGAGCTTCATGTGAGGGGTTTCATTTGAGTAAAGCGTGTCGACGAGTTCTTTGGTTTACGATTTAAAGTGTCCTAGCTCCTCGAGCGTTCTTGCATGACCTCTGAATTATGATGGCCCGAATAGTAGTACGATATCTATAAACTAAATACGTTTTCACAACTAGACCATTTCTATAAACATCACACAAATACCATGTACTACATCATGATCAACATAGAGGCGTATATAGGATGGTTTATGTTTTCCTAAACATTATTCCAAACTTAAGTCGCAACATTTCTATTTTAGGTTGCTCGTAGAAATTCTCTCGGCATATCCATCATTCTCATTATACATTTGATATCATTTACTCTGAGGTGAGTTCATAGCCCCACTTTCTATTACTTAATTGTTTTACAAACCCTTGGGGAGATACATGCTTTATTTTAAACCGAACACATTGCTTTCAAACTATATGCTTATCTGAATGTATTATGTGCACTAAGTACCACTATTGCCAAACTTAAGTCCCTATTATCATGAACCATTAATCACTTGCGGGTGAGCGCGAATAATGTGGATAGATCTATCGGGATTGACAAATCCCGTTTGTTTGACCAAGTCCGGTAAACAAACGCACTCTATTTGAAGAACCATAGGTTAATTGGCAAATTACCTATTAGGGCAACTGTTACTATTATATCAATTTCTATTGACAAGCTATTAACGTTTTCGGTATCATGAGCTTAGTGCAATAATATCTCTTTTGGTTTTCAAACCATTGGTGTGAATTTATAACTCACACTACAAACATTATGTGTTCAACCATTTCCAAAACTCTATGAATTTCACTCAACCTTTGTGTTGTGAGTTTAAGCATGTATTTGAGTCCATAATGTCGGAGGTGGCGGAGGAGCACGGATACTCAAGAAGGCTATAAATTTTATTATCATTCGAAAACCAATTTAATGTATTTTGTAAACATGGAACCATTTGGGACCTCATTTTGTAAACTCGATATTTATATAAATCGAATGATAAATCTTTTAAAACGACTCCATTAGAGTTCGTTTTCTATTATTATATTTGTTGTGCCATGAAGTAACACCCGGAAGTTTGAATTCATCCCCGTGCGTATCACGAAATTGGGGTGTTACATAAGATACTGGGAATGTTGGAAAGCATTGATTGTATGCACTGGGAATGGAAAAATTGTTCGGTCGAATGGCACGGGAAATTTCACAGAGGTGATAAAAAGTATCCAACTATAATGCTTGAAGTGGTTGCGTCATATGATTTATGGATTCAGCATGCATTTTTTGGGGTAGCGGGTGCGAATAATGAACTTACCGTTTTGAATAATTCTCCGTTATTCGACGAACTACTTGATGACATCGCCCACATGGTTCCGTTTGAAGTAAACGGGCGTACATTTCAACAAGGGTATTATCTAGCTGATGGGATTTACCTAGAGTGGCCATCTTTTGTCAAATCATTTACGGTTTCATATACCCAAAAAATGCCGTATTTAAATAGAAACAAAAAAGTGCTCGAAAAGATATCGAAAGAGCTTTTGATGTCCTCCAAGGACGTTGGCATATTATTGCCCAACCGGGCGCTTGCATTTATTGTGAACAAGTTATAGAGAATCATGTGTACGTGCATCATATTGCATAACATGGTTTTGAAAGATAAAAAATTTGTGATATCCGAAATGAGCGAGATGTATATTTGTCCGCGAATAAATTTACAACGGGCATGGATTGAGCGATGCAAAGTGCAACAAAAAAATCCAAAGAACTCCGTGATAAACGCACACACGCATTGCTTCAACGAAATCTCATCGAGCATGTTTGGCAACGACATCAATGGGAACAATTTCAACAACAAAATAATTAGTTTCTTTATAATTTGATGTATTTCTTAAGTTGCGTATGTTTTTTTTACCGTATCTTTTTTTTTGTATCGTTATTTTATGTTTCGTATGTTTTTAATATAATGTATTGTATTTTTATTTTAATGAATGAATTTTATTTTATTTTAAGATGTGAAAAAAAAAATTGTAAGTGGTGAGACCCAAATGAGTAAGTTGTGGTAGTTGTGATAAGGGGTAGTTGAAGGGGGTTTGTTATGGTGATGTGGCACCCCGTGGGACTCAAATGAGGAGTTTTACAAGATCACCACACCTAGAGCTCTAAGGACTAAGGTAGCTTTATAACTGCAAAGTTACGGTTCATTTTAGATAAGTACATAGGTTGCAAATATCGGGAGTAGGGAAACCTATAAGATAGCATATTGTTGTCAACTTAATAGCAATTGTTGTCAACTTAATAGCAACTAGCATCTGCCCGCGCAATGCTACGATGACGCATAAAAAATATATAAAACATGAATAATTGACGCTGATATATAATAATCGTAAACAAATTCCTGGTAATTTAAAAAATTTGATGAAGAAGATGAGGTTGCTTCTGATGAAGACTTTGTTGATGGCCATGGGCTAAATTCCCATGCTCACTTTCACTTTGTTGATCGGGTAATTTAAAAAATGTCGTTTCAAGTGGCAGTTGAAGGTGACGAAAACACAGTGTTAATACAAATAAACCGTAAAAACGTTTATTCATATTTAGCGATCTCTTTGTGTTTTGTTGATAACAAATATAAAGTTATCATAAGCAAAATTATAAGAATATATGTTATTTTTGTAAAGCATATAGAGATTCGTCATCACTTCTTAAGAGACAATGTTCAAAAGGGGAACATCTCTATTGAGAAGGTAACGTCCGAAGACAACATAGCCGACGTCCTCACCAAACCGTTGAAGCGGGAAAAATTCAACCTACTTCGTCTTGGTCTTGGTCTCATGGAACAATCGTCGTAATTAGTTTGTAAACTCTACAAGGTATGTAAACACTAGCCTTCCTCTTTCTGAGTCTAGGATCTCTATTTCACACACAACTCACAAGCAATACAGGAATTTTCAAAACCCAAGATAGGTTTTACCTATAACACGTACTCTCATATTTTTTTATTTTTTACGCAAGTACCTTTTGCAAACACGTAATTGCATATCTATTTCTTTTCACTCAAGAATAAACGTTTTCCTCACACAAAGAAATCTCTTTTCAAAATGTTTTTCTAAAAGGATACCTCTTCCCGTATCACTTTCATAAAATCCATTTCTCACGTCTAGGACAAATCGCTTTTTCATTATTAATACAAAGTAAAAACCCGTTTTCATTGCATCTCATGTCTTTTGAATGCTAAAGAGGACACATAACTAATATGTGTTTTCGGGTACATTCATTTAAGCAACAATGAATTAGAAGCACTTGGGTTATCTCACATAATAGTGTGCTTTTTCACTTCTAGTTTATTTTTCTTTTCTTTTTAGGAGTCGAGATAACCGCAACTCCAAATGGTTTGCATATAGGCACACACTAGGCACAAATGTTTCCAAAAGGAAAATTTTGAGCTGCCTGATTCACCAGTACCACGAATCCTAGCCTTAATGTTGGACGGTTCCCTCATGGGAAGGATCCATGGGATCCGTGAGACAGAAGCTAAATTTATCTTCTATTTTTCTCACTTTGGATGAAAACTTCAATATTTTCATCATTTTTTATCATTTTTTGGGAGTATGTTACTTAATGCTTGTGTTCTCATGATCACATGCCTTAAATTCATATCTAATCATTAGATTTTAATCCACATTTTGGGTCAAGCATTCATAACAATGCATTATTTTTCTATAAATAGGATTCCCAAAATGCTTGCATATTCATCACTCTCAACCTCACAAACAAACATCATCATGTCATCCAAAAGATCTTCTAACATAGATGAATCACCTAGTGCAAACAATCCCTTTCAAGAAATCCAAAACTTTGTCCTCCCACCTTCCAAAGTACCACCACCCAAATCTAGAAAAACCGCACGGATTAGCATCCGACCTTGTTGCTTAGCAAAACCATCATCAAATGGTTCATCACCAACCACTCATTCACCACAAAATGCTTCCATTATAGCACCTCCTTCATCACCAACAAGTACACCAACTTCATCACCCATCAAATCCCTACCTAAGGTCACTCTTTTGGAACGTCTTAAGACTCCAACAAGATCTCAACAAACCAATAAAAAAGAACTAGTCTTTTTAACACCTCCCACATCTCCATAACAATCTTCGAAGACCTTGAAACCTCACCACCTTTAGCTCCCATTGTGTTACAAGAACATCTAGGTTCTTTTCCACCACCACTTCCAAACATTCCGGACTTTGATCCGTATTTTCCAACTTTTCCACCAGAAATTCCGCAACTCGCAAAACAAACTAACCTAGAAAACTTCCGCACACATTACCCACATCACTTACATTGTGAACATTGCCAATCCGCTAGGGATCTTGCAATAGAAATTAAGGAATAAATGCGAGTCATACTTAACCTCATCCTTGATCGCATCAACATCATCACTCACCAAAACTTCATCCATAACCTTATGCAAGCATGGAAGGAATCATTTTACTATTTTTAGTATTTTCTTTTGAGTCATTTTTAAGAACAAGTCTTGTTCTTAGTTTTACATACTTGTATGTGGCATAAATACCATTACACTTTGTTATTTTATTACAATGCTTTGTTTACATACCTTAGCTTCATTGCAGCTTCCGAAGTAGCTATGTATTCGGCTTCTATCGCATACATCGCAATCGTACTCTGATTCTTGCTCTTACAGTCAACTGCTCCTCCATTGATGACAAAGACATAACCCGTCTGAGACTTCGTATCATCTTTATCACATTGCCGGGGCGCATCACAAGAACTGTAACACCAAGTTACGTGTCCGGATTTCCTCCATACACTAAAACATATATTTCGTATTCCTAAGATACTTTAGAATATGCTTAACAGCAATCCAGTGAAGTTCACCCGGATTCTGTTGATATCGACTGGTCATGTTCTGAGCGAACGCTACATCTGGCCTTGTGCATCTCACAACATACATAATAGATCCTACTACCGAAGTGTAAGGAACTTTCTGCATGCGTGCCACCTCAGCAGGTGTTGAAGCACACATATCGCTACATAAGCCACGCTTTACTTCCATTGACAAATATCCTTTCTTGGAATTTTGCATATTGAATCTCTTCAATATTTTATCAATGTAAGCGCTTTGACTTAAACTAATTAACCGCTTTGACCTATCTTGGTAGATCTTGATTCCCATAATGTATGCAGCTTCTCCTAAATCCTTCATGGAAAAACACTTCCCAAGGTATGCCTTAACATTTTGCAAACTTGGAATGTCTTTTCCCATAATTAATATGTCATCGACATAAAGAATAAGGAAAATTACATCACTCCCACTAACTTTGTGATATACACATGGCTCATCAAGATTTTGAATAAATCCATACCTTTTGATTTCTTCATCAAATCTTTTATTCCATTGCCTTGATGCTTGCTTCAATCCATAAATGGACCTTTGAAGTTTGCATACACGGGTTGGAAATTGTGGATTCACTAACCCCTCAGGTTGCTTCATATAGATGTCTTCATCTAAGCGACCATTCAAGAAGGTGGTTTTGACATCCATCTGCCATATCTCATAGTCATAGTATGCTGCTATAGATATGAGAATTCTAATAGCTCTAATGTCCGCTACAGGAGAAAAGGTCTCCTCGTAATCTTTGCCATAAGTTTGAGTAAAACCTTGCGCAACTAGACAAGCTTTATAGACGTGTATATTGCCATCCATACCAGTCTTAATTTTATAGAGCCACTTACTTCCAACCACCTTGGCGTTTGGAGGTAAGTCAACCTCTTCCCAGACTTCATTTTCTCTCATGGATTGCATTTCCCCATTCATTGCATCCTGCCATTTTTCCTTTTCAGGACTTGCCATGGAAGCTTTATAACTAGTAGGCTCTCCAAGATCTCCTAACATAGTTTCCTCAACCTCTACGTTAAGACATAGACGTTCAGTGCACGCGTAGTCCTTACGGATCTGACGGAATCACTTCAACTTCGGTGGAGGACCCGGACTATCGTGTTCTACCGGAAGTACGTTAGTGTTTTCGAAGGTAATGCATCTTCATGATCTTCTTCCATATCATAAACTCTCCCATCGACTTCTTGAGATACGAGATCACTTTCAAGAAAATCTCCATACCTAGCAACAATTACTTTATTTTCGGTTGGATAGTAGAAGTAGTAACCCATAGTTTCCTTAGGGTATCCTACGAAGATACACTTCTGAGATATTTGTTGGAGTTTATCGATGAGTCACGTCTAACATCGCCTCGCAACCCCGGACCTTTAAATAAGACAGTTAGGAGCTTTACCATGCCATATTTCATATGGTGTCTTATCAACCTTCTTTGTGGAACCATATTTAAAATGCGAACAATGATTCCAAAGCATAATCCCAAAAGGATAAAGGTAGAGTGGTAAGATTAAACATAGATCGTATCATGTCCAACAATGTACGATTTCTTCTCTCGAGATACATCATTTTGTTGTGGAGTATATGGAGAAGTGAGATTCGGACAATTCCATTCTCGCCTAAGTAATCTTTAAACTCTTGGCTTAGATACTCGCCTCCTCTATCGGATCGAAGAGCTTTAATCTTCTTTCCCAATTGCGTTCTACTTCGCTTTGAAAACCTTAAATGTTTCAAACACCTCATGTTTATGCTTAAGTAAATAAACATAACCATAACGGCTGAAATCATTAGTAAAGGTTAAGAAGTAGCTAGCACCTCTCTTTGACACATGTCTAAGTGGTCCACACACATCAGTATGAATAAGACCAAGTAGATCAAAAGCCCTCTCCATATTGCTATGAAAAGGTTTCTTCGTCATCTTCCCCGATATGCATGACTCACATTTATCAAATGATTCATCATTGATATTTTGCAAAAGCCCTTCTTGTTGCGACTATGCATGCGAGCCTTGCCTATATGAGCAAGTCTACAATGCCAAAGATAAGAAGAATTCAAGTCCAACTTTATTTTCTTATTGATGCTAAACATCGAATTATTATATTTTTAGATTCGTTTTCAATCACATCAATTTCAAACACACCATTCACGATAATCGCATTAAAATAAAATACACCATTTAAAGAAATGAAATTCCATTACGTGAAATAGTATGAGTAAAACCATCATCCAACAAAGCGAAAGGAAACAACACCTCTAATTATAGAAGGTGCGTAATGACAATTTTTCAATAACGATAATAAGCAGAGGCAATACTAAACTAAACGCACCTATGGCTTCAACAATGCATGTGCGTCATTTCCTCGTAGATATTGCTCCCCATAGGCCATCTTCCTTTCCACTCTAAACCCACAGTAGTGTATTACAAATGTGAATACCACATCCAATTATCATATACCGTGAATTTTATGGTTTAGAGTAAATAATTCAATGACAAATAAATTACCTAAAGAACCGGCGCCCAAGGACCCTTCGTAGTTCATTTTATTTTCCCGCAATTCATCAAGATAGAGAGCACAGTTTCTATTCCAATGCCCAATGCTCTTACAGTGGTGGCATGCTTGATCCTTTTTAGGATTTTCCTTCCTAGGAGTAGGGTACTTCTTGGGTTGTGGTTGATAGGCCATAACTTTTTTACCCTTATCAACTTTCCCTTTGCCCTTCACCTTCTTGTTGTTCGCATGCGCGTTTTGGCTTATTTATCCTTCCACCCCGAATAGCAAGTACCAGGCGGTAGGAACCTTTTGAGGTAACCCTTTTCATAATCAATAAGCAATGCGTGTAGGTCGATGAATCGTCTTCCCACGCAGTGCATATTGAAGTTTCTAACAAAACCATTAAAATCCTTGTTAAGGGATCTATTAATCATATTCATAGCCATGTCATCATCATAAGTTTTGCCAAGTGCCCTTAATTGGTCCATGTAACCTTTCATTTCCAGTACATGAGCACTTACGGGTTTACTCTCTCCCTGCCTACAGCTGTGTAATGCGTCGGTCAAGTCATAAATCTCGACAGCAGCTGGTTTCTCGAACATAGTTCGAAAATCATTGAGCATGTTATATGGGAAATAGTTTTCGAATTGCTTTTGGAGAGCAGATTCCATCGTTCCCAACATAAGACAAGCCACATCATTATGACGCTTATACTCAATTTTCTAAGCGTCCTTTTCAGCTTGAGTAGCTTCAGGTCCGGTTGGTTCAGCAGTACAAGGTTCATAAAGGTATTTCAACCGGTCAGCAACTCTACTGACAATTCTCAAAGAGCGGTGCCAATCATTGAAATTCTTAGAGCGATCAACGTTTCGATCAAAAATTTTTGAACGCAGAACTTAGTGCGATGTTAGTGTTATCGTTATTTTGAGCCATTTCTACGAGAAAAAGTTCAAGTATTAGTATTTTCGATAATACAATTTTGAAGAAAATAAAATATACCCAACGGTAATATAAACATATAACCATATAATTTTCTCGAAAACTAGGATCCAAATTATCATAGGTTCATTACATCAGTTGATCTGCTAGTAACGAAAGCATATAATAAGGTAATCTGTCGAACATTAATTGGCAAACAATTTCCAACTCCTAGATCATTATGGGATTTATATTTTCCAACGCTATTGCAAATATAAACATGTTTCATCCCATCTTATGCCATGAGTCCAGTTCTCACTTCCTACTCAACTTAAGTGTCTAACTTAAAAAACTGCAAATATGTCCATGTAAGGTCTGACTTTACATAGAGATTTACCTCTACATCACAATCTAGCCAAGTACTGTCATGAGTAAATTGCAACTTCAAGTGTTTCTTTTAATTAGATGGCATATAACTTAATTTAAAAGGGTACTAATTTTGATTTTATGTGGTCAAATCAAATATGTACAAAGATGTCATGCATTCATCTTGTAGCATAAATTTAATAAAAAACTTTTTATTACCAATTCATAAAGATCAAATTATCAAAGTTTTGATTTGAGGTATTGGGTTCACCAATCAAGGAATTTAGCGTTAATTATCGTCCATTATACCGTACTTTTGCATAAGTGTAAACACTTAGTGTTTCGGGTAATTACTACCAAAGTGGCGCATGGAATTAAAACTAATTCGCCCTTAAGATGAGTTTGTACATTTATGGCTTACTAAGTAGCTCAATCGAACTCACGAGGCGAGAGGACCGTAAGCGCAAAAGCATAACCTTAGACATCCTTTCAGTGTGACTGTGCGCACTTCTTTATTAACCCCTTTATAGTTTGTTCTAGTTGGTGAGCCGTTCTAACCATTGTACCAAAATCATCAATCAATTAAACTATTGAAAACTTAACTCTTCAAAAACAAATCAAATTTCACCATTGTTTAGTCCATATTATTTTTCTATTCAAAATTACCCTTTACTTAAAACTGTCATACATAATAAACAAACAAGTAAACAAATATAAAATAAACAACTAAAATAATGCGCACATAATAAACAATTTATACGTGTAAACAAGTAGCCACATGCAACTTATTCGATAAAACCTATTAATAATCAATATCTAGGTTAAATTAATGTATATATTAATTAGGGCTTTCACTCCAGCGATAGAAAGTGAGCCACATACATCGATGAATCGATTGCGTAAACCCATAATTAAAATATGCCAATTAGCACATAATTGATTCATTAATACATAATTGGAGTCTTTCCCAATTCAAGATTTATCGTAAATAAACATGTGATAAATATATCTTAACAATTAAACAATATCAAAGCAACTATCCATGACAAACATGCATGTATTATCATGGATATATCATAACAATTATACAAATAGTCACAAGATCGCATATCAAAAAATCCCATGTCACATAACAATTATTCATGAATTAATCACGTAACATATATATATATATATATATATATATATATATATATATATATATATATATATATATATATATATATATATATATATATAGTTCTAGGTTTTGATAAGGTTAGCAAACAATTTTCAAACCCTAAAAATATTTTATGTGTGTCGACTAAAAAATTAATAGGGGTACGCCCCAATAAAAAAAAATCGACCAAAAAAAAAACCAAAACTCTAGATTAATCACATCAAACATCATACAATATACGTTTTATTACGCGTTTATGTAATTAATTACTCATTAAAACCAATGACTCGTGATGCCACTGTTGGAATTATATAACATGACAATCAATAAATAATCACAAAACATCAAAGTATACATGCGGAAGCATATAAGATTTATTAACGAATAATTAATTAACATAAGAAGAATATGCGTACCTTACTTGATTCTAGCCGAACAAGAATCAAATCCACAAACTAGCAATTGGAAGAACCCTAATTTGATTTAATTAGGATTATATGAATTACCTCTTACCGTTTTGTAATTCAATCCAAGAATACTAACAATATTGTGTTAGTACCACTTTCTTGTACACACGTACTAAACCGAATTAAAGTAATGCTAGTTTTATCAAACCAAATAACTTGATGTTTGGAAAAGTGATGGATCGATCCCTATGAGAGGTTGTCGAACGGTTTTAGCAAACACACACACAAAACAAGTTTTAGGTTTAGCTAATGAATACAAGAGATAATTTACAAACACCCTAGGTTTTGTATATTTACTCAAGCAAACTTGGTGAACAAGTTTGAGTTGTAATTGGGTTGGGTTTGGGTATCCTTGGCCGATCGTTGGTATGCATCCCCAAGGGATTCCAGAACCTTCCCGTTATTTACAACTTAGTCCTTTTCCAAATACATTTAACGCCGTTAGTCTATTACTTTAATTACTTAACGTCCGTTAGTTATTTCGTTTAATTAATAAATAAATACAACGTTTATATTTAATTATTTAACTTTAATTCTCATACGTAAACTGTGCAATCCCGTGGTCTCGAGTTCGATCCTAACTCACGTCTACTAATTTATATCCATAAAACCAACACTATGTCCATAAACTGACAAATAACTTAACAAGTGGTTTAAACCATGTGGATGCAGGTTAAAAAAAACGTCTTTCTATACATCTATATTCATGCTTTTATAGTATAATAAAATAGTAAAGTCTAAAATACATCCATGTGGTTTATTCATTGTCGTGCTTTACATTTATGTGGTTTTTTTTGGCACATACACATTCTTTCGTTAGTAAAATTAGCCACAATACATCCATCTGTTAATAAAATCTTTCAAAGAGGACAAATGGTGCAAATTATTTCTCAATTATCTCCTTACACAAGAGAAAATATTTGCATCGTTAGTCCTCAAGAGAAAATCTTTGCATAGTCAGTTCGTTTTTATACGTTTCGTCCGTTTTTTTAAGTTTTTATCCGTTTTCGTCCGTTTTTTACGTTTTCATATCTTTTTATCTGTTTTCGTCCATTTTATATGTTTTTATACGTTTTCATCTGTTTTTATACCTTTTCTTACGTTTTTATATTTTTTCTTACGTTTTTTCCGTTTTTGTTCGTTTTTATACGTTTTCATCCGTTTTTGTACGTTTTCATGCATCTTAATACGTTTTCTTCCGTTTTTATACATTTTCGTCTGTTTTTTACGTATTTATCCATTTTCGTCCTTTTTTACAATTTCGTCAGTTTTTTTACTTGTTCGTCCGTTTTCTTACGTTTTCGTCCGTTCTTATATGTTTTCTTATGTTTTTACATGTTTTCGTTATTTTTATACGTTTTCATCTTTTTTTTACGTTTTTGTTTGTTTTTACGTTTTCATACGTTTTTATCTGTTTTCGTCCGTTTTTGTGTTTTTTTACGTTTTCATCCTTTTTACACGGTTTCGTCCCTTTGTATACGTTTTTATCCATTTTAGTCAGTTTTTATCCATTTTCGATTGCTTTTTCTACGTTTTTGTATGTTTTCATACGTTTTCGTCTATTTTTATACGTTTTCATCCGTTTTTATACAATTCTAAACTTATAAAAATGGATGAAACGTATGAAAACGGCCGAAAACGTATGAAAACTTAAAAAAAATAAACGAAAACGGATAAAAACTAATGAAACAGATAAAAACGTATAAAATGGATGGCGTATAAAAGGACGAAATCATAAAAAACAGACGAAAACGGAGAATAATGGACGGAAACGTATAAAATGAACGAAAACGTATAGAAACGGATGAAAACGTATAAAATTGACGAGAGCGTAAAAAAATTGACGAGAGCGTAAAAAAATGATGAAAACGTAAAAAAATGGACAAAAACGGATTAAAACGTATGAAAACGAATAAAACGGACGAAAACGTATAAAATGGACGAAAACGTATAAAAATGGATGAAAACGTTTAAAAACGGATAGAAACGTAAAAAAACGGACGACAACGTTAAAAAAAAGGACAAATACGTAAAAAACGAACGAAAACAGATAAAAACGTGTAAAGACGTAAGAAAGCGTATAAAAACGGACGAAAACGTATAAAAACGTATAATATTGGACGTAAACGGGCGACAAAGTAAAAAAACGGACGAAAACGTAAAAAACGGTTAAAACATGTGAAAATAAAAAACGGACAAAAAAGATTAAAACGTATGAAAAGGTAAAAAAAAGGGACGAAAACGTATAAAAACGGATTAACGATGCAACTATTTTCTCTTGAGGACTAACGATGCAAATATTTTCTCTTGCGTTAGGAGATAACGGAGAAATAATTTGCATTGTTAGTCCTCATTGACAGATTTTACATCGTTATGTGATCGTGTGGTTGGTCATAGAACTTCATCGCCCGAAAAAAGCCTTTTCTTCAACATTACGGATTTGTGCCGCCAACAACTTTTCGGCCAGTTCATCCTTTGCAAGTTTTTTCTCCACCATCGTCTCCAATAGTTGTGTTTTCCTTACCGTGCAGGTGTCGAAGCTCGCAGCAAGACTTTCCTTTGTCGACGACTCGGTATCGGTCTTCTTGCCTTTTCTTTTCCGTGTAGGAGTTGTGTCGTCATTCAGATCCGGAATAACAGTCTCAACATTGTCATTGCTTCCCGTCTCGTAGTAGCTAGATTTCGACGACTTTCTTCATTTGTCGGAATTAGCCGAAGATGCTTGACCTACACATGGTTGTTCCAATCATTTGTCTTCTAGCCTAACAACCTCCCATGCTTCAATATGACTAAAAGTCTTGTCCTTTGTTTTCTTATCATAATCGGCCAAGGCATTTTTCATGATGTCAACATCGCTACACCTACTCTCACGAAGACGTTTCTACAATTAATACAAGTATATAAATTAATACAAGTATATAAATTAATACAAGCATATAAATTAATACAAGTATATAGAGTTTAAAAATTATTGTTGGATGAATAGCCCGTTAAAAACATTCATGGCGGCATTCATATTTTGCCACTTTGTGTTCAAGCTATGGTGACTTCGAGTAGTATCTTTCATTTGAGGATAGTAGAGAGATTGTTGTGATTGAACTTGCGGACGAACGGGTTGTGATCGAGATCTTCGTCCACGACCTTTGGTTGAGGTTGAAACAACTTTTGATTTCTTTGCATCAATTTTTTTTAAAAGAATGAGAGTTGGAAGTAGAAGAAGTGAATAAATGTGATTTGAAAATGGTGATTAAAGTGAATATTTATAGAGGAATTTTATTTTTATTTTTATTTTTTTTATTATTATTACTTTTTTTTGAAAATGTGTCCAACGGCTAGAAATATAGCCGTTGCAACGGCTAGTATTTTGCATCCCTTCTTCATGCCAATTCGGCAATTAATCCCGCTCCACCTCCATGCCTTGCCATGCCGCAGCCGAAGCGGCGGTGTTGCCGCTCGGCATCAGCCCATACCGACTCCAAACCGAAGCAATTGCAACCCCCTTTAGAAACCATTTCTTTCATGTGTCAAGTTTAATAACGTTAAACATAGAAAATATTTTATTTTAAAAATATTATGTTCATCACACTCTATAACTCAGCCGTGATGGCCCAAGTTGTAAAACCTCAATAAAAAATAGATTTAAGATCATTTGAGGACAAAAACTTCTTTAAATACTAAGGGATCAATCTACACCCTCCATTTTTACTAGATCTAATGAATGAGATTAATCCCAACAATTAAAAAAACTCACTTTCATCATTTTCTTTCAAATATAAATATCTTTCAAACCGTTAATCGTCAAGCCAAAAAAAAAAATACACCATTACGACGAGCATTTAATTATCTTTCTATAGATAGGCACTTTGATATACTTTCGACAATTTTTTTTTCGTGTTTTTCACGTTTTTTTTGAAGTTTTTTTCGTTTTTTTACGTTACTGAAATTTGCATGAAAAATCATATATGATTTAACACTAATTTGAATACCACATGTGATATTAGTGTTAATGTTAGACTGTCATTAGTATTTACATTAGGCCCATGTTTATGTACTTGTACCCAAGCCCATGTCTTTGTAGGGTTTGGGACCTATATGTATTCCCGGTTTTGGGATTGTCAGACGAATCAATCAATAAACAATATTCTCTAATATTACATCTTACATGGTTTCAGAGCCAAAGATCCTAATCCTCTAGACTTCAATCTTCCGGCCGCCTCACGGCCGGCTACACACGGAGGTTCGGAGGCTCCTTTACACTTTAATCCCAATAAAACACCACCATCTCTCTCACTCTAAAAAAAAAAAAAAAAAAAAAAAAAAAAAAAAAAAATTACGCTTACTAATCCAAATTATCTCACGGTGCGATCGGACCTAATCACCCATCATAAGTCATTGTCGCTAGCCACCCGTCAAAATTATCCTCCACATAATCCTTAAAAACAAACCCATCGGTCGTTTCCTTCAAGATCTTCAAATCACAATTATTTTCCCTATCTTTGCTTGTTTTCTTTTCTGCTGTTTATCATCTGTTGTTTCTTTTCAGTGGTTGGCCGTTGGTTCTGTGATAACCAGTCACCCTGGTTTTATTCTTTCGTCGATCGTTGGTTTTCTAGATAACCAGTCGACATATTAGTTTGTTTACGGGCGATCGTTGGTAAAATCTTGATAACCAGTCGTTTCGTTTAATTCATAGTTCAGTCGATCGTTGGTGTTTGTTTGATATTGGATGGATCTGATCGGTGTTTGAAGATCGGGATTTATGGAGGTGGGTAGATTTACTAGAAGAATGGTTTAAGATGGAATGCAGTTTTGATTTTGAAGTGGGTATAGAAAGAGAGTGAAAAGTGGCGGAGGGGACAATGATGGGCAGGTTGTCAACTTTGATAAAGTTGTCTGTTTATTTTATTTTTGGTGTCAACTTAAAAAAAAAAAATTGTTATTTATATGTCGAATCCAGGGTATTAATTCCCAAGACGACTTTTGTTTTATGTCGAATCCAGGGTATCAATTCCCAAGACGACTTTTGTTGGTGTCGAATCCAGGGTATCAATTCCCAAGACGACTTTTGTTTTATGTCGAATCCAGGGTATCAATTCCCAAGACGACTTTTGTTGGTGTCGAATCCAGGGTATCAATTCCCGAGACGACTGTTAAAAAAAAAAAAAAAAAAAAAAATTCCTTACCTGCTGTCTTCTCATCTGCTCACCTTCATCTGAATCTTTCCTCACATCCCTTTCTCTCTCTTCGAATCAATCTATCTCACTTCTAAACTAAAAAAAAAAATAATAATAATAAAAATAAAAAAAAAAAAAAAATTGGATCTTTATGTTTTTCTATGGAAAAACACGCCCCGTTTGTTTGGAAGGTTCTTTGGGGGTTGAAGTTTTAGAACCAACTTTCGTTGTCTTATATTTGTTTAGTTGTATTTACTCGCTTTAGTTTATTGTTTAT
Source organism: Chrysanthemum lavandulifolium (assembly GCA_022545495.1). Lineage (NCBI taxonomy): Eukaryota > Viridiplantae > Streptophyta > Magnoliopsida > Asterales > Asteraceae > Chrysanthemum > Chrysanthemum lavandulifolium. The sequence continues at coordinate 174,267,900 of CM040238.1, read as the reverse complement.
TAGCTTTTATCTCCAGTTCGAGCTTTCGCGATTTCGCCGCTCAAACTGCGAGGGAGTGTTAGACTGTCATTAGTATTTACATTAGGCCCATGTTTATGTACTTGTACCCAAGCCCATGTCTTTGTAGGGTTTGGGACCTATATGTATTCCCGGTTTTGGGATTGTCAGACGAATCAATCAATAAACAATATTCTCTAATATTACATCTTACAGTTAAATCATATATGATATGTATATGATATGTGATTTATCATATATGATTTAACACTAGTATCAAATATATCATATGTGATTTAACACTAATATCACATGTGATCTTCCAATTAGTGTTAAATCATATATGATATTTTATGCAAATTTCAGTTTCGAAGAAAAACGAAAAAAAGACGAAAAAACTTGAAAAAACGATTTTTTTATATTTTTTTGAAAGTATATCAAAGTGCCCGTTTATAGAAAGATAATTAAATGCTCGTCGCGATGGTGTAATTATTTTTGCTTAACGATTAACGGTTTAAGAGATATTTAAATTATAAAAAATATGTGAAATAATAAAATGCTTTTAATGTCCCTTTGTATGTAAGAAAACTTTGGTATGTAAAATAACTCTCCTCTAAAAAATAAGTTATAAAATGTCCCACTTATATTTTAAGATTTAAGATCATAGACAAAAAATTATTTTACATACAAAGGATCAAACTCCATCCTTTATCTGTCTTTCATTCTTATTTGATATAATGGATGAGATTAATCCTAACAAACTGTTAATCGTTAAGCGAAAAAAAATATATCATTACGACAAGCATTTAATTATATTTCTACAGATAAGCACTTTGATATACTTTTGACAATTTTTTTTTTTGTGTTTTTCACGTTTTTTTTACATTTTTTTCGTTTTTTTTTAATTGAAATTTGCATGAAAAAAATTCACATGTGAGTAAACACTAATTTGAATATCACATGTGATATTAGTGTTAAATCACATATGATAAATTTGAATATTACATGTGATATTAGTGTTAAATCACATATGATAATATATAATATGTGACTTAACACTAATATCATATGTGATATTACATATCAATATATCATATGTGATTTAATACTAAATATCACATGTGATATTCAAATTAGTGCTTAATCACATGTGATTTTTTCATGCAAATCTCAGATTTAAAAAAAAAAAACCAAAAAAAAGACGATAAAACGTGAAAAAAATGATATTTTTTTCCCGAAAGTATATCAAAGTGTCCGTCTATAGAAAGATAATTAAATGCTCGTCGCAATGGTGTAATTAATTTCGCTTAACGATTAACGGTTTAAAAGATATTTAAATTATAAAAAATAAATGAAATAATAAAATGTTTTTAATTTCATCAATTGATTTAATTTTTTTTAGATTAAAGATGAAGATGAGTCCCTTGGTATGTAATAAAAGTTTTGTATGTAAAATAACTTTTCTCAAATTTTAAAAAGGTTATTGTTTGTCAATTAACCAAATCTTTAATACAAAATAATACTATACTATTTAGCAACATAACATAAGTGTTTAAAAAAAGAGAAAAGTACCAAAAAGTGCCAAAATCTTTTTGGTAGTCCCCTTTGTGGTCAAATGTTTCCTCAATCTCCAAAATGGTCATGCGCAGCCACTCGACCGCGCAGCTCCACCAAAAACATGACACGTGTCATAAGGAAAGTACACTTTTTACTTTTTAATCTACCCAAATAACCACCATATTTGCGCAACCGACGGCTACTCAACCTACTTTTACTCGACTTGCATTTATCCACGTGCAAAAAGTAAAAAAAAAAAAAGTACAAAACTACTTGTCACCGTACCTCTTTCTTTTCCAATGTACCTGGAAACCCGATCGGCAATAACCATCGGATCATACACAAGAATTAATCAATACATGATTATCAATCCAAATCTTATTATCATTCTCAAACTTAAACACAAACACAAACACAAACACAAAACAACATATATTGTCACCGATTGATAGATCGGATTTTGTTTATTTCAATGGATTCATCGTTGCATCGTGTTGATGTAAGTATCATATTTAGATGTAATAAATGTTTAATCATTTAGTTAGGTTTGGGTATATCAATTTTGGTTGAAAATAGTTGGTATTTTGTATTTTTTAGTAACACAATATACCCATGAAGACTGAATAATCTGGTAGCTAGTATCATGTATAAATTAGTTTTATTTTTAATATTTTTGTTTTTTGTTAACCTAGGTTTATGATTCGAAGGTTAGTTTGAGAACTAAGCTACACCTTCTGAAAACAATATCCAAGAAGTTGTCTGAAAAAAAGGAAAGGTATAACAAGTTTCAAAGTAGTGTTTTTGGCCCTTGGTTGGATATTAGAGCGGAGGACCATGATAATCTTGTCACGAATTTTTGCTTCAACACCAAAGGGATATCAAAGATGCTACTCTTGATACACCTTTTATTTTTGATATTGGTCACAATACATTAGAGTTTGGTAGGAGGGAATTTTGTTTGTTAACCGGTTTCAAATTTGGAAATCCTTCTTTAGACCATTTGAGTGAGAGTGTCTCAAATTTCCATAACCGGGTATTTCCTACTCTACCAAGAATAAAGGGTGAAGATCTTAAAGCACTTCTTGAGAAGGATAAGGATTTTAAAAAGCTATCTCATGATGATTCAGTCCGTGTTTGTCTGTTGCTGGCTTTAGAGTATGTATTCATGGGTAATGAGCTTAGGCATGTTATACCCTATGAGATTTTGGCTCTAGTGGATGATTTGTGTGCTTTTGATGCTTTCCCTTGGGGACAATATATTTGGGAAGAGCTTCACGTTAGGGTGTATAATGTTGATTCAAGACACCGTAAGGATATTTTGCAAAAAATTGCAACATACGGGAAAAAATACAAGCCTCAATATTCTTTGAATGGATTTGTTTTCGTCTTTAAGGTTTGCATGCTTTTCTCATTTATTGCTTGTCTCATGTATTGCTTGCCTCATTTATGTCAATGCAGTGTAAATGTTGACCCAACCCACCCATACCATAAATGTTGACCCAACCCAGCCTTTAGTATCTAAATGCTATGTTTGACTCCCCAAATCCACTTTTAAGTTTGGTTTTAATCCAATAGCTATAGTGCAACTGCATTGTTATCAGAATATGTGGTCATATGGAATAGAATACCTCATTTATTTTGACGTTTATATGAATCTAATGACATAATGCAGTGACGCAATTTTGTCTGACTTTTGAAGTACACAGATATATCTTTGTTACGTGCAAACTTGTAGCTGAAGTTTGATATATCTTTGTTACGTTCCCATACACAAGTTGTTACAGATATAGTTTTATAAACTTTACATATCTGGTTATTGGACATTAATTTAGTTTACAACTAGCCATTAAGTTAGCTTATTTATTTAACATTAATGGTTTTAAAAATTTTACAGATATGGTTATTGGAACTTTTTCCGAATGCTACAAATTGGTGGCACAAAGTCGATGATGTTGTACCCCGTTGTGTTTCATGGAGTAATGGTATAACATTTACAAAAGGTGATTGTGAGAGCTATTCTATTCTAGAGAGTCAATTAATACACTTGTCCCCACTGAAAAGGAGATCAATACATCATGGTGGACATGTAGTTTAGACTATTTCAAGAATGGGTCAATAGAAGATGCATCTCATAGACCTTTGAAAAAGAGGAAGGTTATTCCGCGTAAACATGTTCACACAGAGGTTCACACGGAGGTTCACCGTGAGGTTCACCATGAGGTACATGTTCGCACTGAGGTGCATGGCTATGAAGGATTGGATGACCCAGCGCTTGCAAAGAAGGTTGAGGTTATTGAGCGTTCATTTGGGAGGCGTTTAAGTGCACTTGAGAAATGTGAAACCCCCAAGGATGCGTCTTTTATGCAGATGTCGAGTGAAGTTGATCAAGACTCAAAGGTTTGTTGTTTATAAACAAAATTTTATTTTTACATTGAATGTGTAAATAAGATTATTATATATTACCTTATTTTTGCAGTCCTCTAGTAGATTATCAGAAAATTCTGAACCTCGAGGTGAGCTTATAAAGAGGATTGAGTATATTGAAGCATTCTATGGGAGACGTATAGCAGCACTTGAGCAACTTGTTAAGAATGGCACTAACGAGACTATGGAGCCTTGTAGTGTACATGATGATGAACCAAATGTTGTTAATACTGCAAATCAAGAAAAGGTAAGTTCTTGAATTTTGTTTCCTTATCAACATGTCGTATATTATTACAAGAAGATTGTGAAGGGCTAAGATTAGTTGAATTTTTGCAGCCTTCTGTGAACTTCACTTTTGAGCCCTCTGTGAACAAGATTTTGGAGCCCACTAGTGTGAAGGTCGATAACAGGTTTAATGATAGTGTGGAGCCCACTAGTCGAAAGGTTGAGAACAGCTCCAACGATAATGTGCAGCCCTCTCTTGAACCTGACAATGCAAATGAAGAAAAGGTAATATTATTACATAACGAGAGTATGGATATTATTACATAACACTCGTCATACAATAACGAGACTATGGATTTTCTATTTCTTATGCGACCCTCAAATAATGATGTCAAATTGCATCCCGACATGGATATTCAACATGATTATTATAACGGTGGAATCAACGGTCGATCCCGAAATATTGGATTCGAATATAAAACATGTTTGACACACCGTTTGATAATCGGTAGTCGGTTTAACCATATTCACCGTTTGTATGACCGAAACATGTTTATTTGATCATATATCGTTCTTGAAATAAAATGGCTTTATTAATTGTATTTCTGGTAGTAGAGGAACAAGAGGAAGAAGGGGCATTGAAGAATACGGGTGATCCGCTTCACGAACAAGATTTAATGGCAGTGGAGACTCTTATGCAAATATGTGTATTTAATACTCCTGAAAAGGTAAATTTAACATTTTACGGTTTTAAAATCAAATAAGACAATCTTTTATGCTATTTTATTTATTTATTTATTTTATTTATTATTATTTTTTTAATACAGGAAAAAGACAATGATTTGCAGTCTCATTCAATGAAGGATCGAGATTCTGTTCCTAGTAATGATGATATGGAGATATTAGCAACGAAGCATCCCGATTCTGTTCCTAGCAATGATGATCAGGATAAATCAGCAATGAATGTTCCAGATTGTACCCCTAGCAATGACCATAACGAGAATTTAGTTGATATCTACTGTTATGGTGACGGGCAGGCATCTATTAAAAAGATACCGGTTAATTATGCCCGAGAGACTAGAGCGAGCAGGTATCTTCAAGACCCGTACACGAAGCAGCCTTCAACCACTCCACAAAAGCCTAAAGTCCGTGCCAGGAAGAAGAAATGTGTTAAGCGTTTTGGTAGTTGTTTTCACATGGTGGTGAAGAGATTCCCCGTGGAATGAGGTAACTTATTTTACTTATTATTTATTGCGATGTTGTAACGGTGGTTAAGTACTGGACTAGACGATTCTCGTATGATATATTTGCGGGATCTAACTCGTCCAATGTGTTCGCGACAATTAAGAGTGATTGTCCCGAAGAAATTATGGATTTTTGAATCAAAAGGAGGACGGAGATTTTATTTTCCATGGGGAGGAGATGGCATTTATGCATATCATGATTTTTGGGAAAGGTTGGTGGGCATCGTGAAGTATAGAAATGGATGGCTTTACGATCGGTAAATTTCATGATAATGCTTTTAATATTTATTGATAATGTTAACTACTTAGGTTATTTATTATTTTTATTTTTATTTTTTTGCAACATCTTGATCTATGGATAATTTTTCTATGGCATTTTAGACCGCCGATCTTGATTGGGCCATGGCAGTCCATTTTTAGCTCCATGATTCTCACCAGCAGGATGCCGGTTTTTTTGGCGACTTGAGTAACTTATGGTCTCCCTGGTTTGCTCAATCTGTTGAAAAGGTGTGTTTAAAAATTTTGATATTCAGTATAGTAGTTTTTGATGGTTCTAATTGATATGTAGTATTTATTAGATCACAATCGAGCATGACCATAATAAGTAACCTTTAGTTTTCGCGTTGATCACACATATGGTTGAAAAGTCATTTTCTAGTGGTTTAAGGAAATTCCTAAATAAGATAATGTGAGGTCGTTTTGGAGCTTATTTTCTAGTGAAAAAGACTTTCAAAACCAAAAGCAAACTACAACAACAAAGTTAGAATAGTGGTAATCCTAAAATGTAACTTGGGAAGGGCATCTACAGCATTAAAAATAACGATGCGAGCGGTGGTTGTGCAAAAGCAGTTTTAACTCAACTTTATATTGTAGGTCTATTTTCCTATCAACGAAGATAATGTACATTGGGTTGGGGAGAACTCCATCTACGTTCGGTGTCATAACAATATATGACCTCTCCGAACCTCTAGTTGAAAATCGAATTTGGTGGCTCAACATGAGGAGATGTTTTGAATATAAAATTCCAAAGTTTTTACAAGAAACCAAGTAATGGAAAAAAGGAATTGATCCAAAACATTACTCCATCACCTTCCGGTATCGGATAATGTGCCAAGGCAAGGCCCTCTTTATGGTGATCATGGTATATGGGTGATGATAAACTTGTATAGGTTGTCGAATAATCTTCCATTGGCGGATGGTAATCCTACTTTGGCAGCTTTGGCATATAGGGAGCGATTGGTAGATTTCTTTTGGAAGTACAAGATTGAAGTACCTTTGGCACAAAATAAGTGAAGCTGGGGTTGAAATGTGGCGCTGAAATGTGAGAAGCTGTAGTAGTTGGTAGAAATAACTCATTGATGTACAAGTTCAAATAACTCAACTGGTGGTTGCAAATGTATTTTGTAGTTTGGCATAACTTTGGTACTTTGGTAGTGGGCTTTGTACTTTGGTAGTTGAAACTGTAATAGTAGTTGCAAATGGTAGTAGGTAACTGAGCATAATATATTGTAAACGAATGTTGTATGTTTTGTAAACCAGTGTGACATATGTATTGTTGAAAACAATTTTGTTTAATCATCTCATCCAGTTAAATCTGTTTGTCTCATTCAATGTGACATATGTTGGGTTTTAGGTTCCTTGAATAATGAATTACTCCAAGTACTGGAACCACGGACAAGCTTGATGTAACCACGGATTGAAGAGTGTAACCACGGATTGAAGAGGGTAACCACGGACAAGCTTGGAATGATTATTCTCTAAATCTCTCAAATTGTTTTGTATAAGTTTGTAAAAGTAATGGACTGTTATTATGTAATCTTAGTATTGCTATTCCTTTTAATATCCACTGATAGTGTTGTTTCTAACCACTGATAGAGTTGATCTATCCACTGCTAGTTGTTCTGTGTTTCCACTAACCATTGTTCAGGAAAATGCTAAATCATTATAGAGATGCAAGAAGTACTGAAGTTACATTGTTCATTCAACAAAGCAGTTTACAGCTTACAGCTTACAATGACACTTCAAGTGCTAAATAAAGACTACATCTATACATGATTTCTACTTCTACTATCCTTGCTTATATCGTTTGAATGCTGGATATGCATTTATACTTCTACAATATACAATACGTAACCTACAAGATAAATATCTTTTCCATATTTATCTGATACAATAAACTAACCGACTATATGGAACTAGCAGTGCTTACAATATACTATCAGCGGTTACACAATACTACTAGCCGCAGTTATCTTCATCAGTGGTTACACTTCTTCAGTCCGTGGTTCCATTACTTAAAGTAATTCATCATACAAGGAACCTAAAACCCAACAATCCTCCCCTAAACTTGATAAATTCTAACAGAATCTTCAAGTTTCTTTTAAGGTCAAAACATCTGATGTGGAGGATGTAACCAAACACTTACTTTTAAGTATCTTCTCATACTTCTTCAACAAGTCATAAGCTTGACTATCATAGGACAATAACATCTTGAAACAACCCGGCTTCAACATCTGAGCAATAATTCCTGGATGATTATTCAATTTAGGATATTCACCTTCTACAAGCATATAAATAATCTGTCCAGAAACAGTTAAAACATGAACTCCACAAGTTTGATATAAAAACCAACGAGTAACTTGACCATTGTAGAGTCCTTGCCATTCAGGTTCATCATGAGTAGGCTCAAATAGAATCTTCAAATTATGATACATCAGCCTCTCATGATAATCATCAGGATGTACTTCACCAAAATTATTCTTGTAAAGTACCCAAAGATTCATCAAATCATCTCTATCAAAATATTGAAGCATTTGAGAAAATTTATTATACTCAGAAACATCATTATTGAGTCTTTGAATTTTCCAAACTCCTTCACTGCCATCTAAAAGATTAAACTCATAAGAGATGATTTGATTCACTTCTGCAACAACTTTCAACTTCTTAGAATCAGATGTCTCCTGAACCTTAGATTTTCTTTTTCGTTTACTTTCCATCCATGCATCATGCTCTTTAATCCACTCTTCCTCTTTTTGAGAATTCATCGGACAGAAATCATCATTGTTAATTCTCATACATGTCTCAAAGATTTCCACCATTCTTTTAAATGAACAGGTACTAAGATTTTCAGAAACATATATACCAGAATTCTTGACAATCCTCATCAAAACATTCCTTAACTGAGCAATAGAAGGAGGTTTCTTTCTTACAATTTTCTTCTTTCTTCTACTAACCTTCTTTGCCAACATTCCCAGAAGTCTAGCCTTTTCTTCATCATCGAACAAAGCCCATTCTTGTACTGTATATTCATCATTGATCAATTACAAGCTTTAAGATAATTTTGAGATTCATACCATGTAGCTAATATCTTCGACTAGCTTCTTCTTCATCTTTCTTTCTCTTCTCCAAAGTCGCTCTATCCTCCTCTTCCATACTTCTAGCAAGCTCTTTATCATAAGCCTCTTGTTCTCGCTTTTTTTGAACTTGATTACTACTTCTTTGCCTTTTCCAACATTAGATTTGATCATTTTCTTCTTCAAAGGTTCACCAATAACCAAACTTTTACCTTTTGGTTTAGTATCGATGGTGAATAGATAAAGCGGTGCAATTATTGATGTAGGTATTGATGATGTTTTGCTCAAATTAATCAATGTGCTTGCACCTCTTTCTACTTCTTTACGCTTAGATGGTAATTCGAAAAGAGTTATAACAACGATGAGAAGTAGTTGTGATAGCGATGGGTATGACTAGAGTAGCCAAATCAAACAACATCGGTGGTTACAAAAGTACTAACCGGATTTCGGATATACTATCGGTGGTTGTGTTACGTACTATGTCAACATTCCTCAATTCTTCAAGAACAACATTCCAGCTTTATCGAAACTACAAATTCGAGATCTCCACCGTCAACATCTTCTTCCATAGTAACACCAATGAGATACATTCCAGCCTCCCACAAGTCATGCCATCACTCCTCCCTGTTTGGATACATCATCCACATTCAAAGTAGGAGAAGAGTTCACCTTCTTTTCATACGCCTCAAAGCTTTCAAAACAGCAAGTCCGGTCTTTTCACTCTTTCCAAAACCAAGACCCTATGCTTTAATCTCCGAATAGTTTTACCACAAGCACGGTGACCTCCTCAGACTAGAAATCTTATTCTCCATTTTAGCACACCGAACCGTCAATTCATTTACTCGTTCAAGAATATCCTCCCACTTCGACTGTGTTATCCGGTCCGAGAGGTGGATCATCGAAAAGTCCTCATGTACATAGTCATCAACCGTCAATTCATTATCGGTTCCAATCTATCCTCATCACTTGAGTGTGTTAACCGCTCCGAGCGGTGAATCCTTGGATATAAAGACATAGCACCGCACCGAGCCCGATCATCTATGTACCTGTAGTAGCCGGTTGGCTAGGGATACCTCCACCGTGGTAAGCTCTAAAGAACTTTCCACATTAGGAGTTGCCAAAGGTTGGGTCTTATGGATGTTTCCACTATCCCGACCAAAGATCTAAGCATGAATCGATGGTGGAAGCCCTTCCAATCATGTCACCTCCACACCGTGTGACGACCTCATTAACCATACCACTAACACTAGCTTTGGAAGCCGAGTGCCTGTGTTCTCCTAGCCTCATTAACCTCTCGAATCGGTAGGAAAATTTAACATGTGAGGAAACAAAGGAACATCCGGAATAACAACGTTCTGTGGCGGATTCCTCATATAAGCAAACACTCGAGGAATCATACGATTTACCTCATACTCTCTAACATGTTCAATAGGATCCTGGATTTGATGTTGCACAAGCAATTGAACAAATCGAGGATACAAATAATACTTTCCCTTCTTCCTAATATTCTGCACTAACCCCTCATAAATCATCCTAGACCAATTAAATTTCCTTCCATCTGACAAACAAATAATAGCAGTAGCAATTTTGGAAGGAAAATCATTAAAGCCTGTGGTCTTATTGCTCATACACATCAACAAAGTGTGAATCAAAAACTTCCATTGTGGAGAAAACAGATTCTTAAAAAATTGTACCTTTTCACCTCTGTATGTGTATCCTAATCGCTCTAAACCAGCCACAATCTCAGCATCAGAAAGATTATCAACACCATCAGCATCATCAAGCCGCAAAACTTCTCGAATAAGCTCCTCAGAAACCGAAATAGCATGCTCATCCACCCTAGTACTAAAAACCTCCAACCCATTAACCTCCTCAAGGGTAGCATTCTTCCAAAACTGTCGTATATAGGTTTTGAAAATGGTAGGTTCAACCGTTAAAGCAAAGTGAATGGGACTATGAACAAGGAAATCAATCATTTGATGAAACCCTTCAGAGCGAGCATCTTTGGTGAGAATAGCAACAAGATTATGTGAAGTAGAGTACAACTCACCATTGTGATGAGGATATGAATTAAGTGGGTTTGTGAAGAAATCAACCAAAGTGATTAGGGTTTAGGATATTTGCAAGTGAAAGTGATCCATCCGTGAGTTTGGGAAGTGATATATATACTTTTGCCAAAGTGTCAAAAACAACCCCTGAAGTATCAAAACAGAGGAACACACTATCCGTTGTTCCACAACACTGTCCGCAGTTGTAACACACTATCCGTGGATACAGATAATCACTCCTTCCAACTGATCAACATTAGAGCAAGTAAATCAATGCCAAATGAAATGGTATCTCACAAGATATGAAGGATTACACAACAATCATCAATAACACAAAAACTATATATACATTTTTATTTTATTTTATTTTATTTTATTTTTTTTAAACACAAACATAAGCAGCAAACACACTAGCTCCTTATGCACACACATCCTTCTTTCCTGCAAGACAACACAAAACAAACACAAAGACAAAGAGTATAGCTGTCAGTGGTTAGTAATAGCCAGAAGTGGTTACAAACAACCTATCCGAGGTTAGAACAGTAAAGTCAACATAGTCAACTTCTAGAATATATCTCAGTCCAATCCCCAAAATCCTCATTAACTATCCAACCACATTTAACCTGCCCCTTAGTTACTTCAGTAACCCTAATCCTCACTTATAAAAAGCACCCAAATATCATAGAACGCCCAAACCAATCAAAAGAGAAAAACCCTAATTTCACCAAAATCCCCAATCACTCAAAATGTGGAACCCTAGTTGGAACAAACCAGAAGTGGTTGATCTAACCACCTCCTCATCCTCTTCATCATCTTCATCATCAAGTGAAGATGGAAACCCATGGCTAACCTATTTGCCTCCACTAGAACCAAGACCAAGAAAATCTCCATTTCTCCCATCATCTGAAGATGATAGTGTTGTGAATCCAAGTGATGCTTCAGAAGACTCTGATGAATCTTCTAAGAAGAGACCTTCAAACTCCAAACCTTCATCTTCTAACCCCCATCCAAGACCTCGAGCAAGAAACCCACCACTCCCTCATGACAGAGAGGTGGTTCTTGGTCTTAGGGTACTAACTCATGGTACTTCTTCACATATCGTAACCAGGAAGGGAAAAGGAAAGATGTAGTAAGTTGCTGAATGGTGGTAAGAGAAGATGGAGCACAAGAAGATTAGCATAGTAGCCATCTATCTTCCACAATCAGCTTCAGCTTCTTCGTTTGCATCAATCCATCCTTTCCATTTTGATCCTTAGCTGCTTTGTTTGCATATGATAAATGCATATCCAAGATTCAAACGATATCGCAAGGATAGTAGTAGTAGAAACCATGTATAGATGTAGTCATTAATTAGCACTTGAAGTTTCATTGTAAGTCGTAAGTAAACCTGCTTTGTTGAATGAACAATGAAATTCCGATTATTCTTGCATCTCTATAATGATTTAGCATTTTCCTGCACAATGGTTAGAGAAAACACAGAACAACTAGCAGTGGATAGACCAACTCTATCAGTGGTTAGAAGCAACTCTTATCAGTGGTTAGAAACACCACTATCAGTGGATATAAAAGAGATAGCAATACTTAAGATTACATAATAACAGTCCAATACTTTTACATAATAAGATTACATAATAACTGTCCGATGAATTCTGAAAAGGAGAAAGAGTGGATTAAAGAGCATTGATAACGCTCAAATTGTGCATGTTTTTAGTAGCGTTATCCGTGCTTTTATGTGTGTTATTTGGCTATAATCATATGCTTTTGATGCTTAATCGATAAAAGTGCGTTTGCTAGTTCATTTGTAGCCAAGTACGGAAAGTGGAGAAAAGACGGAAAAGAAGTAAAATAGGAAGATTTCTCCATGTATGAAGAATTCCCGACCAAAGCAAGACTTGTGGAGTATATTCGAGAAGATAAAGTCATCAAGTTAGTGGTCCAAAGACTCAAGAATAAAGTTCAAGAAGGAAAACGAGAAAGAAATGAAGAAAAGAAGCTTAAACAAAAACATATTGGAAGCTTCGTTGTCCTCGACACACCTTCACCATTTTGGCCATAACTTTTGCATACGGACTCCGTTTGACCTCCCGTTCGCGGCCACGGAAAGCTAAGAGAAAGATCTACAACTTTGCAGTTTATGAATTTTTGTGATTTTGCTCCAACCGATCGGTCGAGCCCCGTAACCGATCCGGTTGGAGAGCTGTCAAGAAGACCAACCGATTCGGTTGGAGCCTAACCGGATCCGGTTGGAGGTCCTGTTTCAGCCATTTCTGCACTACTAAGACTCCAAACGTGTTCCTAATGATTCTAGTCCTTTCCTACATGGTTTCTAGTCCTTTCCAAGCTCCTTGGCCTCCAAGAAATGCATTGAATACCCTAAGCCTTGGTAGTAGTATAAATAGAACCCATTTGGCACCTCATTTCATCATCCCTTCTCCATCTTTCTCATCCCTTTCATCCACCACTCCATCTCTAGGTGTGAAATTCAAGCCTCCACCCTTAAGGACGAATTTCCACTTAAAACAACATCCTCTCTCAACTTACCTTCCCAAAGGTGTGAAATTCAAGCCTCCTCCCTTAAGGACGAATTTCCACCTAGAGAGAACACAACCACTCTCAATATCTTCACCCCAAAGGTGTGAAACTCAAGCCTCCACCCTTAAGGACGAGTTTCCATCAACTATCCTATCCCAACTGGTGTGAAATTCAAGCCTCCACCCTTAAGGACGAATTTCCACCAATTACACCAACTTATCTTCCCCAAAAGACCTCATAAACCTCTGTCATTTCCAGAAGTAGTACTCAAGTGCTAAAGAAGGCGTTTGGACATCATCTTCCAGCTTGGTAGAACTATTGTAGTTGATTGGAGGCTTGAAGGAGTGCTATAATCCTTCATCTTTGCCTATTGTAATTCATACTTTGGGTAAACCTTGTTACTTTTATAATGTTGAATGCTATTGTTCATGTTTGGTTCTTTGATTGTGTTGATTATGTGATTCTTGTGATGTGTTCTTGTCTTATGAATGTCTTGATACTTGTTTGTTCTTATAATGCTTTTCTTGTTGGTTTGATCCGTGACAATCATAACCATCAACTTGTTACTTGTTCTTATAATGCTTTTCTTGTTGGTTTGATCCGTGACAATCATAACCATCAACTTGTTACTTGTTCTTATAATGCTTTTCTTGTTGGTTTGATCCGTGACAATCATAACCATCAACTTGTTACTTGTTACTTGCTTAAACAAACAAACGACACTTGTAGTGCAACCAAGTCTCTTGGGACGACCTTGATTTACCATATACTATACTACAACTTGACTAGGGTATACTTGCCCGAATGTGTTCCTAGTTAACCGGTAATTCTTGTTATAAATTTAAAACCCCGATGAAGCACATCAAGTTTTTGGCGCCGCTGCCGGGGACTTGCGTTTGTATTCTTGTGTTTGTTTGCTTGTTGAAATTGATTGCTCTTGATGTTTGCTCATGATGTTTGCTTGAATGCTTGTCTTTTTCTTAAAATCTCTAATTTCTCATAATTGCTCAAATGATCTTTGCATCAAAATCATGTTTTTGATGTTGGGATTTCGTTTCATGTGTTCTAAAATGCTTATTTCAATGATTGCTTTCTAAGTGTGCTCGAAAATGTTTGCGAAAAAACCACCAAAACCACCCAGAATCAACCAACCGAATCGGTTGGCACTCCAACCGGATCGGTTGGAAGCCTCGTACTTAATAAAACCACTACAACCGATCGGTCACTACCCGTAACCGGATCCGGTTGTGTGTTCTGTTAAAAAAAAATAAAAAAAAATCCATGTGTTTCTTGTTTCGTGTGTTTGTTTTTTTTTATGTGATCTCTTGCATGTTTGTGTTTCTTTTTGTTTGTGTTCTTATTGTCTATGTTAGTTTCGTATTAAATTTGAATAGGATTGTCTTGTTTTTAGATTATTTTGTTTTGATTTTTATTACGTGACTAATTATGTGTGCTTGCATCTATGTGATTGTCGTTTTTCTTTATCGTGATTTTGTTTGTTTTTGTTTTAAGTGACATTTTATGTTCTTGGTTTTTTTTTTAGTTAATATGTGTTTATGTGTTTGTGTTTATTTTCGTGTTCGTAACGTTCTATGTTCTTGTTTTATTTTATCAATAAAAGGTTTAAGTGAAATTTGTGTTTAAAAAAAAAAAAAAAATCCGTTTTATTTTTTGGTTTTTGTGTGTTTGTGTTTAGGTTAAATAAGGTTAAATGTCTTTTTGTTTTTGCAAGAGTATCATTTCTTTTATTCTACTTAATTTTGTTTTTGCATTTTAAATTTTGTTAATTTGGTACATTGTGAATAAATAAGTACATGTGTTTTAAAAATAAAAGTGTTTTGAACTTTGTGGGTATGCTCACTGGAAACCCTCACGAGACTATAACTCGTCCACTCGGGCCACCGAGGGGTTTAAAGGCTTGTTGCATACGCTAAATGCAATCGTGATGCCTACGAAAGTGAGTTTTAGAATTTTACGCGTTTTTGTAGTTTATTTTGTTTTTGCAAATTTAATAAGCTCTTGGAGGAAGGATTGATTGGATTGTTGGTGACGTTATACTTGGGATTGGACATGTTTGTTTGGTTGAGGAATCGATTGATCTCATACGCTTATGCTAGCGTTTTCTTAGCACCTTATCATATGGAGTTCGATCGTGATGTTTAGCCCAAGAGGTTTCGTTTCACTTAGACTTATTATTTAAATTTTCCCTACTTTACATGCTTTGAAGTTTTCACAATTGCTTTATTTTGTTTCTTTGTTATTTTTCCTTTGTTGGTTTGTTTGGTAAATTATCTTAATAAATTGACTTTTTTAAGTCCCTCGAAAGTAAGGCTCACCCATTGTAAACAAACTGTGTGAGAGGTATAAGGCGGGTCTCCCTGATTCCCTAAAGAAGTTTGGTTTTTGATAAGCTTCGCGCTGACCTGCTTCTCCGCTTCTTTGTGCGTTTCAATGGAGCTACCGAGAACTCGTGGGACAAGAATAAGTCATGTTTGGTTTTAAAATAAAAGAAAAAAAAATTATAAAATTAAAAAAAAAAAAAAAAAAAAAAAAAAAAGAGTCGTAACTAGATTTAAGTTATTTTTCTTTTGTGTGCTTAACTTAAGTGTGGGGGGAAATATTATTGTGAAAATCGAAACTAGTTTTTAGATTCCAAATGTTTGGGCCTATTTTAAATTTTTTGAACTTGTTTGCCCTTGTGATCTAGTTGTTTTCACGCGTATAGGTTAATATATTAGAATAACTGGATCAATCCACTGGTGAAATCGGTAATTTTTGAAAAACTTGAGATGTGTCCCGATTAATATTGCAATCCATTCTGGGATCGATGACATTTGCTAGCACATATTATAGCCCTTTCTACTAAATTGTGAGGATTTGAGCCTATCATATATAGCATACATCTTTTATGCTTGAATCTTTTGCTATGAGTGTGCCGGTGATTTTACTTATTCTAGAACTTGTACTTGTAAATCATTACCAGACCGCAGTAAGATCGCATTCGTGTGATATAAGTGTTTATGCGTGATAAAGAGGCAACCTTAGGAATAAAACCAAATGGCCTTCCGTTTTACATCTAATGATATATTAGCTAGCCACATTGGTTAGTTAACCACCCATATGGACCCATTTGTTAGCGCTCATATTTAGCGCTAGATACCCTTAGTACACCCTCCGAGCCATCCCATTCTTTTTGTTACATCCAGAAAAATACAAAAATATTTTACACTTTAAACCTTAGCCTACCCCTTGTCAATGTCTAAACGGTTGGTTGCTAGTTGCTTGGTATGTTGGATTGTTTTTGATGATTATGAGTTAGCCGCACTTTGCCATTCGTGTGTGCCATTCCGACAAAGACGAAGAGTGCACCTTCTTATTTGTATTTTTGTGGTGATGCTTATACGAAGTGTGGGGGGAGATGTGATGTATGAAGAAGTATGAAAAAAGTAAAAAAAAAAAAAAAAAAAAACAAGTCATCGAAAAAAAAATATTATATGTGATGACAATTATAGCCAATGTGCATTATTATTAGGAAGATGAAGTTTGTTTGAGATATCGATTAGCCAATGTGCTAAGACGTGATATATATGTTTGGTGATCGATATGTGAAGAGAAGATTGTAACTATAATCATTTTCGGGTTTGCGGATTGTTTGGTAACTAGCAACATTGGTATTAGACTTGACTTTATTTTTCTTTTAACACCAATTTCATCAACAATCCCATGCCTTATCCATACCCTTTATTCACCCTAAGCCTATCATTATAACCCGAATAAAAGCCCTCTCTTGATGTTTACACTTGGTGCTTACGCCACGTCGGTGGAGTTTTGTTTCTTGTACAAGCTTATGGTAATATTTAGATCATGACTGAGCAATATGAGTGTACTATTCCTTAATACTATCCATCACTAAATAAATTGAGTGTTGAGTGAATTATACATCCGTTCTTTTTCGTGAGGTGCTTAGCCATGTTATCAAGCAAGTGAATCCATAAGGTATTGTCAAACATCTCGATTTTTTACCTCTAAAAGCTTAAAATGATGAATCTTATCTCGTACTTGTACTTGATAGATTTGCATCACATTTTTCTAATCATTTTCATGCACCATGTGGGATCTATTTTTCTTAATTTCTAGATTTGCTTGAGGGCAAGCAAAACGTTAAGTGTGGGGGAGTTTGCGCTCATTTTTCGCTTATTTTATATTTAAAAAAAAAAAAGTAAAAAATATATAAAACCCAAAAATATTTTGATTTTTAATTTTTCTTTTCGTTTTGTCATTTCGGTTTGTAGTTTATTTTTCTTTTCTTAGATTTGCTTGAGGGCAAGCAAAGTTTAAGTGTGGGGGAATTTGATAACGCTCAAATTGTGCATGTTTTTAGTAGCGTTATCCGTGCTTTTATGTGTGTTATTTGGCTATAATCATATGCTTTTGATGCTTAATCGTATAAAAGTGCGTTTGCTAGTTCATTTGTAGCCAAGTACAGGAAAGTGGAGAAAAAGACGGAAAAAGAAGTAAAATAGGAAGATTTCTCCATGTATGAAGAATTCCCGACCAAAGCAAGACTTGTGGAGTATATTCGAGAAGATAAAGTCATCAAGTTAGTGGTCCAAAGACTCAAGAATAAAGTTCAAGAAGGAAAACGAGAAAGAAATGAAGAAAAGAAGCTTAAACGAAAACATATTGGAAGCTTCGTTGTCCTCGACACACCTTCACCATTTTGGCCATAACTTTTGCATACGGACTCCGTTTGACCTCCCGTTCACGGCCACGGAAAGCTAAGAGAAAGATCTACAACTTTGCAGCTTATGAATTTTTGTGATTTTGCTCCAACCGATCGGTCGAGCCCCGTAACCGATCCGGTTGGAGAGTCATCAAAGACCAACCGATTCGGTTGGAGCTTAACCGGATCCGGTTGGAGGTCCTGTTTCACCATTTCGCACTACTAAGACTCCAAACGTGTTCCTAATGATTCTAGTCCTTTCCTACATGGTTTCTAGTCCTTCCAAGCTCCTTGGCCTCCAAGAAATGCATTGAATACCCTAAGCCTTGGTAGTAGTATAAATAGAACCCATTTGGCACCTCATTTCATCATCCCTTCTCCATCTTTCTCATCCCTTTCATCCACCACTCCATCTCTAGGTGTGAAATTCAAGCCTCCACCCTTAAGGACTAATTTCCACTTAAAACAACATCCTCTCTCAACTTACCTTCCCAAAGGTGTGAAATTCAAGCCTCCACCCTTAAGGACGAATTTCCACCTAGAGAGAACACAACCACTCTCAATATCTTCACCCCAAAGGTGTGAAACTCAAGCCTCCACCCTTAAGGACGAGTTTCCATCAACTATCCTATCCCAACTGGTGTGAAATTCAAGCCTCCACCCTTAAGGACGAATTTCCACCAATTACACCAACTTATCTTCCCCAAAAGACCTCATAAACCTCTGTCATTTCCAGAAGTAGTACTCAAGAGCTAAAGAAGGCGTTTGGACATCATCTTCCGGCTTGGTAGAACTATTGTAGTTGATTGGAGGCTTGAAGGAGTGCTATAATCCTTCATCTTTGCCTATTGTAATTCATACTTTGGGTAAACCTTGTTACTTTTATAATGTTGAATGCTATTGTTCATGTTTGGTTCTTTGATTGTGTTGATTATGTGATTCTTGTGATGTGTTCTTGTCTTATGAATGTCTTGATACTTGTTTGTTCTTATAATGCTTTTCTTGTTGGTTTGATCCGTGACAATCATAACCATCAACTTGTTACTTGTTCTTATAATGCTTTTCTTGTTGGTTTGATCCGTGACAATCATAACCATCAACTTGTTACTTGTTCTTATAATGCTTTTCTTGTTGGTTTGATCCGTGACAATCATAACCATCAACTTGTTACTTGTTACTTGCTTAAACAAACAAACGACACTTGTAGTGCAACCAAGTCTCTTGGGACGACCTTGATTTACCATATACTATACTACAACTTGACTAGGGTATACTTGCCCGAATGTGTTCCTAGTTAACCGGTAATTCTTGTTATAAATTTAAAACCCCGATGAAGCACATCAAGCATGATGAATGGATGCAAAGTAAACGTTATATCAAACCTGTGGAGTTCATGTTCTAACTGTTTTTGGACAGATTATTCATATGTTTGTAGAAGGTGATTATCCTAAATTGAATAAGCATCCAGGAATAATTGCTCAGATGTTGAAGCCTGGTTGTTTCAAGATGTTATTATCCTATGATGGTCAAGCTTATGATTTGTTGAAGAAGTATGAGAAGATACTTAAAGCAAGTAAGTGTTTGGCTACATCCTCCACATCAGATGTTTTGAGCTTAAAAGAAACTTGAGAATTCTGTTAGAATCTATCAAGTTTAGGGGAGGATTGTTGGGTTTTAGGTTCCTTGAATAATGAATTACTCCAGATACTGGAACCACGGACAAGCTTGATGTAACCACGGATTGAAGAGTGTAACCACGGATGAAGATAACCGCGGCTAGTAGTATTGTGTAACCACTGATAGTATGTATTAAGCACTGCTAGTCTTGTATAGTCGGTTAGCTTATTGTATTAGATAAATATGGAAAAGATATTTATCTTGTAGGTTACGTATTGTATATTGTATAGGACTCCTTAGCTTATTGTGTTAAATTCCGCGTAATACTTGATAAGCTTTTACCATTGACCGCGTAATATTAGATTGTTTGCTCAACTGGGATCAACAACATATATGCTGTTACCATTGACCAGGTGAAAAGTTAAATAGCCATTCAGTTGGAGGTTCAACATTCAGTTGCAACATTCAGTATAAGTTGGATCATGTTTTCTATTTTCAACTATTAGTCAATGTAAACTTGCTCAGTTGGAGGTATCAACATTCAGGTTGCAAAACAAGTGAATGACTCAAACGAAAAGTTAAATAAGCAACTATAACCCAAAATTCTATGATATTGGAGTTATGGTCTATCGAACGAGCATGAACCATTTAAACTTTATTCTTGCATAAAACCATGACTCCACTATTCCAGCTTACCCACATCTAAGTCCTCATACTTGTCATTGGACCATTTAAACTTTAAACTGGATTAGCCGAGGCCCGCCACCTCTTGTTTTCACAATCTTAAACATCAAATTCATCTTAATAGGATACCAAGCATCAACAACTTAGATTCGAGTAACCATGTAAACTACCAAAACATTCATATGGTTCTGCTGTAGACCCACAAGTTCCTAAAGTGACCCACTTTATTCACATTTAAAATTGACCATTAAACCAAAATCTAAAACTTACCCACTTTAGTTTGGGTTACATGTCATTTCTAAAAGTGACCCTTTCTAAATTTGACCATTAAACCCTAATTCCATTACAATGTGATTAACAAAACCGAAACAACATCTACACTAGAATTGCATATACAAAATGGCAACAAAATCAATAAGGATAAACTAAATATTATAACGATTCATTACCATAAACCATCATTTCAAGACAAAACTTCATTGGACTAATTATCATCCAAATACTTACATCACTTCATCACCAAAGATATTCGTAAACCATAAACCAAACTATAATTATATACGAGTTATATATAAATATACCATACAAACCAAATTACTTACTAATGATCCATACCCAAAACACATTCACATACTTACTAATGATCCATACCCAAAACACATTCACACCATCTCCATCAGGGTCAACACCAAAAAGCTTCAACACAAAAGTGACGATGTCACTAAACACCAGTCATGTCTTCATCAATCTCCATCAGGGTCACACCATCTTGCTTCTGCTCAATCCCAAAGACGAATCAAATGAATGAAGCTTCAAGGCCTCGCAAAATATCACGATCATCTACATTCATCTTCACCGAAAGGATAAAGCATCCACCCCTTTCTCATGGTTTGGGCCAAGATAATGGAGCTCCCTAACTGTCCCTTCACGCTTCGCAAGC
The DNA here is from genome assembly GCA_022545495.1 of Chrysanthemum lavandulifolium. NCBI lineage: Eukaryota > Viridiplantae > Streptophyta > Magnoliopsida > Asterales > Asteraceae > Chrysanthemum > Chrysanthemum lavandulifolium. The sequence goes on along the minus strand of CM040238.1, from coordinate 174,246,556 downwards.
ACATCGTGAAGCTCTTTGCATATTGCTTCCAATTTGACTAGGAGAGCGTGTGATTCCATCACTTCATTGTTAAAGAGATGCTTGAACATGGTTGCAATATCATCGGAACCACTAGCTTGACGCAACTCATCAAGACTTGGGGTTTGGTTTGCCATTGATTTTGCAAGGCGGTGATTGGGGATTTGGGGGTGTGTACAGAAAGATAGATGAAAATTAAGAGATTAGGTAGGGTTTCAATTGTTATTAGGCGTATAAATAGATAAATCCAACACATTTTACTCTCCCAAAATTAATTAAAGCATAAAACCGTGATCAAGAGAATGATTACAAAAGATAATCAAGCCACAAGATTTGAAAAAAAATGAAACTTACAATAAAAATCCTTACACCATGAAGTATGAACTAATACAAAATAAAAGAATGACACAAATAACCTTATATTTCAATTACCTTGTTAGAGACTATAATATACCGATAACATTAAATACCAACTAATACATTACACCATCTTGATGACCCACAAGAATTAACACATGTTAAATAAAAGAACTAGTACCTAAATTACAACAAACAAGGCAATGAAACATAACCATCCTAAATTACAATTAAAATGCCCATCATAAATTATTGTTATCACCGTTATTGGACACATAAGGAAGAGCACTAGAACCTTCATCAAATTCATCATGAGTGCATCATCAAAATCATCAAAAAGCATCCTTGGTGTAAATAGACTAGCTTTTTAAACGGCTTTTCATGCGGTGATCTTAAGTAAGCGGTGATTGAGATTCTTCATTTTCCCATGCACTAACCTCTTCCAACGACATACAATGAAAACCTTTCTTTCTTTTATCATGGTTTTTAATTGTGTTGTCACCTCCTCATCAAACTCATCTTTACACATGTTTTGTGATAGTAATCAACTAGGAATGCTTGAGGAGTATGGGAAACATATACCTCAATTTTACCATGTAGTTGAGCCAATTCATACATCTTCTTAACATCTCTATCACTTTCCACTATAGTCAAACCTTCTTCCAAGCTACATTTTGGTATACAATAAAACCAAGCCCAAATATCTTCTTTTATTTTTCTAACAACATGTCGCACATTTGGGAATACGACAACGTTTTAGACATAGATAGTTTAATTTCAATAATTTTTCCACCGCGTACCTTAGGGAAAGACGAGAATATGCCTTTATTGAAAACTTGAATACAATATCATTAGAAATATTAGACATCTTGTTTTAATAGAAAAATCCGAATTAACAAAAATAAATTAAGCCAAAAATAAAAGTGTAAAAATTCTTCTAGTATTAGTGAACAAACACAAATGAAGTGTGTAAATAACAAAAAAAGGATTAATATAGTGATTCGATTGGATATTACCCGATGGATAATAGATCTAATTCAAAGTCGAGTGGTCGAGTAGCTGATGGTCGAGTATCCTAACATGTATTAACTACAACAACTAACACCTATTAATTGGTTACAACAACTAACCTTTTCCCAACTAACACATACTATAATTAATTTCATGGGTATATGATAATTATATAAATAGAGGTGAGAAACATGTGATAAGATTACCAAAACTTAAAAGATATGCAATGAATTCACCACCAAATTACGAGTGGGAAGAATTACTTGATATAGACGACTGATCTCCGATTATCCGCCACAACACAAAACACAATATCCTCTCAAGTTGATAATTATTTGAAAATCTCATTAGAAAAATACCGGTCCCGCAGTATTCGGATGGTGTGGACGATGGTGTAATGATCACACAGGAGTTTATTAGGAAAGTTGTTGACGATTTGGTTGAGGATTCGGATTTTAAAAGTGGTCCATGGGTTAACGCGTTGAGTTTATGAATGCCGATGGCGGGATCATTGTTGGTTGTTTCACGATATAAAAAATTTCTTAAAAAGGGAAACTTGAAAAGGTTGTTGCTATAATCAAGTCTTGTACTCGAATGTTTTGGGTGATCTAAAAGTAACATTGAAAGACGTTTGTGGTTTATGTCGTTCAATACATCACAAAGTTGTTAATGATGATAGGTTTAAAACCAATTTACCGTCGGAACTGCCTTGATACTTCAAAATGTTTCAGTATTTTCTCCCAAACAATCGGCAATCATTATCTTAACATCACAATCAAAAATTTGGTCAAGGTTTTATCCAACGATGAGGTTCTTGAAAGTGGCAACGGTGATTGTGGTAATTGAAGTGGAATATTTATGTTACCATTGTTGTTTGATCCAATGTAATTTCATTTAGCGAATGTAGTAGTATAACGAATGTTGTAGTATAACTTATGTCTAGTTACTAGTTTGGTTGCAGTATAACTTATGTTGTAGTATAACTTATGTTGTAGTAAATCAATTAATTCGAAAATTTAGTTTTTACATATCACAAATTTACTTGTTAATTCGAAATGTGAATCAACTATACATTAATTCGAAATTTTAGTATTGCTTCAACTATATATGTGTGTTAGTAATTAATGCACTAGATACTCGACTACTCGACCGACGGCTACTCGACCTATGGTTGGGTAGATGTAGTAACTAATTGTACACATTAATATGCATTTAATATTGTTACTACTACATATGTGTGTTAGTTGTGAATTTAAATGATATGAATAAATGTAAAAGTTAATGTAGTAATTAATGCACTAGATACTCGACTACTCGACCGACGGCTACTCGACCTATGGTTGGGTAGATGTAGTAACTAATTGTACACATTAATATGCATTTAATATTTTTAGTAGGGTAGATGTGATATGAATAAATGCGTTTGGTTTAAAAATTAATGTAATAATTAATGCAATCGGATACTCGACTACTCGACATACTTATATTAAAATATGAGTCACAAACACTAACAATTTATTTAATAACTAGATTAGCGGACATGAAATTAGATGATAGGACATGAAATACATTGTCTCATAATAAGACAACAAATTAAAAAAAGGAATCATCCGAGACCCAACCCTCGTCACTAGAAGTATATGATTGCTCAGGTCCAAGCCCCATTTCCCATCGGTATTCAAATTCTCGTTGTTCCTGCTCTCACGAGCAGCTTCCTCACGCCTCGGCTAGTTCAAACTCAATGAGTACTTCCATATCTTGTTCAAGTAGTCGGTTGATCCTCGCTAACCCAAACGGATTGGGATCGTATTCCAAAGGTTGGTTTTTGCCTCTGCTTTTCGAGTGGGATGTTTGCCGCTTCATTTTCATTTGGGATTACCGGTAACGGAACTTGCGGTTGAACGTTTGCTACTTCATAGTCATTTGTGAATACCGGGAAGACATATTCAGGTGAATCGTAAGAAACAAGCTAATTTTGTGGTGGACTAGGGAATTGTTGAGAGAAATCTTTGTGTGACATTTTTGAAAATCCGTCTGTGAGTTGAGCATATGAGTTGTGTATGTGACTTGAATGGGTATTTATAGGCTAGGTTTTCGAGTAGCCGTCGGTCGAGTAGTCGAGTATTTAGTGCATTAATTAGTACATTAACTTTTACATTTATTCATATCATTTAAATTCTCAACTAACACACATATGTAGTAGAAGCAATATTAAATGCGTATTTATGTGTATAATTAGTTACTACATCTACCCAACCATAGGTCGAGTAGCCGTCGGTCGAGTAGTCGAGTATCTAGTGCATTAATTAGTACATTAACTTTTACATTTATTCATATCATTTAAATTCTCAACTAACACACATATGTAGTAGAAGCAATATTAAATGCGTATTTATGTGTACAATTAGTTACTACACCTACCCAACCATAGGTCGAGTAGTCGGTTATCGAGTAGTCGAGTATTTAGTGCATTAATTAGTACATTAACTTTACATTTATTCAAATCATTTAAATTCTCAACTAACACACATATGTAGTAGAAGCAATATTAAATGCGTATTTATGTGTACAATTAGTTACTACATCTACCCAACCATAGGTCGAGTAGCCGGTCGATCGAGTAGTCGAGTATCTAGTGCATTAATTAGTACATTAACTTTTACATTTATTCATATCATTTAAATTCTCAACTAACACACATATGTAGTAGAAGCAATATTAAATGCGTGTTATGTGTACAATTAGTTACTACATCTACCCAACCATAGGTCGAGTAGCCGTCGATCGAGTAGTCGAGTATCTAGTGCATTAATTAGTACATTAACTTTTACATTTATTCATATCATTTAAATTCTCAACTAACACACATATGTAGTAGAAGCAATATTAAATGCGTGTTTATGTGTACAATTAGTTACTACATCTACCCAACCATAGGTCGAGTAGCCGTCGGTTCGAGTAGTCGAGTATCTAGTGCATTAATTAGTACATTAACTTTACATTTATTCATATCATTTAAATTCTCAACTAACACACATATGTAGTAGAAGCAATATTAAATGCGTATTTATGTGTACAATTAGTTACTACATCTACCCAACCATAGGTCGAGTAGCCGTCGGTCGAGTAGTCGAGTATCTAGTGCATTAATTAGTACATTAACTTTTACATTTATTCATATCATTTAAATTCTCAACTAACACACATATGTAGTAGAAGCAATATTAAATGCGTATTTATGTGTACAATTAGTTACTACATCTACCCAACCATAGGTCGAGTAGCCGTCGGTCGAGTAGTCGAGTATCTAGTGCATTAATTAGTACATTAACTTTTACATTTATTCATATAATTTAAATTCTCAACTAACACACATATGTAGAAAATGAAATATTAAATGCGTATTTATGTGTACAATTAGTTACTACATCTACCCAACCATAGGTCGAGTGGCCGGTCGATTAAAGTAGTCGAGTATCTAGTGCATTAATTAGTACATTAACTTTACATTTATTCATATCATTTAAATTCTCAACTAACACACATATGTAGTAGAAGCAATATTAAATGCGTATTTATGTGTACAATTAGTTACTACATCTACCCAACCATAGGTCGAGTAGCCGTCGGTCGAGTAGTCGAGTATCTAGTGCATTAATTAGTACATCAACTTTTACATTTATTCATATCATTTAAATTCTCAACTAACACACATATGTAGTAGAAGCAATATTAAATGCGTATTTATGTGTACAATTAGTTACTACATCTACCCAACCATAGGTCGAGTAGCCGTCGGTCGAGTAGTCGAGTATCTAGTGCATTAATTAGTACATTAACTTTTACATTTATTCATATCATTTAAATTCTCAACTAACACACATATGTAGAAAATGAAATATTAAATGCGTATTTATGTGTACAATTAGTTACTACATCTACCCAACCATAGGTCGAGTAGCCGTCGGTCGAGTAGTCGAGTATCTAGTGCATTAATTAGTATATTAACTTTTACATTTATTCATATCATTTAAATTCTCAACTAACACACATATGTAGAAAATGAAATATTAAATGCGTATTTATGTGTACAATTAGTTACTACATCTACCCAACCATAGGTCGAGTAACCGTCGGTTGAGTAGTCGAGTATCTAGTGCATTAATTAGTACATTAACTTTTACATTTATTCATATCATTTAAATTCTCAACTAACACACATATGTAGAAAATGAAATATTAAATGCGTATTTATGTGTACAATTAGTTACTACATTTACCCAACCATAGGTCGAGTAGCCGTCGGTCGAGTAGTCGAGTATCTAGTGCATTAATTAGTACATTAACTTTTACATTTATTTATATCATTTAAATTCTCAACTAACACACATATGTAGTAGAAGCAATATTAAATGCGTATTTATGTGTACAATTAGTTACTACATCTACCCAACCATAGGTCGAGTAGTCGGTCGAGTAGTCGAGTCTCTAGTGCATTAATTAGTACATCAACTTTACATTTATTCATATCATTTAAATTCTCAACTAACACACATATGTAGTAGAAGCAATATTAAATGCGATTTATGTGTACAATTAGTTACTACATCTACCCAACCATAGGTCGAGTAGCCGTCGGTCGAGTAGTCGAGTATCTAGTGCATTAATTAGTACATTAACTTTTACATTTATTCATATCATTTAAATTCTCAACTAACACACATATGTAGTAGAAGCAATATTAAATGCGTATTATGTGTACAATTAGTTACTACATCTACCCAACCATAGGTCGAGTAGTCGTCGGTTTAGAGTAGTCGAGTATCTAGTGCATTAATTAGCACATCAACTTTACATTTATTCATATCATTTAAATTCTCAACTAACACACATATGTAGTAGAAGCAATATTAAATGCGATTTATGTGTACAATTAGTTACTACATCTACCCAACCATAGGTCGAGTAGCCGTCGGTCGAGTAGTCGAGTATCTAGTGCATTAATTAGTACATTAACTTTTACATTTATTCATATCATTTAAATTCTCAACTAACACACATATGTAGAAAATGAAATATTAAATGCGTATTTATGTGTACAATTAGCTACTACATCTACCCAACCATAGGTCGAGTAGCCGTCGGTCGAGTAGTCGAGTATCTAGTGCATTAATTAGTACATCAACTTTTACATTTATTCATATCATTTAAATTCTCAACTAACACACATATGTAGTAGAAGCAATATTAAATGCGTATTTATGTGTACAATTAGTTACTACATCTACCCAACCATAGGTCGAGTAGCCGTCGGTCGAGTAGTCGAGTATCTAGTGCATTAATTAGTACATTAACTTTTACATTTATTCATATCATTTAAATTCTCAACTAACACACATATGTAGTAGAAGCAATATTAAATGCGTATTTATGTGTACAATTAGTTACTACATCTACCCAACCATAGGTCGAGTAGTCGAGTATCTAGTGCATTAATTAGTACATCAACTTTTACATTTATTCATATCATTTAAATTCTCAACTAACACACATATGTAGTAGAAGCAATATTAAATGCGTATTTATGTGTATAATTAGCTACTACATCTACCCAACCATAGGTCGAGGAGCCGTCGGTCGAGTAGTCGAGTATCTAGTGCATTAATTAGTACATTAACTTTTACATTTATTCATATCATTTAAATTCTCAACTAACACACATATGTAGAAAATGAAATATTAAATGCGTATTTATGTGTACAATTAGCTACTACATCTACCCAACCATAAGTCGAGTAGCCGTCGGTCGAGTAGTCGAGTATCTAGTGCATTAATTAGTACATTAACTTTTACAATTGACAACTAACACACATATGTAGTAGATGCGATATTAAATGCATATTAAATTTGTACAATTAATTACTATAGGTCGAGTAGTCAAGTTTCTACTAACTTTAAATAATTTACACCAAAGAGCTATATATATTAATATACTTATTTGAAAGAATTAGATTGTTCACTCAAAAGAAATGGGAGAATCGGCTCCTGAATTTAGTGTGTATTTCGCTTACGGAGATGTGACTTTTGGTGTTTGCCTTAAAAGAAATATTACTTTCAATCAACTGGTAGCTATTGTGAAGAAAAGTACAAGTTTAACGATACGCAACCTCATGTTTACGTACAAAGTTGGTACAAAGTGTGTCCACATTGTAGACGATGATGATGTGAGATTTTACACAAACGAAATTTGCAAAGGAAAAGGTACGCCACATACTATTTTTATTGAAAAGATTGAGCAATGCTTTGTGGGAAATCCTTCTTCTTCTAGTTCTTTGGGTATAGATCTTAACGTTCCTTTATCTCCTTTTGATTTAAAACAATACATCGCTTACAATGATTCCGAATACCAAAACAAGAATATTTCAAAATCACCGTAATTTAAACCAACAATACAATATTTACAATGATTCAAAATTACCCAAAAAGAATTTTGATTGCCATAATGATTTTATGGCAAGAGAAAAGTTTGAGCATAATTGGCAAATGAATACTTTAAACAACATTCACAACCCACCGGATCCACAACCTATTATAAAACTCCAAAAGGAAAAATTGATCATGCTAGATGTATTTTGGAAACGGGTGAAAGATTTGATAATAAAAATGTGTTATGAATAAAATTGGTTATAAAGCTCTTTTAGATGGTTATGAATTTAAGGTTAGAAAATCGATCCGTGAGGTATGATGTAATTTGTGTGCATGAGGGTTGCGAATGGAAAATAATTTCAAGTAAGTGCAAATTTAGTAGTGAATGGAATTAGGAACGGTGAACGACCATCACACTTGTTCAAAAACAAAAATAGGTATGCATCACCGTAATGCTACGAAAAACTTGTTGGGTCATTTACTAGTACCTAAGTTCAAAGACAACACCGTATATATACGGCAAAGGACATACAAAAGGACATGAACCTTGAATTCAACATCGATATTAGTTACAAACAAGCATGGAGATCAAGAATGTGGCATTGGATACGCTTGAAGGTTGCCCGAAGATCATTTGAACGAGCACGTTTATTGTCATAATTTAGAATTGACAAATGACGATCAGAACACATATTGATACCGATGATGAAGACCGGTTTAAGATGGTTTTCATAGCTTTTGGTGTAACGGTAAGCATATATCTATATATTTACTATTTCTTGAGTATTATTGTCATATAACTAATCGCTTAAAATTAATCGATTCAAGCTTTCTACACCATATGCGACCATTGTTAATAATTGATGCACTCATCTTAAAGGTACTTACCTTGGAACAAATCATGGCAGTTGGAATGGACGGAATAATCAAATTATACCACAGAACGGGTGTGTCTCGAGGTGAGACGGTGAATCGTGGACATGGTTTCATCAAAATTGAGAGAATGCATTGGTGAAGTTCCGATTTAACTATCATATCGATCGACATGTAGCAATACAATCTGCATGTGAATCTGTTTTCCCGAATGCATTCCATGGGCATTGTTGTAGGCATTTGATGATGAATTGTAACTTGAAGGGTAAAAAGCATAAGGCTTTATATTGGAAGATGTGCAAAGCATACTTAATCGATGATTTTAATAGAGCATTAGACGAGGTTAAGGGCAAAAGAAAACAAGCCTACGACAAACTGATCGAAGCTGGGGTTGAAAGGTGGTCAAGGGCATATTCCGCTGGTAATCGTTACAATTACATGACATCCAATAGCGCTGAGTCAATCAATTCGTTAACAAGAGATGTCCGAAAAGTACCCATCACTAACCTAATGGAGTGGTACAGAGCCCTTGTCCAAAAGTGGTACTTCAATCGTCGAGAAAAATATAAAGGTACGCGATTTATGTAATTTTTCCTAGAAGTAAACTATTTACCGAATTTATTGTTTACAAATCATAAAATACTAACGAATATTATAATTTAGATGCACAAATGGATGAACTAAGTGATTGGGCAACTGCAAAAATAACAGACCGAATGTTAAAGAGCGCTCATTGGACTGTGGTCGGGATTGAGATGAACAGGATTTACCAGGTCGATGATCGACAAAAAATACATATAGTGGATTTAGGTGAACGTTCATGCACATGTAGAAAATGGCAAGTTTCTGCTTTGCCTTGTGGTCATGTTTTAGCGGTTTGTAGAGTTATGGGAATGACGGATTGTAATCATTTGGCAAAAGCATGGTTTAGGAAAATTGAGCTTAAAGCTACGTGCAAGACTTGGTATATCCAGTTGGAGAAGTTTCAAGTTGGCGAAGGTCCAAGTTACTTGCAAGTTGTTAAGCCACCACTTATGGCTAAACCCCAACTGTAGACCCAAGAACAAAGATCGATTAGATCCCAAGGAGAGGAACCGTACCGCTTAAGTGTGGAAGGTGCGGTAATGTTGGACACACCGACAAAGTTGCCGAGAAACATTGCCAAAGAAAAAGTAAGTTATGTATTGTTATTTAAAGCTCATTATTTAAGATACAGATTATTAACTCATAAATTGATTTACACAATTTTTAGGCAAAGCTACCTGCTAGAAGAAGCTCACAGCAAGCAACGCCAAGCTCACAAGAAGAACAAGTCAACTCACAAGCTGTTAATTTGGATGACCCATAGAGTGGCATACTTTATTGTATGGCAAACAGCATTAGACTTTTAATGAAAGTTGCAAGTTTTGCGATTTAAAAGCTGATTATTACGCTTAGTTTTCAAAAACAAATGTCTATGAACCATTTTGTGGATGAAGCAAATTTTTAGGGTCTTTCAAGTCAGTTATGACTGAGTACCTTGCTTCTAGTGTGTATGATACTCTTTAGTATGATATGTTTTATCTAATGAATGGGCTTTAGTTGAATGGGCTACATGGTTCAATTGAAAGCTGATTATTACGCTTAGTTTTCAAAAACAAAACACAGTCATCAAACTTTCAATATCACAGTTAACAAACATAGCAACACAAATAAGTTTTTTTGCCCAAAAAGCAACAGTTAACAAACACAAAAACACAAACACAGTCATCACAACTTTCAATATCACAGTTAACAAACATAGCAACACAAATAAGTTTTTTGCCCAAAAAGCAACAGTTAACAAACACAAAACACAATGTAGCTTTGGCCCAAAGGTAACAGGTCACAATAGCAATCACACCTACACAAATATCTTGTGCTTGAAATAGAAACGGACCATCTGTTTCGATATGCAAGGTCAGTCGGACGGCATCTTCAACAACCAATGGCATCCCATGAGATAATCAGTTTAGAGAACAAGAAACAAAAATTAAAATCATGCATAAAGATAACCCATATTGGACTAACAAGTAACAGCTTAACTTGCTTTTTGACTCACAAGTAACAGATTAAAATGACTAAAATATTTATGCAAAATTAGTTGCAGAATCAAAATGCAATATTATGCGCATTGATGATGCAACAAGATGTCGATCATGAAAAGTCGTTTTTGACTAAAATAGTGACTAGAAACAAATTGATCCTACAATATATAAGGCCACAATCTCAATTGCATTTTCATCAAACATCTATAACAAAAACAAATAACTAAAAAATGAGTGGTAAAGAGTTAGGTTTCGAGATAATCATGATGATAGGGAGTGGTCAATAAAGGTAGCAAGAGAGGTGATGTTTCCCGAGATATGGGAATTGTATGGACCAAATGCTGAACCAAGTTACCGATTACCAGCTGAAGTGCTAGAAGAACTAAGAAAAAAGGAAAAAGAGACTAAATGTGATTTCCTAGTTCCTAAAAGTGATGTGTCTGGTTACATGTATGAATATATGATGTATGTATGAAGTTGGTTTAAGTATCACTTAAACCAAAATTAATGTTTTATGCTTATGCAACACTGCTGGTTAAATGTATGAATATATGATGTATGTATGCAATTGGTTTAAGTAACAGTAGGTTAATCATGTAAAGGTTAGTGGTATACTATATCATTATACTTCTATGCAGGGACTCCTAGGATAACATGTTTGTGTGTGAGTTGAGTACAGGTTATGAATTCCAAACTAAGTAGACACTATTAAAGACAACATTAAAGAAATAAGGCTTAAAACTATGTAAAAACAAATTTAAACAATCACCAACTCAGAAAGAAATAAGCATACAAAGACGCCGAATCACCAAATACCCCACCTCTTGGGGACGTTATGTGCATTCCTAAACTTAATGTTTGATTCTAGGGATCGATTCCTTTGCTTGCAAACACATCGCCTTCTCTAGAACTACCGGAAGCTTACACTCCAAACAACTCCTCATATTCAAATACCACGACGAGTTTCGTGTTCTTGATATCCTTCATCGTCATAGAATGTAACGATTCCAGCTTTTAATGTCAAACCGCTAGGGACCAATGTTTCTTGGGTTCATTTATGGGTATGAAGACCTACAATGTTTAAAAAAATTGATATAATCCACATAATTAAACTATCATATTCTAAAGATTGGTTACCAATGAATACTGCTCCACATTCCTCCACGCAAATGGGAAAATATCATCGGTTGCATAAAACAAAGGGCATTGAGTCTTGAAGTAGAAGCGTTAAAAGTAGCAACTAACCATTGACCAATCATGGAAGATGGTCTAAAATACCACATATACCATACCCAAAGATCAATGTGTCAAGGCAATAAAAGACAAAATTCAACAAAACTTTACATATAGCAAAAATAGTTTTATCCCAAATATATCAGAATTGTTATTTTAACGCACCTCGTCAAGTAACCAACCTACACGCTTATCGTCGAGCCCAACTAAAGCATCCCGAAAGTACGATCAACAGAACGCCACTATACCAAGGAAACTTGCAACGAGTCCGCCGGGGTAATCGAAACTTCTCCAACTCGGGCTAAATGAAATTTTATCGATACATTTGAATGGACGGCTTGCTTCCTAAACAAAACAAAGTTAAAGTTGAATTATAAGACTTAATTGAGCCAATATCCGATGTCAGTAGTTGCAGATTCATAAAGGTAATACCTCTTTCCACGGTTCGAGATCTTCACACCTTTTAGTCATGAATGCATCAAGGACATTTGTACGCTTTCTTTAGTGCATCCATGCTAGGGACGATAAAGGTAATAACTCCTCCCATGGTTCCATCTTCGCCCCGACCACGTTGACATACCTCCTCTTGAAAGTTCCACATCATTGTAAAGCAAGTTTCATGTATTTGGAATTACTATGTCAGATACTCTTCATCCTCTTTCTTCTTCCAAAATTAGTTTCGTCCTCTGCTTCCTCTCGCTCGCCACCCTATAAATCTCAAAGACTTGCTTTTCACCTTCACACAATCATCCTGCAATTACATCACAATGGATCGTTGTTATTACCTAAGATAAGTCTTGAAAACAGTTAATATATTCTTGAAAACATGTATGTGATCACCTCGATAAATCTTCATCGACAATTTGTCCACTTCAACCCCACCATTCGTGTAAAGTTATGAAACAAGTTATAATAAAAGGTACAAGACAAATAAGAGTAATTTGAAAGTTGCAGAAATCAATTACCACATAAAATTTCTGGGAGAAATTATCCAAACCATCTACAAATCCATTGGCAGTGTGTTTGTTGGATGTTAGAATAGGCGAATCAAATAATTCAAAAAAATCACCATCTAGATTACAACAATACTGCGCCCCACCGAGATCACACTCCACGTTATCCTGTAACATGTGTACACATACTTAGCTAAGTAAATAAGAAGAAAAGATAAATTTATATGTATATATGTATACCTTTTGAATGATGAGTTAACTTTGTGCTCGTGTCCGACTTTTTTTTCTGAGTAATATACTGCATCACAAAGTATTTTGCAAAACATGATAATTAGACATTAGTTAAATTGTGGCATACGTAGAAAAGGGTTTGTGTCAAGACTCACATGAATAATACTCTCCAGTTTGTAGACACGTTCTTTCAAACTCTTGATCTCTTTAGGCAGAATCAACAAACTGTCACATAAACGCCCAAAGCCTTAACGCCAAGCATACAACTCGCCTAAGTGGATGTGCCTCTATCTTTGTCCTTAGATGTGCGAGCTGATGACAATTTTCTTAGATAATCACCAAATACCCCCCCGTATTCAACAGGAGGAGGTGCTCTTGGTGTATACCACTTAAAAAAAATTAGGCTTTGTCTAAACCATTCTGATTGGCCCTCAGCAAGATTGACATATAGGTCATAATTTGGATTTTAGTCCTAAGGCATTTAAAAATAAACTTTAGAAAGAAATAAATAAACTAATCTAGAGACTAGATAAGCATTTAAGATTACAAAACAACTAAGATAAGCATAAAACATGTTAAGCATATATGCAATTAACCTACACAACAACTTATAAATCTTACAATCAAAGGAAAAAAGTTGGCATATATGCAATTACATTTAGGAAAAAAAGTTGGCATATACGCATTAACCGACCTCCTAAAAAGTTGGTCAGATGGCTCCCAATTTTGAAATGGAAAATGCTTCGACCAGAACATCCTCTCGGGATCACATCGTGGTCATTAATCCACCAACGCGTATCGAGATGAAGACTCTAGAATCCATATCTACAAAAAGTTAATGAATAAGTCAAATGACAAACAAAATATTTACATGACTTGACAATGATTTGGACTAAAAATACGACCTTGAAACTCGTAATGAATCCGCACAATGAATACGATGGAACAAAATTGGGGTCTTTTTCCAATGCTTTATGGTGCTCATCCTTATGATTTGAGTTAACATTTCTAATGGCAACAGATAACTCCCGCCAGATGTGCTCTCCCAAGCAAACTCATCCCAAGCATCCAGATTTTCTACCATCCTTAGATATACATCATCAACAATGATCCTAACTCAAGACCCATAAATATAACTTCCAAACATAACAAAAGACAAACTCAGATTGCATCTTCATCGATAGTTTCGTGAAACTTCTTCATCCTCAATCACAGATAGAAGATCTATGTTTTTAACATAGCGACCTATCTTCTCCGGAAATACACGGTCACGAAAACTGATATCACCCTCTCTAAACTTTCGGAAACTGACCATCCCAAACTTGAATGCAGTTATGAGGCAAAATTCACGACGACCAAAGTGTAGAAAATGATTGTTAACATTATAAATGAGGGGTAAATCATAGTGATCATTATCAGAGAAGACTTGCTTCTGTAGCATAAAATGTATAAGACCCTCTTCATTGTCAACATAATCCAAATCCAGCCAATGCCCAAAACATGTCGACCTAAACAACATGATCGATCCAAACCTAGTCTGTCTTTGATTAATGGAAAGTAATTGAGTTTGCTTCTAACATGTACCCTCGCATGATATTCCTAAAGAGATTACAATATACAAGAATTAGCATAGCTGGGATAAGATAACAAGATTAAGCTAAGAAGAACTTTTACTTAGTTTACGGATGAAAATTGAGTTTGCTTCTAACATGTACCCTCGCTATGAAAATATGGCAACTATTTCATAATTGTCATTGCCAACAAACTTGAGTTTGATAGGCACCAACATTACACTATAACTGTTCAAAGTTTACGGATGTTTAAAGAGCATATTGTTGTATACAATGATGCTGGTTTAATTGAGATGACACTCAATTCTAGTCATGGTATTCTTGATAATGACCATGTTGACTAGTTATGCTCAACTAAGAGCATAGTTGCATTATACATTAAAGAATAAAGAATACTTTAAAACTTTAAAAGTTTTGAAAGATGATTGTCATATAAAGGTGGTTCGTGTTATCACGCACCTTATGGAATGATATGACAATATCAAGATATGTAAACACATACAAGAAATTCAATTATTGAATTTTTGAAATAAGTATTCTCAAAATTCTTGTAGATCAAAGTTAGTTGAAATTATGCCTTGTCAACAAGTATGAGTTGCATGACTTGTGGCAAAATTCATTAACTGAGAATTATCATGCATTGATCTATTTAGTATTTGGATAAAGGATGTTAAACAATTATTATTTATAATGAATTAAAGTACGGTATACGTTTAATTTCATTTATAATATTGTGTCCTATATTTGCATGTTTAAATCCATGAATAACTTAAGTTGTTCTAAATAGTCCGTTGTCAATCAATAACATGGGAATGATATTGAATTAAGACAAATCGAGTATTAGTTAGAATATACTTGAAAGTATATTGATGCGTAGCATGACTAATTCGATGATATTCAATGAATTGAATATAGGACTTATCCCACTCACATGATGATACTTTATGGATCTTTGTCATTAAGTATATCATGGATATTTATCCTCGACTTGAGATACAAGAGATATGTCATGGATGTAGTGCATTTTGTGAAGCAATCTAACGCTACACGAATCGGTAGTTATAAGGGTTGTTTTCGAAGTGTTGCGAAATTTATGAATCTCGCTTGTAGTCAAAATGGGATTTGTTTCCTACAAATTTATTTTGAAGTATAATACTACTGGGCCCTCGTAGGGTTGTTAAGATGTTTGCATGGCCATGCCCAAGGTCTTCGGAATATGTTCAAGAATTGGTAATCTTAATCAATCACATAAAGCGAGAAATGAATAGTTAATTAAGAAATGAGTGAGATCCATATTCTTATTAACATGGTATTAGAAACAAAGGATGAATATGATGATGAATCATCAAACTTGGTTTTTCCGTAAAACCATACACGAGTTGTCTTGGGGGCATTGGCGTGTTGCTAGACGCTAACCAATGTTATTTCACGCTTTGTAAACATATCCAGTGGGAGTCGTTGGAATATGTATATATTTACAAACATGTGAATGTCCGGATTCGAACTCGTGACCACGGGATTGCACACATTAGCGAATGAGAATTAAAGTTAATAATTAATGTTTATGTTTACGATTAATTATTGCACATTAAGTCTGGTTAACGATCGTTAAGTATTTAACGGAAAAATGACTAACGACCGTTATATGAAAAGAGAAGGACTAGTAATGGAATATCTTGAAAGAAAAGTTATGGGTTTTCTTGTGGGCTTGTATCATGGCCGGCCACAAGGGGGTTATCCCAACCCAATCCTTAACTTGTTCTCAAAGGTATCCATCTACTATATAAAGAGGGCTAGGTTCTAGGGTTTTGAAACACACTTGTGCATTGAATTAACCCTAGATCTCCTCTCTCTTTTCTTTTGCATAGCTCGGCGAACACCCCATTTATTAGGGAGTTTGGTTTTGTTTTGCATATACGAGGGCTTGTGTTAGATCTAGCAATCGCTTGATTCGTTTGGTTAATTCGTGTGTACAAGAACGTGGTTGTAAGACATTATTCTTACACCAATAAGTACTTCTTTGGTTTGCTTTGCTCGAGGGTTGTTTTGCTTTGCTCGAGGATTTGATATTCAAGAGAGTACGTTACGCATACTTTCGCTAATTAATTTATTTGTTATGATCTTAAGTCTTCCGCTGTGTACTCTTGATGTCTTTATGTGTTATTGTATTTTATATATCATAAACTCAACAGTGGCATCACGAGCCTTGTATAACAAGTAATTAATTACTGAAACACATAATTAAAATAAACATGAATGTGTTATTATTTGTATGCTTAGATCTAGGGTTTGCTTAACCTAAACCCTAATTTGAGGGAGGGGGCGTTTTTTATTATGTGCCCTAATTAGGTTTTGTAAACTATTGTTTTAATTGGATTAGAAACCCTAAGATGCATACAACTTTATGTGTATATGCGTAACTTTGATTTATTGCATTAATTGTTAAGTGTAATTTTATGTCCATGATAATTACATGCATGTTTTATCATGGATATGCTTTTATTGTATGTCTTTCGTGGTTAAGTGATATACACTAATTTTGATAGATCTAAAATTGGGGAAGACCTCAATATATATATTAATTGGTTAATTAATAGGATTTATCTAAACCGTTTGCATGTGGCTAATTGATATGCATGACTTTATTTGTTATGCATTTATTGTTTATTTGTTTATTTTTTTTAAATACTTGCTTGTTTGTGTTTTGTAACAAGGGTATTTTTACAAGAAAAATAAACTGATCTAAACAATGGTGAAACATGTATTTTTAAGAATAGTAATCATAATCGTTTAATTGATGATGACTTTGGTACAAATGACTGAACAGCTCACCCATGAGAATGAACTAATAAAAGGGGTTTAAAGAAGTGCGCATGCAGACACCGAATGGATGTCTAAGGTTGTGCTTTAGCACGCACCGGTCCTCTCGCCTGTAAGTTCGAGTGGAGCTACTTAGTAAGTCATTAAATGTGCAAGCTCATCTTAAGGGCGAATTAGTGTTGATTCCATGCGCCACTTCGGTGGTAATTATCCGAAACACTAAGTGTTTACACTTATGCAAAAGTACGGTATAATGGATGATAATTAACACTAAATTCCTTGATTGGTGAAACCAATACCTCAATTAAAGTTTGATGATGAAAACTTAAACATTAAAACAAGATATAAATGTTTTAATAAAACCTATGTTACGAAGATGAATGCATGACATCTTTGTACATATTTGATTTTACATCAAAACTATTACCCTTTAATTTAAGTTATATGCCATCCAACGAAACGGAAACACCTAAGATTATTTTCTATTTGCGTGAGAACGTGACTTAGATCTTAATCAAAGGGTAAAATGTCCACGTGTCGTGAGAACGGGCATGGACGATTTTGCAGTTTCTTAAGTTGGACAACTTAATTGAGTTTTGTAGTGAGAACTGGCAACTCAAGGCATAAGATGGGATAAAACATGTTTACATGGCAATTGAAATTGGCTATATGTAAATCCCATAAATCTAGGAATTGCAATTGAAATTGGCAATTGAGCACAAGCTCTACCACTTTGTATAAGGTTCATTACTAGCAGATCAACTGGCGTGATGAGATTATGACAATTTGGATCCTAGTTTTCAGTGAAAATTAAATGGTTATATGTTTATGAACCATGGGTGTTTAATTTTCTTGAAAAGGTTAATTATCAAAAATACTAAAATTGAATTTTGTAATTCTTTTGAATGTATAATTGCAACATTTAACCAGAACGAAGTTTAGTCTTTGATCAAGAATTGTTCCATTACGCTTTCAAACAAATGTTTGATCGAGAATAATTTACCGAAAAGACAAACGAAGTCTCTTTTCCATGGGAGAAGCATGAGACTCAATCCTATTCCTTTTCATGAATGAGAAAGGTATAATAGGAACATTTGAATTGTCTAAATTCTAAATGTAACTCATAGCAATGAATTGCACATCTTATTTTCCATATAGATTTCACTACCTTCATTTGGTGAATGAATTCTTTTGTAACAACATGAATGTTGGTTAACCGGAAAATATGTATGTGAGTTACTAAATTAGAAGCTAGACTAATTACCGCGAAAATTGGTAAAAGGCAAACTAGCATATTTTATCTAGTTGTTTTGCTTTAGCCTTTAAAGGTGCTACATACCGATATGGGATGGTAGACTCATTAGGAAGAAATTGCATACCCAATTTTTCAA
Organism: Chrysanthemum lavandulifolium; assembly: GCA_022545495.1. Taxonomy (NCBI): domain Eukaryota; kingdom Viridiplantae; phylum Streptophyta; class Magnoliopsida; order Asterales; family Asteraceae; genus Chrysanthemum; species Chrysanthemum lavandulifolium. Next base: position 174,227,606 of record CM040238.1, on the reverse strand, counting down.
GTTAATAACATTGATGGATAACACATCATTTACAGAGTAGAATACACCTTTAGTACCTTAGTAATGATTACGTATGGTTCTTCAAAGGTGTAGGAAAGTAAAAAGCAAGCAAGTTGTTTTCATTTGGTTATGCAACACTTACAATGTTGTCGATTCGGTGGGAGCATTTGTGTTGCATTCTTGAATAAGAAGTTGTTTTAATGATTTCTAATTCAGGGGAGCTACAAGCCTTATTTCCGTGTAGTAACCCGTTATCTTCAAAGATAATTACTTTCCAATTGTAGACACTTATGTTTTTAAGGAAAGTCATGTGCGTTTCCTTACTAAACAATATAGTTCTACATCTACTTGTTATATCTATGACACAAATCATATTAATCGAATAAACGAACGTGTATCGTGTTGTTTATCTCGCTACATGATGTTGTTCCAAGCACAAGTGGGAGAAATCTTTATTGTGTGCAAGGTACAACACATATAAATATGATTTAAATGGATTCTCTTGACTGTAAAGTAAGAGAATAACGTTCTAATAGGAAGTATACATTTAAATATGTATGATTGCCTTATTAAGAACATATGTCAAGATGATAACAAAGACTACTTTATTTTAAATATTTATGTTATTCAATATTTAAGAAACACTTGTAGTTACAATTTATGTTGCGTGAGAACGTGAACTAGATTGTAGCCCAAGGTAAAATATCCACGTGTCGTGAGAACGAGCATGGATGATTTTGCAGTTTCTTACGTTGAACATTTCATGGAATAACATAATTAAATGAAGTAATCTAATACTACTTTGAATTTAAGTATTCGTTGAATGACTTAAATATATGTAGTAAATATTAACTTGAAATATTAATTGAAACATGAGGTGGTGTTCATAATTACTTTTATTATAAATGTTTATGATTTTGTAAAGTCACAAACATGAAGTCTTTTAATACAAGACTTACAATATAAAGTAAGACGTTAACTTGCTATGTTTTAAGACATATGCATGAAGTCAATGAGTTGATCAATGACTTATAACGATAGTGGGATTATAAGCGATATGTCTTTTGACTTGGTCGAAATACTTGTGTTATAATACATGCAATTGACTTGGTAATTCTATTGTACCATTAAGTTTTACTTTGTTGGTAAATAGACGAGCCAAAGAGTAGATGGTTATCTTAAATATTGTTAGATTTTTTTACAATATTAATTCTAATGAAATACCATAGTTTTATGGTATGTTCAGTTAGAAGAATCAAAATCTATTGGCATGTTTGATTCAAGATAACTATAGTTTCTTCCAAAAGTTATCAAGGTTAGTAGATTGAGTATAAATTGAATATACTCAATAAGACTCCAACCTAGAAGATTGATAAGACACCATTTGTTTATGGAATGTGATGAATCACATTAAGTCTTATAAATGAAGTTCTGAATTTGTTAAACTACTTATAGAGTGAGTTGAAACAAACTAATGTTAGGAACTCATCAATGTTTTTGTAATATCCCAAAAGAGAACAATGTATTGTTGCTCTACTTGCTAAACTATTTAAAGGTAATCTTTAAAATTGTTAAAGGAAAGTGGGAGTTTTGTTTAGATCTTGAAAGATTAAATTACAAAATACATAATCTTCTAAAATGCACTAGCAAATATCATGATGAGGCTAAACATAAAATGATAGACCTTAATATGATGGAATTGTCATTCATAGATCCGTAAGGATATCTCGATATTTAATATGTTTGAGAAATATGAGTTCTGTGGATCATGGTAAGCTCGATAATCATAATGATGAATTTACCAAATGATGAATTGTGGTAAATCAATCATACTATGAATGTTGAGATGTCATCCATAAAGATAATCAACTTTAGATACTTGGTTTATCTTAATAATGAATATGAGTTTCTTCAAAGGATGGAAACCTTAGTGGTTTAAATCTTTATGTAGAAATCATATGGACAATATTGTACACATATTTAATGCATGTCTTGTGATAATAATATTAATCATATTTAAGCAATTAACTATGATTGAATATTCTTTACTAGATCCATTAAATAGAAGTATAAAGATTATAATTGTCATACTTAGTTTCATTGATATGAAATTTTGACAATGAATGTCATAACTCTTTGTTGTGGAATTACTTTTATGAGGACGATGAGTAATACAAAGAAGTTTTATGAATTCAAATAATCCTTGGATATGTACAAATCGCAAGAATCCATAAATGGATATATGCATGCATCTAGGAGATGATTCTTATGTTTAATATTAAATTCATGTTTGATTTAATAATTAAAACAAGATAGCTCATAAGTATTCCTGAAAGCTAGTGGGAGTATTATTTTTTATTTCTTAAATCTTATAAGTTGTATGGGCAACTACATTCCACTTAAATTAAGTTTTAGTTGGGAATGAAACTTTGTTTGTAAGATTTGGAAATAAGACATGCAACCTTGGAATATATGTTTATTACTATAAACATATGCGGTAAAATAAATGAGTCTAATAAAACATGATAAATACATATCTTTAACAAGATATAATATGAATGAGATCTTAAAGTTTAACTTGAAGATTCATCATGTACATCATGTTGTGTATAAGATTGTTGTGTCATGCTTGGTTACAAGATGATTTGACAACATTGAAAGTTGTTAGTGTAATAAATATTTTAAAAGGAATATGTTTGGATTTAGAATCACATTCCACAGTCTGGATATGCTCCTAGATTCTATGGACGAAAATATGGCAACTATTTCATAATTGTCATTGCCAACAAACTTGAGTTTGATAGGCACCAACATTACACTATAACTGTTCAAAGTTTACGGATGTTTAAAGAGCATATTGTTGTATACAATGATGCTGGTTTAATTGAGATGACACTCAATTCTAGTCATGGTATTCTTGATAATGACCATGTTGACTAGTTATGCTCAACTAAGAGCATAGTTGCATTATACATTAAAGAATGAAGAATACTTTAAAACTTTAAAAGTTTTGAAAGATGATTGTCATATAAAGGTGGTTCAGGTTATCACGCACCTTATGGAATGATATGACAATATCAAGATATGTGTAAACACATACAAGAAATTCAATTATTGAATTTTTGAAATAAGTATTCTCAAAATTCTTGTAGATCAAAGTTAGTTGAAATTATGCCTTGTCAACAAGTATGAGTTGCATGACTTGTGGCAAAATTCATTAACCGAGAATTATCATGCATTGATCTATTTAGTATTTGGATAAAGGATGTTAAACAATTATTATTTATAATGAATTAAAGTACGGTATACGCTTAATTTCATTTATAATATTGTGTCCTATATTTGCATGTTTAAATCCATGAATAACTTAAGTTGTTCTAAATAGTCCGTTGTCAATCAATAACATGGGAATGATATTGAATTAAGACAAATCGAGTATTAGTTAGAATATACTTGAAAGTATATTGATGCGTAGCATGACTAATTTCGATGATATTCAATGAATTGAATATAGGACTTATCCCACTCACATGATGATACTTTATGGATCTTTGTCATTAAGTATATCATGGATATTTATCCTCGACTTGAGATACAAGAGATATGTCATGGATGTAGTGCATTTTGTGAAGCAATCTAACGCTACACGAATCGGTAGTTATAAGGGTTGTTTTCGTAAGTGTTGCGAAATTTATGAATCTCGCTTGTAGTCAAAATGGGATTTGTTTCCTTCAAATTTATTTTGAAGTATAATACTCTTGGGCCCTCGTAGGGTTGTTAAGATGTTTGCATGGCCATGCCCAAGGTCTTCGGAATATGTTCGGAAGAATTGGTAATCTTAATCAATCACATAAAGCGAGAAATGAATAGTTAATTAAGAAATGAGTGAGATCCATATTCTTATTAACATGGTATTAGAAACAAAGGATGAATATGATGATGAATCATCAAACTTGGTTTTCTCCGAAAACCATACACGAGTTGTACTTGGGGCATTGGCGTGTTGCTAGACGCTAACCAATGTTATTTCACGTTTTGTAAACATATCCAAGTGGGAGCTGTTGGAAATGTATATATTTACAAACATGTGAATGTCCGGATTCGAACTCGTGACCACGGGATTGCACACATTAGCGAATGAGAATTAAAGTTAATAATTAATGTTTATGTTTACGATTAATTATTGCACATTAAGTCCAGTTAACGATCGTTAAGTATTTAACGGAAAAATGACTAACGACCGTTATATGAAAAGAGAAGGACTAGTAATGGAATATCTTGAAAGAAAAGTTATGGGTTTTCTTGTGGGCTTGTATCATGGCCGGCCACAAGGGGGTTATCCCAACCCAATCCTTAACTTGTTCTCAAAGGTATCCATCTACTATATAAAGAGGGCTAGGTTCTAGGGTTTTGAAACACACTTGTGCATTGAATTAACCCTAGATCTCCTCTCTTCTCTTTCTTTTGCATAGCTCGGCCGAACACCCCATTTATTAGGGAGTTTGGTTTTGTTTTTGCATATACGAGGGCTTGTGTTAGATCTAGCAATCGCTTGATTCATTTGGTTAATTCGTGTGTACAAGAACGTGGTTGTAAGACATTATTCTTACACCAATAAGTACTTCTTTGGTTTGCTTTGCTCGAGGGTTGTTTTGCTTTGCTCGAGGGATTTGATATTCGCAAGAGGTACGTTACGCATACTTTCAGTTAATTAATTTATTTGTTATGATCTTAAGTCTTCCTGTGTACTCTTGATGTCTTTATGTGTTATTGTATTTTATATATCATAAACTCAACAACATCTTGGCAGCTTGGTTGCGCATTTTGAGTAGCCATGTTGCTCAATGATAGAAGTTATCTTGGAAAATTGAAAAGGTAAAGGGAGGAGTGGTAGTTGGGACACATGTCATGTATCTGGTGGAGCTGCGCGGTCGAGTGGCTGCGCATGACCATTTTGGAGATTGAAGAAAAATTTGACCACAAAGGGGACTACCAAAAAGATTTTGACACTTTTTGGTACTTTCCTCTTAAAAAAAAGTAGGTTGTGTAGCATTAACATATACGTTAAAACTCAACCAGTTATAGACATGTTCATTTATAGACATTATGACACGTGAGAATTATGTGAACGCAGTGTAACAACTTTTTCACCAATTGACCTCTTCAATGCCTATATAAGCAATTAATACGAAAGCTACAAAGGTACCACAAGTTAAGAGATGCAAAAACTAATAAGAGAAGCTTTTTACTATTCTCAAAAGCGTTTTTTAAAAGGTTTTTAGCATTGCATTCAAAGCTTTATCAAAAAAGCTTTTTACAAAAGCTTGATAAACTTAATGTCATTTTTCCAAATTCTTCCAAGTCTTAGTTATTAATTATAGTATGCATTTAATGCATTAAATGTGTCAAGTTTTTAAAGACTTGATACATTGTGGATGATCTAATAAGCCATACTATAAAGAAGCTTTAGTTTGTTGTGGTTTGCAAGACTTTTAGTGGTTTAAGAAGCTGCAAAGATGGAAGTAACAGTGGGGTATCAACGGCTGCCTCATCAGATAGATAATGACTTCGATGACGCAGTGGAAGTCGGATTGCAAACAAGGAAACCACATCAATACTCCGGCCGTAAGCACGCTCGGCTTGACAAAGGCGACAACAACGTCGATGGAGACCCGTCACAAAACACCAACTATTTAGACAAAATGGAGGTATACCGTATATATATAGTTCTCTAATTTCTTATAGTATAGCATATTAAGTGGCTTTAACTTAACTGTGATGACTAAAATGAGACAAATGAAAACGATACCGATATTTTTATTCAAAAGACTCGATAAACAAAGTATGATGTATACAATGATAAATTTAAGAAAATATTTTACATTTGGATGCAATTGATCCTTGCTTTATTGATTATGCTTACAAAATACTCATCACCTTGCATGGATATTTTCGAGTATCTTCAAATTCGGGAGCAGTTGAAGGTTTGGATATTCATAAGATCGTAGGAGTCTGTTGAAGATTTGGATATGAATAAGATTGTGAAAGCGGTTCGAAATGATGCCAACGATAATCGAAAGACGGATCGCCGCCTTTGCTATTGAAGAAGAAACCGAGAGTCTTCCGAACAAATTGAAGAAGTCACGGAGGAGGAAGTCGTGGAGTGGAATTTGAGAAGGTGAAACCAAAGCTCGATACTCATACGATGCATCGCCTAAAATGCGACCAACAAATAACCAAAGTTGTTCTTCGTCGAAAATTAATTAAAAGACCACGCTAAGTTAGAACAAGAACGGCGTGATTTGTTTGGATGCCTCTCGTGCTTCAGTTTGTTCACTTCACGTACTATCGATCGCTTTGTTACTATTTTTGTATGAACTAACTAACGATTAGGTCTTAATTAAGAACTAGTACTAATGTATACCATTGAATATTTTTTCGATAATGGATGTTTCAACCCCTTTTCTATTTTTCAAATAAACAAGATTCAAGTGCAGTTCAACAAGCTGAGGATGGTAATTCACGACTTTTCTTAAACTCAAAAGTCTTCTTAATATCTTTGGTGAAATTTTAATACTTTCAAAAGCCAACCTTTCAATAATGGAACATTATCAACTACAACTACAGTTAATACATTTTGTTTATAAGAATTAATGGTCAACTCTTAAATTTGACAGTTTATAATATATTTGGATAAAGAGTATATCAGATAATCATAGCGTATGCACATGCACATATTTTGAAAAGCATTTGTAGCGTAAAATAAATTTTTTTGTAATGAATTTTAATTTGAAAGCTAAAACTAAGTGCCTACTTTTTCCAAAAAAAAAAAATTGAAAATGCATACCCTATTTACCAATTACCAATTCAATGTTTGCGTCCATGACGAGTATTAAAGATGAGGCGGAGCCGGTGGGGTGGCTAGCGGGTGCTCACCACCCCAACCGGCCTAACTTCTCCGACTAATAGTTTGAGTTTCATGCCATGTTTCATCTATTTTGGCATGAGCCACCCCCAACACTTGCAACACCGCTCAGCCGGCCCTGGTACCAGGCGAAGTGGGCTACGGCCGATGGCATCAAAAATCGAGGGGCATCAGATTTAGGCTCATGTTTAATGAAGAAAAAAAGAGTTCGTGCATAAGAACACGAAAAACAGAAGCAGAAGCAGTAAAGGAAGAAGGAAGAAGAAGAAAAAAAGAAAAGAAAAGAATGGTTTGTCTGTGAAAGGGTCATAGGTTGCTAGACTAGGTTTATCTTTGATTATTTATATAGCTTGCTTTAGGGTAGGTTAATACAGTATAATTTATTATTTTAGTCATTTTCTTTACTTTACATTTTACAACAAAATTACCTAACATGTTTCCTACTATGTGGTTGACTAGTAACAATATACTTTGTACATTGTGTTTTTTAGTTGGAAACTCGAGTTGTATTTGTTTTCTTTGTAAAAACAGAGGACAAGAAAATGAATAAATGAACTCTTTTATAAATGAATTCCAATTGTTTTTAGGTCGCAATTTTTTTTCTTTTCGAATTACACTATTCGCTTTCTATAAATGAACACGCTGAAGCGAGTATAATCGACTATCATACAAATTTATAGTTATGATTTTACGCTTTTTTTTGTCTTATTCACAAATAATGTTGATCTTAAAACATACCGGACAAAACTAAGAGCTTTAACCCAATAAAGGAACGGTAAATAACGTTGACTTGCAAGTATTTTTAGCATCTTTTATGATAAATAAGTGATTTGAGTATTTGACAATGAGAATTGATTTGCATGCTCATATTTTTATTGGCACACTTTATTATACGATTAGAAAGTCAGATCAGATATGTAACATGCTTTAATTGGTTATACACTAAAGTGTCTTGATCACCTCCTTACTTCAAGTTTTATATTTTTATAACGTTAAAGACATACTTTTAATTATGCAAGTCTATCATTTGAGTTCAAACAGTTTACCGGTCCGATCATTGGTTCGAAAAACGTTTTTCTATCTCGAAATTTTCGCCCCTTAATAGAAATTCCTGGCTCCGCCCATGATTAAAGACATCTTGTTATTTAGATATCGATAATCGCTTTAGATAATTGATTTCCCGAGAAACAAGTATAATCGATCATATCATAGAACTATAGAAGATAGATAAATTTCACATTAGTCTCTTTTATTGGCCATTATATGAGTTAAGATCTTATAATTGTAGAATATTCTTATTATATAAAATCACATAATTGCATTCAAAAGGCACATCCAGACACCCCTAATGATATGCGGCGTCCGACTTTTAGAGTCGAAGACGGACTATTCGAGTATTCCGAGTACTCATGTGTTATATATAAGCGAACTGCTTTGAAGATCTTCGAGTCTTTCGAAAGAAAAGATTCGAAAAGACAAAACCAACCAAGGATAATGAAGACCTCAACAGAAAATACCAGAAAGGTTGTTGATCGAGATCATGAACACCGACACAAGGAAAGGTTAATCAACCACCTTTGTGTCTACTGCTCATGATCTCGATCAACAACCTTTCCGGTATTTTCTTACTAGACGAGTTGAGCATTTCCGCTGCACGTGTTCTTAGCAATACTATCTTTCCTTGTGTTTGGAGTCATCCCTCCTGCTGCTTATGGCACGCATTTCATGAAACTAGTGATAAAGACTTCACATTGGTGGCGGTTGCGGTGGTATCTTTTGTATGTGTCATTGCTAGGAATATTTAAGGCTTATATCGATAGATGCACTGGGTTTGGAGGGTATGTTAAAACTATTACATACTACTTGACTACAGCAGCTTGTCGCCCCGTGTTTCTTATGTCACGGAATTTAGCAATGAGGTCGATTGAGAAGCTTGGATTATTTGAGATGTCATGGGGTAAACATGTCGCTCATCCTCGGTTGTGTCATCAAACCCGCCTTTGGCGTACTATTGATGTTTTTCTTACTCGTTGTTCATTTCCTTTTGATCGCCTTTGTCGATGAGAGTGTGGTATGCATCCTTTGTATGTTGTATATCAAAAGTATCGCCAATAAAGAACTTGTATGTTTGCTTCCATTTTGGATCAATCTCTAATTAGTATCTCACAACCTTGGATTCGCATAATTCACATGGGAGTATTTTTAGAAAAAAACATAGACTCGTCAAAAACCAGTTGGATTCATTTGAACCCAATTCATGTGAAAATTCACAAATATTGTAAGGCAAGTTATAAAGAAGTAACGTAGAATGCTATAAAACAATGTAGAACATGTGAAGAAGAAGATGGAGAATCATGAAATAGGCAGCACGGGTCAAAATGTATTAACATTTATACCAACCAAACGAAAAATACTAAACTTATCATGCACACAATAATTCCAAAAGGCACATGCCTTTTGAGTTGGTTCAATTGATGATTCATACAAGTTTTAACACCTGAACTATAAAACAAAAAACTAAAAAGGATATCCTTGAAAAAGGACGAATCGTGTATCACATTGTCGCGTTTTTCTGATGATGATGGCTTAGGTAGGGGTGGGTTAGAACTTGGGTAACTAAGTGGGCCGATTTTATTTAATTTTTTTTATCTCTAGCATAAGCTTTATTACTCCCTCCGTCCCTAAATAAGTGTCCAGTTTGACTTTTTAGAGTCAAACTGGTTCAACTTTGACCGTAAATATTTTTTTATGTTATATAATACTTGATGAAAAGTTATACCAATGAAAAATACACTTAAAACTCAATGCATTCATATATTTTGCATCAAATATTATATACCACTCGCAAAAATAGATAAGGTCAAAGTTGATCAAGTTTGACTATGAAAAGTCAAACTGGACACTTATTTAGGGACGTAGGTAGTATTTACCTTAAGAGTAAATTACATAAATCGTCCTTGCGGTTGTAGCAAAATTGTATGTTTCATCCTAAACGCAAAAATTACACCAATGCTCTATGTGGTTGTCCCAATTGAGTTGACCGGTCCTTTGACCTTTAATCACCTAATTGGATGTTAAGTCCATTTGCACCGTTAGTCCCTAACAATATCATGTATTAATGTTAGTCCATTTAGCCAAGGATTTTTTGCAACGTTAGTCCTTTATGCTAACGGTTATTTCTAACCCCACCACCACCACCACCTCTCACTACCACCACTTACCACCACCACTCACTATCACCTCCAACCACCACGCGCCACCACCAACCACTGCACCACCAACACCAACACCACCGTCACCCACCACCAACTACCACCACCTACCACCACTACCATCGCCACCCACCCCTACCACCACCACCACCACTTAACACCTTCTAAATCCGTACTCTTCCTAAAAACCTTCAAAGTCACATTATACGAAACTAAATAAGCTCATCTGATATTAAATCTACACTTACGTAACAAGTAAAGCATACAAGAATGGATGGAACAATATCGACTGTATATATATCACTTTATGATTGAAAGATGGATACCAATTCTTTAAAAGAATTAATAGATCCAACAATAAAACCATACTCCTTAAATCTAAGACACCTAATAGCTTGAATCAACGAATTACTCATTAGCTGTAAGATATTAGTTTTCACAATCACATCACAGAGCACAATATGGGTCGAATGGTTTGTAGTTTTAGAGAGAGAAAGTGGAAGAGAGTTGGGAACTTTAGTGAGACAAAGAAAAATGTATTATGAAAGCTCCAACCCTTTGCCTTGGAAGGAAAAGGGTATTTATAGTAACATACATGACACGCCTCCTATGGGCTGTGGATCTAGCATACAGTGGGTAAAGACCCGTCCGTCCTCCACGGTGTTACTTAAAAAATTACTTACTAACACTAAACGACTATGACTACAAGCTTTCTAACGAATACATATACTTGAGGTGACCGACTCTTTAACTACCGGATTTTCTAAATCCTAACAATCTCCCCCTAAGGAGGTCACCTCGCCACATCAATTACAAACAGATATTACATTTTGGTGTTCCCGGATTCTTAATTAAGTTCTTTGCTATGTAGTTTGTATTCTTTGATTCTTCATGTTCGCATGTTTTGTTATTTCAAGTGGAGGTCTTTAAGCGATCGACGTGTTGGTGAGTTATGAGCCGACTTTGAGATCACCACCACAACAAATCTCGACTCATCCTTTATTGTATCGCCATTATGTGAAGTTGTGACTTTTGGACCGACATGCTCACATTTTGGATCATGATATCTTCTCATTAGAGTAGTGGAAGCTTTATTGATTCATGATATTTGCGCAGTCAGAAGCGTAAGCATGGATTGAAAATATCGAGCCAGTTGATGAAGATATGCACATATCATGATTTTTTAGAAGTGTGAGTGTGAGCATGCGGTTATGGATTGACTCTCAATTCGATCACCGCAACCGTCGGGTGTCCCCGCATACAACAATTAGCAATAAAGCGCATTTAAAATGTCTTTGATCACTTTCGTTGAATGAGTTTGCAAGAACCACGATTCCCATTGATCGGACAAGCATCGCGTGTGATCGGTATAATTTCGAGGAATCTCCTTGACGAGTTTCGCAACTAATAAAGCCGCTCTCAAACCGTAACATCTCAAAGAAGAAAACACGGAGTGAGTGAACCAATGAGTTGAGATTCATCGATTGATGAAAATGATTTGAAAACAATCGTGTATTGCTTAATAGAAAGAGTTTTGCAATACAACGAAGGTTTTATGGGAAAATCAATTTTCACCATAAATACCTTGTATTTTGAAACATTAATACACAATCGATGTGTCAGAAAAGTGTTTTGAGCACAACGACCGTTTTTTTCAAAGGAATCCGTCAATCCATTTCTGGACCAAGGTTGATTCAAGAGTGAATCGCCCCATCATTTCTATCTAGATGTCACAAGCTTGATCTTTCAAGAAGATCTCACATGTCACCCACCAAGAGCTTGTTTGATGTTGGCTCTGAAGGATTTCCATCTTCATTTTGAATATTCAACATATCACTTGGATGTTCCGCAAAATCACAAGGATAATGCGTAAGACTCTTAATATATTCTTACTTTCCGCATTGTGTGAAACAGCAAGTCTTCATTAATTTATTGTCCTAATGAGAGATTGTAGATGATCTCTTGGCTCTAGACTCAATTGTGCACATTTGGTTTCCTAAGTCGGAGACTAGGGAGAGGGTCTCCTTCTTCAATATCAACAATCTCTAAGAGACAGTCGATAGATTATATAGGTTTCCCGTGAGAATGAAACAAGTCCTTTTAAGAGGAACTTGAGTAGCTTGGGAAGATTAGTGCAGTGCGTCGCTGGGTCCATGACGTCTTGTCTTCAATACCGGCGTTACCTTAGTAACCACCAGTAGCATATGAATTGAACCCGGTTTCTGCCCTATGATTGAATTAATGGAGGGCTATTTTTTTCACCCTTTCACATTCAATTATTTTTCATTCTTCAACCCTTCAAGCTTACCGAGACTTCATTACTAGAACCTTGTTGGGTTTATTCCAGCCTAGCTCTATCTCATCCGCACTCTTCCCATTTCTCACTTTTCTCCTTTTTTCATCATACCTAAGGACTTCTACACTATCTAGTGGATTGTCCCTGGGTAGATCCCTCCGGCTCTGGCTGGATCATGGGAACTAATACCTTAACCTAACCATCCTTATATCTCCATGCAAAAATTAAATTGGTCGGTCTTTTGGTATTATTCTTTCTGCCTCGAAACCAATTGAAAACCATTTGAAAATCAATCAAGGTACTTGTGATATGAAATCAAAGCATTTTGTACCTTAATTGTTTTTTATATTTTAGAAATGCTCCCCCTCAACATGTGCTTCAAGTATTAGAAATCATTTTAGCACATGGAGGCAAGAGAACTTTGAAATCTTAGATGAAAGATTCAATCTTTGATTAACATTTTCTAAAATGATCATCATCACTTCCCCGATCAAATCTAGTATTTTAAGTACTTTGGATGAAATATTTTGAGAAGGATGAGGTTTTCTTTTGATTGCTCCCCCTCAATATGTGCATCGAGATTCTAAAGAGTTTTGCACATATTAGAGGGAACCTGCACTTAGAGATAAATCAATCACGTTTTAATCCTTTTTGGTTTAAGATAATTGCTCCCCCTTAACATGTGCATGGAAAATTTGAAATCGTTTAGCACATGTAGGGAGGAGTGCTTATTGTTATATTTCTAAAACCACTTATCCAATTATCGCTTTATATCCAATTTAAATTACAAATTCTCCCCAATCACAATTTTCAAACCCTTTGAGATTTGTGATCTCTATGGATTTAAATTGTTTTTGAAAGCTTTTGAGGAGAATTGTGACATGCTTTTGAAAACATTTAACTGATAAGGATCATATTATGAAACTTTAATCTCCAATGATCAAACATGCTTAAGTATCTTATGAAAACACAACATTAGCCTTGGTCTTGATCCAATTGTACAAAAATATTGTTCTTTTTTATTATCCAAAATTTGACCATGCTCAATTAAGTGCCAATTGTTTGAAAAATAATTTTTTGATTTGATTGAAATCATTCTCCCCCTCAATCAATAACATAAGTTGTTGATTGAGTGTTAGAGATTTTGACAAATGAGAAGTCCAGATGATTTTCAAAAATAGAGTTCGAGTTATTTGCATAGCAATTTTGTTTTCATTAGATGACAAATATTTTTCAGAAGAATTTTGTTTTGGAAGGAAAAATATTTGTGAAGGAAAAATTTGTCTTTTTGGCGACAAACATTTGTTTTTAGAATCAGAGCATGAGGTTTTAAAATAAGATAAGATATGGCTCTGTTCTTTCTTTTAAAAAACGAGTTACTGCCGGAAATGACAATAAACCATCATGTTTCTCCATCTCTTTTTTTTTAAATATATATAAATTTTTTATTATTTCAGTTCGAACTTCATCTAAAGACCCGTGTCATTATTGAATGACAATTCTAAGTCCGTAGATGTTATCGAACCAAGAAAAACATGACAAAATAAACAATATTTTGGAATTTTTCAAGATTTTTAAATTTTTATGGATTTTGAAATTTTATATTTTTCTATTTTCTTTTGTTGGTTTTATAATTTTGTATTTTGCTTTTGATAAAAATATTTACAAAAATAGATGAAGAGATACCTTTACTCCTCTTCTTCCTATTGAAGACGCTTGAGAGTCTCCGTTGTAGACTCTTTAGCCCGAGTCATGGAAAATAAACTCAAAACATTTTCTAGGAAGAGCTTTAGTGAAGATGTCTCGCAATGATATTCATCCTTACAAAGTATAGTTCAACCATACCTTTTTCTACTTGTTCCCGATGAAGTGATGTCGAATGTCAATGTGCTTTGCTCTTGAATGTTGAACATTGTTGCAAAGAGAACAATGTCGCTCATTATCACAAGATGAGGAACTTTGTTGAATACAAAGCCATAGTCGATAATTGAGATCCGATCCATAGGATTTGAGCACAACAAGATGACATGGCTATGTATTCCGCCTTTGTAGAGGATATAGACGTACTCATTTGTTTCTTTGAAGACCGACTACTAGCTTATCTCCCAAGAAATGAGCACCACCGATGTACTTCGACATGTATCTTGAAACCCCGCATGGTCTCGTGATCCGCATATGTCGTTAGTGACATATCGGTGTCCTTCGGATACCAAAGTCCCATGTTAATGGATCCTGAGAGACCGCTTCAAGGTGCTTTTGGTAGGCCTAGCTCGGTATCTAGCACACATGCATACAACGAATGTAATATCGTTCATCGGTCGTGAGGTACATCGTGATCCAATCATACTTTGATATTTCGTTTGATCAACCATGATCCCCGAGTGGTCCTCATCCGCTTTTGTGCGCCCACCATGGGAGTGTCAACAGGTCACAAGAATCAAATCCAACTTTCTTTAAAATTTCATTTGCATATTTAGATTGATTAATAAAATGCCTCCGTGACTTTGTGAAATTTGTAATCCCAAGAAAATGACATTTGTCCCATCATAGACATTTGAAATTTGGAGCCCATCTCCTTTGAAAATCGGTCACATTCATTAGGGTCGGTCGAGGCAAAATAATATCATCAACATAAATTTGAACATGAATTAAGTGTTGGCATGACTTTCTGGTGAACAATGGGATCAATCGCTCCTTTGCTAAATCCATTTGTCAATAGAAACCTTGACATGTATCATACCATGCCCTTGGAGCTTGCTTCAAACCGTAAAGAGCCTTCTTCAAGCGATAGACATGGGTAGGATGCTCGATTCACAAAACCTTCGGGTTGATCGACGAAACTACTTTTTGAGGTCTCCATTAAGAAAAGCGCCTTTACATCCATCCGATAAACCACCATGTTCTTGCTAGCAAGATTAGCCGTGAAGATTCGATAGCCTCAATTGCAACCGAGCAAATGATTACTCAAAGTCAATACCTCCTCTTGTCGGTATCCTTTAGCCACTAGCCTTGCCTTATTCTTCAAGACATCACCGTGCTCATCAAGCTTTACTTTAAAGATCCACTGAGAGCAATAATCATAGCACAACTGGAGCGGTACTAATTCCCATACATCAAGGCGATCAAACTCATGGATTTCTTCTTGCATAGCACTAAACCATCCGTCTCGGACATTGTTCGCTTTGACATCTTTAGGTTCGATCTTTGATAGTACGAGATGAAGAAGTACCATAAGGCATCGGGGCAAGTTGTTTACGAGTGGACACTGGGCGAGAAGGATTCCCAATGATATTATCCAATGGATGGTCATGTGTCCATTTTCTAAGATGTTCATGTGGTTGATGATGAGGAACTGATGTAGCAGAGTTTGGATCCCATGATGAAGATGGTTTAGGTGTTGGTTTAGGGGCAAATATGTTTTCAAACGGAGCATCTTCAGGAGTGGCAAAAGGGTTATCTCCATCATAGATAAAAGCTACATTTCCATGATGTACAACTGAAGATTGAGGATTTGAAGATGATGATGAGTGATCTGCAACTGGCGCTTCTTGAGACAAAGGACATTGAAATGTATGAATTATCTATGTTGATTGGATTAGAAGTCGACATCGTTGATGGTATAGAATAATCATTTTCATGAGGTTCATAGTATTCATCAAACATTGGATCAAATAATTTCTTCGATGGAGGTACATATGGAACTCGCAGGGATTGATTCTGCATAAGAGAAGAACCGATGGGACTACTTGATAGAAATTGTGGTGCGGGTCCGAATCGGATTGTCCAGAGCCGTATGCTCGCTAGCTCATCGAACGTGACATGAATAGATTCCATGATGTCTCGGTTCTTTTATTGTAGATTCGTAACCTTTCCGGTTTGGTGCATAACCAACAAAACTCCAATGTCCGCTTTAGCTTTCAATTTACCTAAATCTTGGCCTTCATTGTTAGGATAGCATAAGGCACCGAACACACGAGAAAAGAGAGATCCGGTTTTCGGTTGTGGACGAGTTCGTAAGGGGTTTTACCATGAGTTTTATGAATTAGGGAACGGTTTTGGGTATAGCATGTAGTGGCAATAGCTTCCGCCCAGAGAAACATTGGCACTTTTGAGAATATGAGCATAGTTCTTGTTGCTTCTACAAGAGTTCGATTTCGTCTTTCAACTACACCGTTCTGTTGAGGAGTACGAGGAACACTTCTTTAATGGCTGATCCCAATGCATTCATAGACATGACTTAGTTCTTTGTTTACAAACTCGCCCATTATCTCGCTCGGATGATTTTAACTGCTTTATTAAGCCGGACCGCAATCGCTTAATAAGCTTGATAATGACGCCGGAGTTTCATCCTTTGACCTCAAAAACTTAACCCTAGTAAACCGAGAATAATCATCAACCACGACTAGCACATATTTCTTCCCATTTATCGCTTGAACTCTCATTGGTCCGCACAAATCCATATGAAGAGTATGAAGAACTTCCATGATTGAGTTAGCGGTGTTTGGGTTTATGGGCATATTTCTTGCTTTTTCCCAATTGGCATGTCGAACAAAGATGATCTTTTCATACTTTAATCTGGGCAAGCCTCTTACGAGGTCCTTTCTAGAAAGATCATTTATGGTTCCGAAGTCCAAGTGATTGAGACGACGATGCCATAACCATGACTTTGTTTTAGAAGCCTTTGACAACAAGCAGATTGGAGAAGACTTCATCATATCTTCGATAGAGATGGTGTACAGATTAGTTCCACGTGTTCCCTTTAAAAGTTCAACACCATCTAGTTCTCTAACGAAGCAAGAATGTTTTCTAAAGGCCACTTCCAGATCAGAATCGCAGAATTGACCAACAGAGAACAAATTACGACCAAGACCTTCAACGTAATATACCCTGGAGATTACACTTTCTCCAAACACGTAGTCTCCATAACCCATGATAGCTCCAAAATGGTCCTTCCCAAATCTAACTGCATGATGAATCTATTTACAAAGTTCTTGAGCCGTGAGCGATCTCCACCATATGCTTTGATCAGCCTGAATCCAAATACCACAGAACGATTTGTACGACCTGCAGTTGAACATAGACAAGTATGGATGACTGGATAATTTGGATCCCCATGAGATAATGGGTTCCGTTTGGTTAGTACATGATATTGGAATACCCACATCAGCAATAGAAGATATGACCTCATTAGTAGTAGATGCAAGACTAGTAGTGGCAGTGGACTTATTTGATGTATGAGAACTTCTTAAAGGTATGATTCTACCAGTAGGTATCCATTTCTTAGTAGACATTGATCTAACTAATTTAGGGCATAATTCATTCAATTTGAATTACCGGCCAGTAGGTTTCCATTGATAACCCACATTTATAAATTTTCTTCCTGTAGGCTTCCAATAATTACTAAACCTTTTCCTAATAGGCTTCCAGACATCCTTAACTTGTTTAGCATTTTTTATGATTTTGATTGTAGATTTAATAGCATTTTTCAACTCATTCACAACACATTCATGATTAATACCAGAAACCAAACATTCATTATGTGTTTTGGAAATAGTAGCAGAATTCGAGTTAATTACAATACGCTTATAGCTAATACTAGAATCAACACGATTTGTTTTATTCACCAAACTTATTCTTCCTAGGGTGTTCTTCTACTTTCTTCTCTTCAACACTCTTGGCTCGCATGGTCCTATCTTGCAATGTATTGCTCAAGGCTTTGACCGCTCACCTTAGTGTCACCGATTGCTCTGTAGAAGGAACGACGGAATATTAGTTGGTGATACTACTTTTGCATTTGTGGTCTAGAAGTGTTGGGATCCGAGAGTTTATGAGGCACATCAAAAGTTACATTCTTGACTTTAGGCATAGAACTTGGTGTAACTATTCTATCTCGCCTATTACCGCATTTAGGACTTGTAACAATTACATATTCTAAGAGTTCCCGAGATCGTTTTGCATCCATGCAGCATAGGCGATTGCACTTTCAAGAGGTTTTTCTAATCTATCATCTTCGCAATCTCACGGAGACTCTCTAAACTATCCTTAAGGTATGAAAGATATGCTAGATGTGCACGCTCATTATTTCTAAGAGGAGGGGAATATACAACATATCAATAGCATACTTATCACATGCGTAATCCTTTGAATAGAATATTTGCAATTTGGGATTGGCAATTTTCCTTTCACCACACGCCTTGATTCTCAATTTCATACAAAGAGGTTACCTTTTCAATATGTTTGTCATGATTAACTTTGAATGAATCACATAACTCTTTGTTTTGAACATTAACTTTTGAAATTTCACCAGAAAACATTCATTTTCCTTTGCAAGTTATCAATAATGTTTTGAAGTTGGAAATTCGAGAATCTAAAGGTAGAGGCGATGGGAGCTAGTCACTTCATGCTTTTCACCCTTCAATTGTGAAATTTGGGCTTTCAACCTTGTTAGGAATTGGAAATTCCATGAGAAAGTGTCGGTCACCCCAATTATAGTCTAGCATATGTTAGCTCGTAGACTTGTAGTTATTTAAGTTGTTTAGCGCTTTATTAGTTAATTAGTAGCGTAGAATAGTTTAGTGTAACACCGTGGAGGAAGGATGGGTCTTTACCCACCGTATGCCCGATCCACATCCGATAGAGGACGTTAGCTTTGTAACTATAAATACCCCTTCCATCCATGGAATGGGTGGTGCTTAATCTAACCTTTCATAATTTACAAAGCAACTCTCTAGCAAGAAACACCCTCTCATTCTTTCTCTCTCTAAACATGGCAAACTTGTACTTCCATCATCCAAGACCACCCGAATCATCTAACAACATAAATATTACGATCCTACAAATGGTACCAGAGCCAAGGTTTTTGTGTTGTTTCGATTTGTGTGGTTTTTTGAAATTTGTTAAAACTGTTTTTTGCAATCTTTATGGTCGGAAAATATTGTTTCCGTTTACTTTTTGTGGTATAACAGTTTTTTTACAAATTTTGTATCTTTATTGGTAAAAAACATTATCATGTTGTCTTTTGGTTAATATCAGTTTTGTGTCATTTTTTTTGTCCAAACTGATTTGAGTATAACAGTATTTTGTGTTAAGTATTTTGTACCAATCCTTGAAGGTTATTTGGTTAACTTGGCCATCCTCGTGGTCAATAAAAGGGTCTAATTTTATGTTCCTTAATGCAGTTTTCTTGCTTTTTTCTGGTCAGTTCTTGAGGTCATAAATGGTCAAATAAGCATATTTTTCAGCATTTTTCTGGGTTTGTATGAAGGTGAACGGTTTTATGGTCGGAAAACTCATCGGAAAATTTCAACAAATCTTGCTAGCGACTTGTCACAAAACAGTCCAGATTCAATGTACTAAGTAGCGACTTGACATTTTTGAATGTCAAGCGAGTTGTTAAACTGACCTATGTAGCGACTTGTCACTATATTGAAAGCGACTTATGTTTATAAGTTAGCGAGTTGTGCTTTGATTATGGTTAGCGACTTGACTCATGTCCCTTGAATGTAGCGACTTGTGTGTTTTGACATACAAAAAGGCTAGCGATTTGAGAGTCAATGGGTCAATAGTGACTTGTCTTTACAAGTCGTAGCGAGTTGTCTTCGCTCAGCGACTTGACAGCTTCAATGAAAGAAGAAGATGACATTGACTCGCACCTTGACCATCAAAACTTTAAAGCCAAAACACTAAATATCTTAAACCAACAATATCTTAAACCAAGTACATATCCTTCCCACCGTTGGTTGACATCTTCACACGGTGATATGATTAAATGACAAAGTGCTTCCATTGTTGGTGATTTCCTTAATGAACATCTTTCGTTTTGTTTGATTGGGAGGATTTGAGCTAAGGGATTTGCTATTTGTATGTTAACGGAATGCATTTGGTGAGTTGAAGATGTTGACTTTCTATTCCCAGCTTGGACAATCTTGAAGAAGGTCGAGTCTACAATGGTTCTACATTTTCTATTACATGTTAGAAGACTAAAGACGAGTTGCATTTTATTATCCAAAGACTTCTTCTTAATCTGGCATTTATCAAACAGATTGTCGGTTTAGGGAGAGCACTAATTGGGGAGAGTGATATGTCGAATTTAATCCCCAATTAGACTTGCTCACATTATTCAAAGATGTTGATTCTCACAAAGACTTCAAGCGATCTTCTCAACAGATTTCAAGTATTTGGGCTTATAATGTTTTACCGATTCAAGTGTCAAAACCAAAGAGGGGAAGGAGACAAGCACCTAAACGCGAGTAAAATTGATGAACTTAATTCTTCTAAGTGATTGAAGATATCCCGGAAGACGAATGTCATGACCACGAGAAACTCAAGGTTTTACTCATCAAGGCGTTTAGTGTTATTATTCCAACTATGTGGGGAAGTGATGTTAGAGAAAGTTTTGAAGATATAAGAGGTACATAAGTGTGTGATGATCTCGATGTTATCGCAATCATTAGGGAGAGAAATTGTGTAAATTGGGGCGCCATTGTCTCACTTGAGGGCTTAATCGGTGATTCGTAGATATAATCACTTATTTCGAGTTGACATCCGCAGAGATTGTCATCCGCAGATAATCGATGATTCGCCCGCTTCTTCAATGTTATTGGTTGTTCTCTTTTGAGGAATGTGTACTTCCGGTCCTTGAACTTCATACACGATCATCGTGGAAGAAATCCATTGTTTACCACAAACATTGGGAGGTGTTTTCTCCCGCATGATGTGTATTCGGAGAGTTCTTGGATATTGGTGTACTTGGGTTCTTGAGCTTCATACACAATCATCGTGACGAAAGATGTGAACATTGGGAGGTGTTCTTCATTACCCTCATGATGTGTATTCGGAGAGTTCTTGAGCATTATACAAAGAGACCGATCGCATCAATTCAACTACTTAGGGAATTTTTCTCTTGACACCTTTTGGAATGAATCGCTTGACGCCGCTTGAAAAGAAATATGAGAAGATTATTTAAGTGTGGGATGAAACGTTGTCGTTCTTCTATTGGATGATATAACCCGAACGGAGAACCCGGATTATCGTTCTTAAAAGGAGCAATGGATTTACGATAATGGTGAGCTTCTTTGTGCACTGGCTATAGCAAGCTAGAAATAGAGCTCAATCGCTCATCTAATGGATTTTCGGTTTGGGGGAAGTCGCCAAAGTCTCTTTTCTCAAAGGCTCATGTTCTATCTTCTATTCGAGCCTCGAAGCTTTGGTGGTGGAAGTTTAAGAGATGACAAATTCTATCTTCTACGACGTGCTGCTCGATATCCTTATCTTGGTACTCGTATCATCATCCTCTTATACTATATCATCTACTCTATATTTGTAAATATTTTTCAAAAAGCAAAATACAAAAATATAAAACCAACAAAAAAATAGAAAAATATAAAACCAACAAAAATTCATAAAAATCAGAAAATTTAAAAAATACCAAAAATATGTTTTTTCAAGACATGTCTTCTGGTATCGATAACATCCGCGGTCTTAGAAATGTCATTCAACAATGGCACGGGACCATAGATGAAGTTCGAGCAGAAGGTGTAAATATTTCTTTTGAAAACATGTCACAAATCAAATGGCTTACGCTATTTCGATCAGAACCCGCTTCAAAAATGATGGCTTACGCTAATAATTGGATCAGAACCCGCTCTTCATAGAAGGAAAGTGTTGCGCTAAACCAATTTTTCAAATATTTCGCACTTATCCTAAAAACAAATGAGGAAAGTATGTCAAGGATCATTGTTTACTCAAATATTTTTCCGCCTAAAATTCTTCGTAAAAATATTTGTTTTAACAAAATGGTGGAAAATGAGTTGCTTGAAAATCAATCGATTCGTAGTTTTTCGTAAAAATTGAAAACTCAATCAATGACTTCACGCTTTTAACCTTTTCGTAAAGTAAGTCATTGATTGAGGGGAGAATGTTTTCAAATCTATATCATCTAACGGGCTTTCTTAATTATCCTACGTGCTTAATTAAAATGATATTTGCCTATGTCAAGGACTAGAAATTTAGGATATGATTGTTAGGATTAGATGATTAGAGTTTGATTAACACATAAACCCCATGCCTTATATGATCCGATTGTTATGTTGAATTGACTTTAATTAGTCGATTGTCATATGGGTGTTGTCGACCACCATATATCTCAGATGTGTGTTCACTAACGTATGCGTATATTGGTTATAAGAATGTTCCCATCCGCATCCCACAATAGAAGATGATTGGATGCCGAAGGAAAGGGTAACTATATCTTGGGTTGACAAATGAAGAAACGGAGCTAAATTTGACTTCTATGGAGAGTTGGCATGAATGAAACGTAAAGGTCTCACCGCATCGCAGATGGTTTTCTTCATCATCAAATGAAGAAACGGAGCTTAATTTGACCTCGCTTGGCATGAAAAATGCAACGAAGAAGTCTCACCGCATCGCCAGACGGTTTTCTTCCACCCTACAACAACAACATAAGCTTCTCAACCACCTAACGATCCTTGTGCAGACAAGTAGTGAATAACACCATTTTTAAACAATTTTGAAAATATTGTTTTGAAAATGAAAATATTGTTTTGAAAATAAATCGGATTCAAAGTTTTGAAATCAACCGGACTTTATTCGTGAAATCTAAAGTGATTTCAAATTAAATATTTTCAAACGATATTTCATCTATCAAGTCCGTTTATACGTTAAAATGTGGTGATCTAAAGATTTAATGTTATGTCATGGTATGATTTTCTTTAAAACTCAAAGATCTCGTCAAAATGAATTTTTTTCTCGTTTTGTTTGATTGTGAAATTGTTTTATTTTACTTAAAGATCTCTTAAAACAATCATACCGACACTAACAATCTTTAATGTCTTAACATGGTCCTTATCCGTCATTTTTCAAAATCAAATCTTGCACGCCTTTCCCAAATTTTCTAAATGATTTAAATCAATTGGGATCACAAATCTCAATTGGTTTGAAATTTTGATCGGGAGAGATCAATCTCAACTGCTTTAATGGAATTGGTTTTAGTCCTTCAAAGGCACTCCTACCTCCATGTGCCAAACGATTTCAATATACATAATGCACATGTTGAGGGGGAGCATTTATCCAAAAACCAGATGAGTTTTTAAATCAGGCACATTTTATCCCATGTTTTCTAAACCTTATTAAATCACTTGGGATCCAAAATCTCAAAGGGTTTGATATTTTTTATCAGGGGGAGAATTTGTGATTTAATTATGAAATCTGATAAATGATGATCGTTTTGATTCAAAGTGCAAGTTCTCTCTAATATGTGCTAAACTCTTTCATTTATCGATGCACATATTGAGGGGGAGCAAATGGTTTCTTAATGGCTTTTGTGATCGTGGATGTGCTTCAAAAGAACTCTTTCCTCTATGTGATAAAAATGATTTCAAAAATCCTATGCACATATTGAGGGGGAGAATTTACCAAAGAAAATCAAATGGCTTTTTCTATGGAAACTGTGATCAAGAAAAGATTTCAAAGTCCTCTTGCCTCCATGTGCGAAACAATTTCAAAATCATATGCACATATTGAGGGGGAGCATTTCTAAAATGATAAAAATAATTAAGGTACAAAATGTTTTGATTTTATATCACAAGTACCTTGATTGATTTTCCAAATGATTTTTCAATTGGTTTCGAGAAGGAATGAACTGTACTAAAAGACCGACCATTTTACTTTATGTATGGAGTTATAAGGATGGTGAGGTTAGGTATTCATTCCCACGATCCACCGTAACTGAGGGATCTACCTGGACAATCCACTAGATAGTGTAGAGTCCTTAGGTATGATGAAAAATGAGAAAATGAGAATATGGGAAGAGTACGGATCGAGATAGAGTTAGAACTGAATAAACCCAACAAGATTCTAGTAATGAAGTCTCGTAAGCAATCAAGGGGTTGAAGAATGAAAAGAAATGAATGTGAAAAGGGTGAAAAGAAATAGCCTCCAATAATTCAACCTTAGGGCAAGAACGGGTTCAATACATATGCTACTCGGTGGTTACTAAGGTAACACTGGTATTGAAGACAAGACGTCATGGACCCAAAGGACGACCGCACCTAACTTCCTAAGCTACTCAAGTTCCTCTTAAAAGGACTTGTTTCATTCTCACGGGAACCGACATAATCTATCGACTTTCTCTAGAGATTGTTGATATTGAAGAAGGAGACCTCTCCCGCCTCGCATAGGAACCAAATGTGCACAATTGAGTCTAGAGCCAAGGATCATCCACAATATCTCATAAGGACAAAAATTAATGAAGACTTGTTGTTTCACACAATGTGGAAAGTAAGAATATTTTAAGAGTCCCACGATTATCCTTGTGGTATTGCCAGAACATCTGAGTGATATGTAAAGTATTCACGATGAAGATGGAAATCCTTCTAGAGCCAACATCAAATAAGCTCTTGGTGGGTGACATGTGAGATCTTTCCAAAAGATCAAGCTTGTGACAACCGGATAGAAACAATGGGGCGATTCACTCTTGAATCAACCTTGGTCCAGAAATGAATTGATGAATACTTTTGGAAAACCGCTCGATGTGCAAATCTTCTTTTCTAGCACATCGAATGTGTATTCATATTTCAAACTCAAATGGTATCACCGATTGAAAAATACTTTTGAAAACCGCTCGATGTGCGAATCTCTTCTTTTATCTAGCACATCGAATGTGTACTCTTTTCAAATATAAAAGTATTTTGATTGAAAATTGATCTTTCTTATAAAACCTTCGTCAGATTGCAAAACTCTTTCTTCTAAGCAATACGCGATTGTTTTCAAATCAATTTTCATCAATCGCTGAATCTCAATTACCGGTTCACTCACTCCGTGTTTTCTTCTTTGAGACGCTCCGGCTTGAGAACGGCTAGAGCAAACGCGAAACCCCGTCAAGGAGATTCTTAGGAATCCTACCGATCATAGTCAAGATTGTATTGATCAACGGGGAACCGTGGGCGTGTACCTCAATTCAACAATAGTGATCAAAGACACTTTCGTGTGTTTTATTGCTAATCGTTGTTTGCGTACATTTGACGGTTACGCTGATCGTAATCGAGGAGTCAATCCAAAGCCGCATGCTCACGTAATCCACACTTAATTGAAGAAATCATGACCGGTGCATATCTACATAACTCGGTTCGATATTTTTATACTATGCTTCGCTATGTCACCGCAAATATCATGAACCAAGAAAGCTTCCGCTACTCGATGGAAAGATGTCATGATCCAAAAGTATGAGCATGTCACCAAAAGTCACAACATCACATGATGGCAACATAATAAAGGATGATCCGAGATTTATCGTGGTCGATGATCTCAATGAAAGCTCGAAGATCATCAAAGATGTGGATCAGTTAAAGGCCTCCACTAAAAGTACAAATCAATGCGGACTTTGAAGAATCGCTACAAAAGCACAAACATTGCGGAACTTGAAGAATAGAAGTCTACGAGCTCAGAACAGAAGATTTATTAGAATACTAGGATGCAAAATGTATTTCATGGGGTGACCTCCCTTAGGGGGAGATTGTTAGGAATTGGAAATTCCATGAGAAAGTGTCGGTCACCCCAATTATAGTCTAGCATATGTTAGCTCGTAGACTTGTAGTTATTTACGTTGTTTAGCAGTTTATTAGTTAATTAGTAGCGTAGAATAGTTTAGTGTAACACCGTGGAGGAAGGACGGGTCTTTACCCACTGTATGCCTGATCCACAGTCCGATAGGAAGACGTTAGCTTTGTAACTATAAATACCCCTTCCATCCATGGAAGAGGTGGTGCTTTCTAATCTAACCTTTCATAATTTACAAAGCAACTCTCTAGCAAGAAACACCCTCTCATTCTTTCTCTCTAAACATGGCAAACTTGTATTTCCATCATCCAAGACCACCCGAATCATCTAACAACATAAATATTACGATCCTACAAACCTTTTGATCGTGTTACCATGAGCTCGAATCTTTTCATCACGATTTTTGATTACAAAAACTGCGTCAAACTCAGGAGCATCCGAAGATGTCTTGGCATTTGAAGTTTTAACATTTTCTTTCAGATGTTGATATTTTAATTGTAAACCAAGATATTCAACTTCCAGATTAGAAAAATGCTTGACCATGTTATCATGATCGTCTTTTTCGATTTGATCATGCAATTTTGAATTTTTGGTCTCAAGCTCAATGACACGATCCTGGGAGACTTTCAAGGCAACAAATAATTCATGAAATTGAGAAGCAGTAATAGAGTAATTCGTAACAGTGTAAAACACATCTTGTTGATCCCAGTTGAGCAAACGATCCTTTATAGAAGCTGACTTAAACTTGAACAAACTGTTAAACACTACGCGGGATTTAATGTTTAACCTTAAGAAGAATAACAAGAATAAACACTAAACACCTCAAGATTATTAATACTAATACTCGAATAGTATTAGGTTTTACAACCTTGAAGTGTATCGACTTTAGATATATCTAACACACGATATCTAACTCTAACCTAGGACCTCCTTTTATAGGCTAAGGAGTCCTTTACAATATACAATACGTAACCTACAAGATAAATATCTTTTCCATATTTATCTAATACAAAACATTAAACCGACATATCTAACTAGCAAAGCTTAGATTACATTAGCGAGTTCCATGTACCTACTAGCCGTGGTTTAACATAGCAAAGGATCCATTCCTTCTAGTCGTGGTTTCCTTTGTCCGGCAAGGGTTCCGCATTTGGAATAATTCCTTTCATTGGAACCTAAAACACAACAATCCTCCCCTAAACTTGATATTTACAATCAAAATCATCAAGTTTCTTCTTAAGCACAGAATCTATTATTTGGAGGATGCTTCCAAACACTTATTAGGATCAAGTATCTTTTCATACTTCTTCAGCAACCTGTAAGCTTGATCATCAAAGGGTTTCTGCAACTTTAAACTACCAGGCTGTATCATCTGAGTAATAACCCCTGGATGATTATTCAGTTTAGGATAATCACATTCTACAAACATATGAATAATCTTCCCAGAAATAGTTAACACATGAACTCCACAAGACTGATATAGAAACCATCTAGTAACCTTGCCATTGAAGAGTCCTTGCCATTCTGGTTCCTCATGAGTAGGCTCAAACAAAATCTTCAAATTATAATACACAATTCTCTCATGATAATCATCTCGACACACATATCCAAATTTGTCTTTGTATAACTTCCGATATTCATCAAATCATCTTTATCCAAGTAGTAAAGCATTTGTGAAAATTTAACAAATTCATAAATCTCACCATTTGTTCTCTTAAACTTCCAACATCCTTCACTTCCATCATGAACTTCAAAGGTATAAGAAACAATTTGATGATGAACTGCAAGAGGTACTGCATTACTAACCTCTGGCTCCTTCTCTTTAGATAATTTAGTAAGAACCAACAGTCTTTTCTTGTTAGCTTCCATGTCCTCTTCAGTCTCTGACTCAGAAGTATAATCCAAAGCTTTTGATCTGTCAGCCTTCCTTTTCAATCTTCCTTGAGACCAGGATTTGATAGCTAGAGGACCTTGTACATCAGCAATTTTCTCAATCTTCAAGAATAACTGATCAATCATTGGATTTGTTGACTTTGTCCCCTGTGGATCAAGTTTGGCTTCCAACATCTTTCTGGCTACATTCTTGGTTAGTGGATAGTCTTTATCAATAAACATGAAGAACTTCTCCTGTGTAGTCTGTACAGCATGTACTCTGCAAGGCTGATATAGCATCCAATCAACCACCTCACAGTCTTTCCAAAATTTATCATCTGGATTGGGTTGACACAAGTTCTTTACAGCAGTCCACACAAACCTTGCTAAATCTCCAGTTGGTCCAAACTTCCCATATCTAAACTCCATTATCTTCCACAGTTGTTCCAGATCAACTTTATTCATACAAAACAACAAACATCCAAAATTGTAGTATGTACTTTTCCAGCCATCAGATCTTGTAATCTCAATCATCTCTTTATCATTAGCTTTGACTATCTGCCAATCTTCAATAGGATGAATAGCTCTTACTGGTGTAGGATTAATAGGTTCAAGTTGATCAGACACCATAAGATACAAATTCATTCTTTCTTCCTTCTCCATCTCTTCATCTAACTTCTGCTTCTTAGAACTAGACTCCTCCTGAATAGCAGCTTTTCTCTTTTGTTTGTTCTTAATCCACTCTTCTTCTTTCTCAGAATTCATTAGAATGAAGTCATCACATCTTCTTTTGCAAGCTTGATAGATCTCCTCAACCTCTTCATATGTGCATTTTCTCAAATTTACACTAATGTACATGTCCATGTGCCTGATAACCTTCATCATTTGATTTCTCATTTCTTGCTTGGTAGGAGGTTTATTCTTCTTAGCTTTATAATCTCTAACATATCTTTCCTTCATCATTTGTCTCCTCTTCTCAGCCAAAACCTTAAAGTATCACTTGTGATTTTATGGATATCAATTTGTGATATTCTGAATATCACTTCTGATTTCATGTTACAAAAGATTAGTTGAAAATCACTTGTGATATTCAGAAAATCACTTGTGATATTCAGAAAATCACTTGTGATATTCAGAAAATCACGTGTGATATTCGAATATCACAAGTGATATTCGAATATCACGAATATCACTTGTGATATTAAGAATATCACTATGAATATCGCAGAATATCACTTGTGATATTTTGAAACATATGAAAACGTCAAAACGGTAGAAAACATTTTAAACGGACGAAAACGTGTGAAACGGAAGATATGTATGAAAACAAACGAAACGTATGAAAGCGTAAAAACACATATGAAAACGAACGAAAATTAATGAATAATGGACGAAAACGTACGAAACCGGACGAAAACGTATGAAAACGGGCGAAAACGTATGAAAACGGACGAAAACGTATGAAAACGGACGAAAACGTATGAAAGCGAAGGGAAAAAACATGAATTAAGAAGAAACGTGAATAACGTGAATTAAAAAAAAAACGTGAATTAAAAATTGAAATTTTAAAAAACGTGAATTTAGAAAAGATAAAAAACATGTATTAAATAAAAAGTAAAAAAAATAAATAAATAAAAAGAAAGACAAAAAGATAAGAAAAACATAGACTTAGGTTTATCTATTTAATCTTAGGTTAATCCTTATTATTAAATCAAACTAAATGGATTATAGGATTTATCCCTTGATAAGCAATAAAGTAAGAGTAAGCATTTAAACTTTTCTCTTAGTAAGGAACACCCAACTCTTTATATTTAATTAAAATTCACAATATATAATAATAACATTTGTAAAACAAATATTTTTTAATACTTTGTGAAACAAAAATATTAATCTACGATATATTTTTATGAATTACAAAAAATGGTCCACTGGTTTGGTTCTGAGCAAAATTGATTCTTATATTTAAGACTAAAATACACGGTCCCTAATCTTGTATATATGCATCACGATGGGACAAAAGTTCCCTTTTTCATCGCCGGGAGTCCAAAACAAGGAGTTTATATGCTAAACTCGTCCCTTGACCATTAACGTCGAGGTCAACGTCTGATTTATGTTAGTTAGTCGAAGGTATTATAGTCCATACACATTTATACCACACCTTAGTTAATTCTAACCTAAGACAATTCCACCAACACATAAAGGGGTGATTGTTTGAGCGAATTATACCATTACACCTGACATGTTAAGTATGACTTTACAAAAGTCAACTGCTAAACAATGTATGATCTCACAGAATTTAACCCATAGGACAAACAAACAAATTTATACATAACCAACTATTTAGCAAGTTAACTTATAACAGTCAACTATATGTTCAATGTTTGATGCAACTAGAAAATAAGCGAAACTACGAGTCATTGTCGATACATGGTTCTACCGACATTTCACAAAATATAAAAGATGATGCGCTTTCACTTCAAAACGCTCAACTGTTGAACCTTCAAATGATCTACACATCTCGATCGATATCCATAAACCGATGAACCCACAAAACATGAACCTTAAAGTGATGATGCCATCGCTACCTTGTCTCGCAAAAACAAGTATGCAAACAACAAACATATAATTTAGGTACTTGTACTATTACAACTTAAAAGAATTAAACACATGACATGGTATTCATCATTAAAACATCACCTAGGATGGCCTTTGGGCGAAAAGTGCAAGGACGCAGCTTGTAATCCTTTCTCTCGCTTCTAAAGGGTGTCTTAACACCGCTAGAAACATCAAGCAGAACACCACAACCCCTTTTAGCCTTCCCTTCCCATCAAAACCACCAAGTTTTCAACATCAAAACCCGCAAACTCAACCATTTTACCCTTCCCTTCCCATCTAAACCTCGCTTAAATTGTTGAACAACTTATTTCCCTTTTTGTGCAAAACATCATCTTCCTCAAGCGCTTTCCTTTTCCTTTTCCTTTAATTTTCTCCCTTTTTATCTACAACCCATTCTTCCTCTTTGATTACAACACCACCTTTCACCTGGGTGTCTTGGTTCTACTCCCCGCATTTTTTCCTATATATCCCTTGCCATTTACGCCTAGTCCTAAAAGGTGTTGGACTAACCATTTGAAAGTTAGCATCTTGCTCTACCCAACCCACAACTTCAAAACTTATGTTTTTAAGTAAAATTGAGCTAACTTTTGGGGCTTGTGTGCAACAAAGATATCAACCGACTCATGTGTTTCAAATTGGTGCAAACAAAGTATGAACATCATCATCATTTGATTTTTCATTTCTTGCTTGGTAGGAGGTTTATTCTTCTTAGCTTTATAATCTCTAACAGATCTTTCCTTCATCATTTTTCTCCTCTTCTCAGCCAAAACCTTAGACCTTGTATCAATGTCTAATTGTGCCCATTCATGACCAGTCCACTCTGTCTTTATCATTTCAGAAGCTTGAAGTAAAGTTTGTTCCTTGTTCCATTCTTTAATCAACCTTTGAGTAGCTTCATCTTCTTCTTGATTTTGCTTCTCTCTGGCTGCTAGAGCTTCAACATCTAATTTCTCTTGCAACCTTCTTGAAAGCTCTTCATCATGTGCAATTTGTTCTTGCTTATTCTTAAACTTCAAAACAGGTTCTGCAATGCCTTTACCCTTTCCAATATCTGGTTGAACCAATTTAGTATTTACAGGTTCACCAATCTTCAAACTTCCCAAGGGTTTAGGTCCAGTAGGCTTAAGAATAATAGGAACAAATGCAATAATAGGTTCAGGGTTTGATGAGGTTTTACTTAAGTTCAGCAGTGTACCAACAACCTCCTTCTCAACTTCCTTAGACTTGGGTGGTGGTGTGACAGTAGTTGTGATTATGGTAGCAGTGGTTGTAATAGCAATAGGTGTATCTAAAGTAACAGTAGATAGAATTACCTCAGAGGTTGCAGCATTGGTTTCATTTGTTCTAGCGAGGATTCAAGAACAATAGCGATGGTTGTTGCTCGCACCACTTCTTACTTTTTCTTCAACTACAACCTTCAAAGCTTCAAGCACTGCTTACTTTCCTTCTTTGTCAGTTACCATATAATCATCATCCAAGTTTACATCCTCCCCTGAATCCTTGCTTTTACTCCTCCCCTGTTTGGATGCATCCTCCAAACTTTGATCCATTGAGGAGCTAGCCCTCTTATGCACCCTCTTGGATCTCCTATAAGCAACAATCCCTGGTCTCCTGATCCTCTCCAATACAGTTACCCTATGCTGCAAGTTCCAGAAGACCAGTGATTGTATTTTCCATTTTGGTACATTTAACCGTCAATTCATTTAATTGTTCAAGAATATCCTCACCACTTCGACCTATATGACCTGGTCTGAGAGGTGGATCCTTGGAAAAGCCATCATGTACATTATCAAGACCCGTCAATTCATTATCATGTCCCAAAATACCCTCATCACTTCGAGCTGTGTAACCTGCTCCGAGAGGTGAATCATGGGGTGTAGAAAACATGGCACCAGACCTAGCCTGATCATCCATGTACCCTGATTTAGCCAGTTGGCTAGGGATTCCTCCACCTGTGTTGAGCTCAAGAGAACTCTCCACATTAGGAGTTACCAGTGGTTGGGTCTTCTCGATGTTTTCACCGACTGCTCAAAGACCTAGGCACAAACAAGATGGTGAAAGCCCTTCCACTCATGTCACCTTCACCTCTTGTGACAACCTTATTAACAACACCACTAACACCACCGAGGTAGCTTGGTGCCCTTCCTCCTCCTTCTATGCACTAAGATCCTTTGGGGTTCGGTTGGTAAAGGTAAGGTTCCATGAGGGTTTAGGTGGGTTAGCGAGGGGTTCGAGATGTGGTAGCGATGGGTTCGAGATCGATGGTTTGGGTGGGTTGTAAATTAGGTACCTCTTCATTCTCGTGAATGTCCGGAAAGTTAAGCATATGAGGAATAATGGTGTAAGAGTTCTTGAGAAATTTGGATTTTGTTTCCTCATGTGTGCAAAGACCTTAGATAACATATGAAGTACCTTATACTCCCTTTTATAAGGAATGGGTTCTGTGATCCGTTTGGCCACTATTAATTGAACAAACCTAGGATATAAGTAGTATTTCCCTTTTCCTTAATGTTCTTCACAAAACCATCAAAAATCATCATAGACCAATTAAAGACCCTCCTTGTGATAAACATATGATAGCAGTTGCTATTTTGGAGGAAACTCATCAAAGCCAAGATTCTTATTGCTTACACACATAAGCAAAGTATGTATCAAAAACTTCCACTAAGGTGAAAACATACCTTTATGAAACTTAATTCTATCCCCTCTTCTCTCATAACCCATTCTTTCCAACCCCTCAAAGATGTCATCATTAGACAAATTGACAGCCCCTTCAGCCTCCTCCAGTTTCAATATATCTCTAATCACCTCCTCTATGACTAGAATCTCATTCTCATCAACAACAGTTCTAAGAACCTCTGCTCCATCTCGTTCTTGAATTTCAGCATACCACCAAAATTGATGAATGTAGGATTTAACAATGATAGGTTCTACAGTTAAAGCATAGTGAATAGGAGTGTGTTTGATAAAATCAATCATCTCATGAAACCCTTCTGAATGATTGTTCTTGATGAGATATGCAACAAGGTTGTGGGTGGTGGAATATTCAGTCGGCATTGTGTGTTATAGATGTAAAAGATGTGGGATTTGTGAATTTATCAGTTGGGAGTGGTTAGGGTTTGTGTAGAGCGCCAATTGGAATTGTTTGAAGATCAATTAAATGATCCGGCAGTGATTTGGGGATTAAATACGTTATCAACAAGATGTTACAAAACAACCCCTTAAGTTTCCATTTGTATCAAAACTGCTCTAGCAGTGGGTTGCCCACAACTAGCAGTGGGTAGAAATAAACTAGCGGTGGAAACTTCACCAACACTCCACCTTTGACCAAAACTTCGCAACAAAATCTAAGCCAAAAATAGTGATATCATACATTAATTGGAAGGATTACAAAAGATACATATTTTTTTTATCATTAATCCTACAAACGCCAAAAGCTCCAAGAGTTACAAAAGATCCTTCAAACCTGCATGTCACAAACACAAACCAAACACTTGAAACTTTGTTAAGGTTAGCAGTGATTAGAAATAACTGGAAGTGATTGCATTATTTATACTGGCAGTGCTTAAACAGAAGCTAAACACATAGTCAAATGGTCAACTCCAAGTCATTACTCGTCCACCTTAAGTCAAAGACTTCATTTACTCCACAACAACTCACTCCTTCTACACATTTAACACACTGATTTCCTCTTTAACATTATTTAAGAGCATATCACCCATAAACCACACATATCACTCACATCCCCAAAAATTATCTTACTAAAAACACAATCTCAGAAACCTTCTATCTAAAAGCCACAAGTTCAACAATATGAGCAATTCAAGCCATCCAATTGAGATCTTATCAGACTCATCTAAGAGTTCATCCTCAAACAATGCTTGGGAGAACTATCTTCCTCCAAGAAAGACATCCCTCACCTTTATGAGGATAAACCCTACATCTGATGGTCCTTCTGCAATCCAACCAGTGCCTCAAGGAGCTCTCAAGAAAGAATCCAGTTCTGATTTGAGCTATATGCCAAGCTATGTGTCACCATACGAGGACACAGATGATGAAGCCTCTTCCAGAGCATTGGTTGTGCCTCCTCTTGTTGAGATACCACCACCAGAACCACTACTAGCTCCACCTTTGCAAGCACTCCTTACAGCTCCTCCACAACCAACTGGTCCATCTTCCTCATCACCCCCATAAGAGAGAGAGTAAGGGGACTCGCTTGCCCAAAAGTGTGGGATGTAATTGGGGGACAAGGAGTTCAGAAGAAGATGCCAGCATGGGCCATAGCAAAGAAGTGAAGGAAGTAGTTGGTTAGGTGATTATGTTGATGTAGAAGTCTGTAGTTGTATCCTGCTGATGGTAGTCTGAATAGTCATTGTTGTACCCACTGCATCCTAGGATGAAGTTTTATAATAATGAATAAATTTTCATGTTTCCTTTTAAATCCATTGCTCTTGATCGAATGTGATTTTACTTCTTTGATCCGCAAAATAGTTAATGGGAACAAAAAGAACAAGCAAGACAAAACTAAACTAGCAAGACTAAGATCTATCAATAACAAAGATAAACATTGTACAAAATTTTACAAAACAAAGTTGAGATTTAGAGATTTATCATACCAACTAACTACAAGGTACTGAAATCTGCCCACATCAAAAGCTTTAGTGAGAAGATCAACAACATTGAAGTCAGTATGGATCTTAACCATTTGAATTAACCTTTTGTCATTACAATCTTGAATAAAATGATGCTGTATCTCAATATGTTTAGTTCTAGAATGAAAAACTGGATTTTTAATAATGCATATTGTACTGTTATTGTCAATGTAAATCTTAGTATGCATAAAATTGTACCCAAAGTCCAACAATTGATTCTGAATCTAAAGCACTTGACCACAGCAACTAGCAGCAGCCACATACTTAGCTTCAGTGGTGGAATTGGCCACAATTGTCTGCTTCTTACACTGCCATGAGATGAGCCTGCTTCCCAAAAACTGACATCCTCTAGTATTAGACTTTCTATCCAAACTAGCTCCAAGATAATCACCGCCTCAGATAGGCCACTAAATCAAAAGTCGAATCCTTAGAGTACCAAAGGCCCAATTTAGGATGACCTTTATGGTATCTAAAGATCCTCTTCACAGCATTCATGTGTGATGTGCTTGGTGTAACTTGAAATCTTGCACAAACACATACTGAGAACATAATGTCTGTCCTAGAAGCAGTGAGATACATCAGAGATCCAATCATGGATCTATACAGCTTCACTTCAACCCTGGGACTTCCATCATCACGTAGCAGTGGTTTCTGGGTTTCTATGGGTGTACTAGCACTCTTGATATCCTGAAATCCAAACTTCTTCAAAACATCTGCTACATACTTGTCTTAACTAATGAAGATACCATCAGTCCTCTGCTGTACCTGTAGCCCTAAAAAGAAAGTGAGTTCACCCATAGAACTCATCTGAAACTTATCATGCATAAGTTTCTCAAAATCTTTGCACAGCTCTTTATTTTTTGAGCCAAAGATGATGTCATCAACATAAACCTGAACCAGTAATATATCATCCTTGTGCTTCCTTATGAACAATGTCTTGTCTATCAGTCCCCTCATGGAACCATTGTCCATTAAATAAGTAGAAAGGCATTCATACCATGCCCTTGGAGCTTGATGCAACCTATACATAGCCTTCTTCACCCTGTAGACCTTATCAGGATGATCAGGATCTTCAAAACCAGGAGGTTGACACACATATACCTCATCATCAATAGTACCATACAAAAAGGCACTTTTAACATCCATTTGATACACAACAAAGTTTTTGAATGAAGCATATGCCAAAAACAATCTGATAGTTTCAATTCTGGCAACAGGGGCAAATACTTCATCATAATCCAAACCTTCAGTTTGTGTGTATCCTTGAGCAACCAACCTTGATTTATTCCTCACCATAATACCCCTTTCATCCCTTTTATTTTTGAATACCCATTTAGTTCTAATAGCCATTTTGCCATTAGGTAGATCAACCAATGTCCACACCTTTTGAAGTTTGAATTGTAACAGCTCCTCTTGCATTGATTCAATCCATCCTTCTTCTCCTAATGCTTCTTCAACTCTTTTGGGCTCCTTCTGTGACAAAAAGCAAGCAAACAAACAATTTTGCAGGTCTTGATGACTGTTCCTTTTGTGAAGAGACCTTGCAAGTTAAACTTGTTCAGGAAAGGTTTTAGTGTTCTGAGCCCTGCTTCTTGTTTGAACTGGTGTATTCAAATCTCCAAGTATTTGCTCTTTGGGATGATCCTTATGAGCTCTGGTGGTAGGAATTGTACTCTTTGATGATATGCTTCCAAATTAGTAATATCAACATCTTTAAAATAGTCATCCAAGTTCTCATCATCGAGGGAGTATCCCTTTCTTCAAAATCGTGCATGTCGTGATCGGTTGGATACTCATCATCACCAAATAGTGGCTTGGCAGGGATTCTAAAGTAAGTACTGCTATCAGAATTTGCAACAGGGATTTCACTTGAACTAGCAGTGGTAGAATTTGGCTTAGCGGTGCTTTCAAAAATTTTCTTCTGCTTTTCAATTTCTTCTACCGACACTGAGTTATCATGAGACAACTCTTCATTATCTTGATGATGATCACCCTTGCTTCCTGAATCCAAAGCATCATCATCAGTGGGACTCTTCTTTTCAATGATGGGTGAGACAGGACCAGCTTTCCACTTTTCAATCAAATAGAATTCCTTTGGATAATCAGCTTCCTTAGAATTTGCTTCTACATTAGAATCCTTTTGAGTACCTGCATCAATATTAGTGGATGTACCTGCATTGATAGGCTCATAATTCATAGACTTGGTTAGCATATCAATATTAAACAGCCACTCTTGTCCTTTTGTCTCAACACTAGGAGTCTCTTCATTAAATCTAACATGGAGATTCTCTTCAACTATTCTAGTCCTCCTATTGTATACCCTAAAGGCTTTACTACTAAAAGAGTAGCCAATAAAGTAACCCTCATCCGCCTTTTCCTCAAACTCGCCTAGGTGGTCTATGGTATTCAAGATAGTAACAGACACCCAAAAGGTTTTAGGAAATCTATCATAGGTTTCCTACCATGCACTCATAGGGGTCTTGTTATGAGGCTTTACTACCTTACTTTTATTCTCGCACATAACATGCGCTCCTAGGTGTTCATTTCAAAAGGTAGTTGGTAACTTTGATTCGATAACATTGTTCTTGCAGCCTCAATTAGTGTTCTATTTTTCCTTTCAACTACACCATTTTGTTGAGATGTCCTAGCAACACTAAATTATCTTTCAATACCCTTATCCACACGTAACTTATTCATGACATCATTTTAAACTCGGCCCATTATCACATCTCGATTCTTTGACTTTATGGTTCACTCTATTTTCTATCTTAGTGATGAAATTCTTAAGAATCTCACTAGTTTCACTCTTAAGTGCCAGAAAGTAAACCCAAGAAAATCTGCTATAATCATCAGTGATAACAAGGCAATACTGCTTATGATTCAAACTCTTAACAAATGTAGGACCAAATAAGTCCATGTGTAACATAAACAGTGGTTGAGTAATGGTGTTCACAGTCTTGGTCTTACAAGAGGCTCTATGTTGTTTACCTTTTTGACAAGCCACACAAAGATCTTTACTTTCAAAAACTTTAAAAGGTAGACCTCGTACTAAGTTCCCCTTCACCAATTTTTTGATTGTTTTAAAGTTTAGGTGACCTAGCCTTCTATGCCATAATTTGGACTCATCTACTGATGCCTTAGCAAACAAACAGGTTAGGGACCTATTAAGAATGACATCTTTTAGATCAAAACAATATATGTTTTCCTTCCTAGGAACCCTAAGCTGCACATACTTATCATCAGGCATTTTAAAATCAGGAGATAACACCACACATTCAGTTTCCCCAAAAAGTACCCAATTCTTTTTATCACACATCTGGGAAAAGCTGAATAGATTATACTTTAGTCCCTGTACCAGATAGACTTTTTCAAAGTCCAACTTTCCTGTTCTGATAGTTCCTCTGCCAAGAATCTTGCCTCCCTTTGTATCAAGGGCCAAATGCCACATAGCCTCCATCAAAGGCTTCAAAATCCTCAAGGTTGCTCCCATCCCATGTCATGTGTCCGAGCAACCATTGTCAAAAATTCCTTTGTCTTTTAGCTCATCCTGTAGATTGCCCCGCACATGAAGTTAAACAAGTTAGTTCCTTTTGTGGACCCAAGCCAATCTCGACTTAGGTCTGCCATGTGTATCAACATAATCAAAACTTTTAGGTCCATTGATGCACTACTGGCATTGTGTAAAACCTTGGTCTTAGGTTTCCATTGCCAACTAGCTGAGGCCTTTACAGCATAGAAATGGCTTCCAACCACTGTATCTGTTATCACCTTTGGTATAGTCAAAATATCTTTTGTTTCAATGGTGATATTCTGCTTAGCAGTGGAAACATTTTGCTTAGCAGTGTTTACATTTTTCTTAACAGTGGTTGGAACCCATTTGGGTGCAGCAGTGATTATAGCTTTAGTTGTGCCATTTTTCATTAATACTGCTCTGGGAACCATATTTTTATTAGGATGAGGGATTGTTTTCTTTGAAAAGTTTTGATGATTCACCCTCCTCCAATGATTCCAAACTTGTGGTTGGTTTTTATAGCAGTTCCTTTGAAGATGTTCAAAACTACCACATTTAAAACAAGCCTTTTTAACACATTGAAACTCACTTTCTAGTCTGTTTGAAATTATTCCATTGAAGTTTCTTTGATTACCCCTAGGTATATATCTTTTCATTTGTTCCCTAGGTGTGGAAAACTAGAAGGGGGGGGGGTTGAATAGTTTTACCAATTTAAAACTTCCTTTTAAATATTTAAATCGACTTATGTCAATCTATTTGGTTGTTTATGTTGGACGTTGATAGATAGATATATAAACGCGTAATGAAAGATAAAGAGTAAGAAGCACATCACCACGACACAAGTATTTATAGTGGTTCGGCTACAAGGACACCTTCCTTGCCCTACTCTACTCCCCGAGTCACCTACTCGAGAGTTCGTAAACACTACACCAATCTCCTTATGGCGGAGAAGCCTTCACAACGTCGCTTACACCTTTTTCCGGTACAAAGCTAAATACCGAGTTCTTTCACACCAAGGCGAACCACACCTAACACAACGTCTCCTACCCTTTATACGGTGCTAGGCTAACCACCGAGTTCTTTCACACCAAGGAGAACTAATTTATCCCAACGTCGCCTACCCTTTATACAAGCTAGGCTAACCACCGAGTTCTATTACTATGGAGGAACTACTACCCTTCACGACACAACACCTAATCTCAAGGAGATCCACCTTGTTACAACACTCTCAAGGACATCACTATCCTTGAAATAAACAAATACTTATATGTATAATGATGCACCTCATCGATTATACGACCTAGGCATTCTTCCCTAATGCCACTTGATTTGATTCTTAGGCATCCTTCACTAATGCCTTTGACACAATGCTTGGCACCCTTCACTAATGCCTTCGCCTTGACACCTTTAGCATTCTTCACTAATGTTTTGACACGGAAGATAAGCACCCTTCACTAATGCTTTCCTCTTAACACTTTCGCATCCTTCACTAATGCCTTCAACAAAACATCTATAGAGGAAGAAATAACTATCAACAAGAGAACCTCGCTTGTCTTGATGATGACGAAGCATGGCAACTCATGGACTTGAGCTTGCTTGACTTCAAGAAGTGGTGATCTCGCCTTTAAGAGGAACTTAGAGAATCACACAAAACAAAAGACAAACTACATAGATCTCTTGGATCCGAGGTTTGAGAGATATAATACTTGGAGAAAGTATATGTGAAGTGGTAAGCAAAAGGAAGAAATGGCTCACTATTTATAGAGGAGAAAACTTCATCGCTCCCCGGATCCCATGGATCCTCCCACAAAGGATCCGTCTAGCACAACGCTAGGGATCCGTGGGACGCCCTCTTGCCCATGGGTATTTTTGGTTATGGGTCATG
Organism: Chrysanthemum lavandulifolium; assembly: GCA_022545495.1. Lineage (NCBI taxonomy): Eukaryota > Viridiplantae > Streptophyta > Magnoliopsida > Asterales > Asteraceae > Chrysanthemum > Chrysanthemum lavandulifolium. The sequence continues at coordinate 174,187,062 of CM040238.1, read as the reverse complement.
GGTCATGGGTTATGGGTTGATCCATGGGTTTCTTTCTAGATACAATGTATCTCTAGAATACATTGAACTTGGTTAAGTGGTTGTTAGCCTTGCTTTTTAGAAAGATAACGTCACTTACGTGAATTGGACTAGACGCGTAGTATACTTTGCCCTTAGGGACTAGTATCATTTAAGTGGCAAAGATAGGGCCTATATATACCCCTCATGACTCTCCATGAGGGGTGAGGTAAATCATTTGGCTAGTTGTATTGTTTTGTTCTTATCAATAAACCTTGTATCTTCTCCTCCTCTCTCTAGTTTCTCTCTAAAAGATGAAGATCTTCATCTTCTTCCACCAACCCGACCTCCAAACCACATAAATCTTATAGTAATCGGTCCCGACAATTGGTATAACGAGCCAAGGTTGTTGTTTGTTGATTTATTGTGGTTTTTATACATGTGTTTCTTGCTTTTATGCTTATTTTGTGGGTCGGAAATTTTTTTTTCCGTATTATATGGGCAAACAATTTTTATTCATGTCTTTGGTATCCCATCTTTGGTCTAAACAAAAGTCTAAATCTTTCATGTTTCATATCCGTCTTGGGTATACCTTATCCAAACAGTCACTTTTATACTTTTTGTACCAAATAACGTGAAAAAGTGGTCATTTGTTCATCTTCTCATGGTCAAACAACAAAAGGAAGCATTTTATGCCTCTTCCGGGTTTATTATGAAGACCGGACGGAAAAATATGGTCGGAAAATCTCACCGAAAAAGTCAAAGGGTCAAAACCATTTTTCTACGCATAAGGGGAATCTTCAGAGGTGTTACGCGTAGCTGTGAAGTTACGCGTAGAAAAAGTTACGCATATGCTCTTACGCATAAGCCTAGGCTTACGCGTAAGAATAGGCTACGCATAAGCAATGTTACGCGTATGCCTACGCATAATCAATGTTACGCGTATGCCTACGCATAAGCATGTTACGCGTAAGAAATTACTGAGCAGAAATGGAACAATGTTACGCGTAAAACAGACCATGACCACAAACATCATACCATTTACCAAACAAATGACTCGACCTCTGTCTTTGACAACATCCTCGGTCCGTGACTTTGATTCGTGTAAAGTGAGTGGTGAAAATAAACACAATATCAAACTATCAAATTAACGCGAGATTCGACAAATCAACCTTTTAGGAAAATGGTTAACGTGCCAAAACTCACGTATGTGATAAAAGTGATACCGGGAAAGTGATTTCCCCGGGTCGTGTCCCAACGAGGTGTGAAATTGACGGTGTTGTTGAGTTTCGTGATTCGGACTTGAATTGGTTAAACAAATTTTGGATTTGGATTATGTTATTCTACAAATTAAAGCACGGGAATGAAAATAAAGCATGTAAAACAATGTAAACACTAAATAAACTACTACTAAGCATAAGGAACAATAAAACTATACTAAACTACATCCTAGGGTGTTAAAATGCAAAACGCAAAAACCGGAACACACCGAGCCCGAAAGTGAAAAATATGCAATTTAAGTCCCACGAGTGCAAAACTAATTTTCTTACATTCTAAATAACTAAAAACAATTTTAGGGAAAAGCCGGGAATTTTTTCGACTTTTATTTTATTTATTACAAATTAAAAACTAATTTAATCTAATTAATTAATAAAAAATACTAAACATTTTTAGAAAAATATGAAAAAAATTACAAAAAATACTTTACACTATGCTAAATCTAATTAAAATAAAAAAAAACCATAACTGCTTTTGAAATAAGCAACTAATAAGCTCAATAAGAGGAAAAGTTTAAAAGTACCAATTCTCTAACTACTGATAAAGGATTAAATGAGCACGAAATAAACAAAAAAAACACAAGGAGCAGTTGGCTTTGGGGTGTGTGGTGTCAGGTCGTGGGCAATGAACCTGAAGGTCAGGTGTTCGAATCCTGCCATGCCCCTTTGGCAGATTATTATTTTTTTTTTTTTGATTTTATCTCTTTTTACAACTGAACAAGGGATCAGAACAAAACTCTTTTTTTTTTTACAAAAGCTAAAACTCACTAAACTGAAAATACGCAGTTAGAAGCTACAGAATGGAAATAGAAACTAAAAAAATGCTAAGGGATTTCTAAGGTACTGTTTGGGACAATGGATAACTAAGGGATTAAGGCTACAAAAACTTATAGATAAGCTATAACTAATTAGGAACAAGTTAAAGGACCTAAAGCACTATAGGGAGGACAAAAATAAGCAAAAATGAAAACACCAATAAGCTCACAAAAGCCACCGATTGACTCACGAAACAAATGGACAAAAGCAGGCTAAAGAGTCATCTACTAGCTTACAAATAAGCTACTTAGAGGCCTCTAAAAGAGAAAAGAAGCAGGAAATGAGAACTTTACACTACTGATATTACAAAATAGATGGGCTTTGGGACCTGTTACACTCATCGACAGGGTAAAAAGGCAGTTTCACAAGGCCAAATAAGCTACTAAAAAAACACTTTATCCTAATTAAAACAGAAAATCATGAAAACTATAAGTCTAACTACTAATTGCAACAACTATCAATTCCAAATCTATCTTAAACCAATCGACTATGAGCAAAAAAAGGTGCAGTTTGTTGTTACAAGGTCGAAAACAAAGGCAAAACAGAAGAGTGAGCACTTTAGGGGCCTAAATAGCAAGGAAATAAGTCGTAAAGTGTAAAGCAAACTAACACATGTCGACCTAGTACTACTAACTCCTAGAATAAACAAATTTTAATCCTAAATCTACCTTAAAACTACCTAAATCTAATGCTAAAATGGAACCTATGGTCATTGTCATGAGATTTACAAACAGAAGAGAAAAAAAAGAACTACAAATTGCATAAAACTGAAGTGTCAACTGAGTACCTTTGACAATTAAGCTAAATACTTGATTTTGTGACTACCATCACTGGTGCAAGACCAAAGTGGGTCAAAATAGAATTTTGACCCACCAAGCTAACTTACCCAAACACCCTATCTAGCAGAAAAACTTGAAACTGGTTTCTAAAAAAATGAGATTTAAGCAAACTCGATTTGTATCAATACAACTAATCTTCAAAATAACTTCAAACAACTTTCAACAAAACTTAAGATTTAGTGACCAAGCATAAAAACCAAAGTTGTAACAATTGGAATTCAAAAGAACCGAAAATGCATTAACTTGAAATTAAAAGTTACATGGAATTTAAACCGACAATTAAGGTAAATAACATTGTAAGTAAATTGGGACTAGAACATAAGAAATTCTAGACAACCTTTTACAAAATGCCTAATTGCCTATTTATACTAAAAGATGTGTCTGCTCTTCTTCTTGTCTTCTTTCTTGTGTGTTTCTTTTGTGAGGTAAAACAAACCTAAACAGATTTTTGTGCTTCTTTTGATCAATCTCACCCATCCATCAGTTAGGTACACACCTTGAGCAATCTGAGCCATTGGTTGGTGTAGGAGCTCACAAGGATTGCCAAAGTGGAGGGATTCTTGTGACCTTGCCTTGGGAGATGGAGATGAGTGGGTTGGAGATTCGGGATTGAGAGGGACAGGGGAGGAGGGAAAATTGGCGAGTAAAAGAGGGATTCTGGGTTTTGAGTGTGGTTGTGGTTTCTGGGATTAAGAGAAAGCTGGGTATAATGGGTGTAATGGGTAAAAAGGGTGATGGGTTTATTATTTAAAAAGGTGTAAAAATGTATTTTTGTTTTGTTTTGTATTTTTTTTTTTTTTGAATAACTAAAAATTGTTTTTAAATAAAAATGAATTTTTACAAAATTGGTTTTAAAGGTTTAAAATGAGGATTTTTTTGGATTTTTGGTTTTAAAAGGCAATTTGGTTATTTGGGTATCGGGGACGGGTAAAATGGGAATTTTGGTTTCTCGTTGGGTTTCGGGTTTGTTTACCCCACTCTAACTCCAAATATCGCCTCGGCTCAAAATGTAGAAAATCCACTCCCGCTCCGTCCGCAAAGCACGTATTCCATTCCAAGCTCATTTATGTCTGTTGATCCTTTTGTACTGCAAGACACAAAACACACTCGAGGATATTTTTAACATATTTTGATCATATTTGAGTGTTTTGGTCATTTTTAGGTCTTAGGTGGGTAAAACGATGAGTGAATAAGCACTCATCAAATCCCCCACACTAGGCAATTGCTAGTCCCTAGCAATCAATCATATGAAGCTTTAATGGATTTAAGTCTCTTTACCAAAAGCCATTACTCGGAGTAGCCAATTGTTTCGAGTTCAAGTAAGAACCTTGGTACAATGATAACCAAATGATTTTGAGCAAACCACCGACTTTCAACGGTTTTGATTTGTCTTTACCGAAGCCGTTTGCTTCGGACTAGCCAACTCTTAGATAAAATATCTTTGGTGAGTCGATTACCAATTATGGTTTTCCAACCGCCTTTACCACAAGCCATAAACTTGCGGGCTAGCCAACTCTTCACTAATTAAAGATATGGTGAGTTGAACACCATACAATTTTGGTCAAATTGCAAGCCGTCAACGGATTTGAGATATCTTTACCAAGAGCCGTTTGCTCTGTATTAGCCAATCCTTTTGTTTATTAGACATGGCGGATCGATAATCAGTAGTCGAGTAAGTGCAAAACACTTACTCCAAAAAAAATTTGGCCAAAATGGGGAATTGGGTGGTATAATTACATGATAAAATTCGTGAGAATTCCCCCACACTAGAAATGAATATTGCCCTCAATATTCAAAGTACCGCGGTTATGCCGAAACATAGAACGAAAAGGGAAATACTACGGCCATTATTTGATTTTTTTTTTTTTTTTTTTTTTATTTTAGAAAACTTATATACAACAGCGGGGGCAACTCCTCTACACTAGGGTGGTAGAAAATAGAAAGAAGTCAGAAATACGGGTGAAAACCCATATAGTGTGCTACTGTTTTTGATTCCCGAGTCGCTAGCTTGACTCGACCCCGCATTAATTTGTTCATGGGGAAGCAAAGTGGAAGAAACAATCTCCATCGGACTTTCAATCAAGTGGTTTGGATAAACATTGAATGTGTTGAAAGTTCCACTCCGATGAGATACAACCGGCTCAAGAGAATGAGAAATGCCGGAGTCAAAGATGGTGTCTTCACTCCCGTAGGAGTTAAGACATGGAGAAGAAATGGGAGGAGAAGGCAAAGTGACAATGAGTTGATCAAAGGTAGGATGTGTAAAACCCTAAAAATCGTAAACGTGTAAAAGACCTTTTTGCCCCTCAAGTAGATAATTATGAAAAATCGTAATACACGTCAAAATCGTTGAATACGTTTTTCATTTAACTCATAAATAATCTAATGGTACAAGATAATAAAATCAATTTCCACATTATGTTTAATAATTTATCACACATTATAAGTTAAATGGACTACATAATTTATACAAGTTACAAACCTTTTTAAAACTAAATTAAAACAAATACATTTGGTAATTATGGAAAATGGAATTAGTCATTAAACCCCCCATTCGGCCAAGAATAGCGCCCCAATTAATTCCCCCATCATTCCCTTTTTTATCCTTATCTAACCACTTGATTGGTAACTCCCTTTAACAATTCAAAAAACAAAACGCATACACAAACCCTAGCACTCTAAATGACGGCAAACCACTTGTACCTTCAATTGTCATTCACTTTATACCATGTGCATGAAACCAAATCAGATTTATCCATGCTAAAACCTCACGTGTACTTCTTTCCACAAACCAGTTCCTACGGGTTCTCTGATCTCGCAAGAAAATATAACGTACAAAGGAGTTTTGAAGGTGGTATGGTGATCGGTTAATGCACGACTTGATCGCGGGTATTGTGGTCGAAAGGATGCTAGTTCGGTCCTTGTCCTTCTTTCTTTCGTCATATCGAGGTACCCAACAAACCTTCCTCGTTCTACACTTTATGAGAAACGATCAACATAACCTGGAAACATAATATTAAAACTTGTTATGCCTCGAGTTTATGATCACACGGATGAACTCTTTATGTCGCATGAAATACCGAAACTATATGCCTATTTATACATGTATGTAACCTGATCTCTATTCTATACCCTAAAACCTTGAATAAACCTAAACAAATAATAGATGAGGCGTACATGTGTATATATGATGTACTAAACCTATAAGAAGTGTAGGTATGATCAAGTCTGTTCAGGGTCAAGGGTGGGAATGGTTTTGGTCTCATATTGCATGCATGTGTCTTGTGGTTGTGGCTGTACAAGGTCTAAATATTGTTTACAAAATGGTTGAATAAGAATAGAAGGCGTGGAAATTTTGGTTAAAACATGGGTCTTTGTTCTCTTTTTTTCTCTCTTCGAATTGAAAGGACAGATATACATGGTAGAATCTTAGTCTCGTTAAGTGAATGTGTACGTTGCATGCTTGTGTGTGTCGTGATATATATGGAGTTGTGCTTGTGTATGAAATGTATTGTGTGTACATAGTGTCTTACTGGTTTAACTCATAATTAAAAAAAAAAAACAAAGGGGTTTATGGATTATGGTTATGATTGCTATTGTGGTCGTGTGTGAGTACAAGTAAAAAGAGTCAAGTGCCTTGAATTCATATGTGTATTACATGGTTTGTGGGATAAGTTCGAGGGTGATCGCGGGACTTATGAGTGAGTTATACGATACATTAAAAGGGTGTTGTGGAAGTTGAGTCGGAGGTTAGTCGTTATGCGTGTTCACCAAGTCATGTTGGTTAGTCTCTTGAGCCGCGAGCGAGCATAAAAACGGGTCGATCATGCATATGGAAATAACTTGGGAGCGTTAAAATTGAACATGAACTATCATTCGGAAGACTAAAAGTTGAATAATATTAAATATTTAAGTTATTTACACTTTAACCCTTGAATTTTGTAAGTGTCGCTTGCAAACCTTAAGTTTTTATGACTTGTCATATACAGCTCTAAAATAAAATACTTGTCATATTAAACCTCTAAGTGTACCATTTATCATTTGTAACCCTAAGTTTGGCTAATTAATAATTATTACCCTAAATTATTTTAATTCGGTCCATTCCTAAAAATGAGAATACGCCAAATAACTCTAAAAATATTAAAGCGATTCATATAAGAAATAAATCAGTTATGACTTAAATGAGCTAATAAGTATTATACAAATCGTAATCCGTGTAGATTCGTTGAAGGAGACGTAACGTTGTGTCTTCGTGTTCATTCATTCGGTTGCTTTCCTTTCATTGGCGTTAAGGTACATATATTCTATCCCTTTTCAGTAGGGATTTCTCATAACTTTTCGATCCTTAACTTTACTTCACTTATGATATTCCTTTGCTATAATTTCCTTATGCTATGATCCTTTTGATATGATTCCGACATAACCCCTTTGATATGATTCATTCGCCATGATATTCGTTTGTTATGTTTATGAACCTTATGATTATGAACCATCGATTATGAACCTTTGATATGAAACTTGATATGAACCTTTGATATGAAACTCGATATGAACTTTGATATGAACTTTGATATGAACTCGATATGAACTTTGATATGAAGCCTTATGATATGAATATGCTTTGACCCTTCGTTTGATACCCGAGCCAAATATGTTTCCTAGTCGAAGGTAACTCGACCGTGTCATTGATGCACCAATGGCATGACTTTAGTGTGGTTGAGTGATGTTCCACACCGTCCCCATTATGATATGATTATGAGCTCACTATATGTATATGATTTGGCCACTATGTTTTGGGGCGATGGATGCATCCTAGATATGATATGTTTCGAGGATTTGATCTGTTTGGAGATATATATGGTGAATGATGTCGGTGCAATCCGCGTCTTCACAATTCGGGAGCTAGCTACTCCATTTGTTACCGAGGTCTCCTCCTATTATGTATGGTATTCCGAGGTCACCCTCCGAATACAATGGCTACTTATGATATGATATGATATGATATGTTTCCGGCTCGGGTAGATTTCGATAACCCTTACACTTTTGATAAACCTATATTGTACCTTCAGATTCCCCAACGCACCATAATCAGACACTTGTTCATTACTCAATACCCTTATATGATTCACTTTTACCAAGATATAGATACTCCATTACATTGATCATCACACTTTCATTCCGTTACTTGGACTATGGTTCCATTCACGCATCGGGTTATTATATGTCATTGGATTGATTATGATATTCATGTTTATCGACTACCGATTATTCGTATGATATGTATGTATGCGATATAAGATTTACTGTTGTCATCGATGATATGCTATCTTCTTGTTATGTGATCCTTTGAATTGTCTCGTGACCATGCTACTGTGTAATCGTTATTTTTGTCTGCTTATTATGTATACTTCGCTCGCTTAATCTCGTGGACTATGACTATCCGTTGTATCCTTATCTTCTTGTTGATTGACCCGCCATGTTTACATTTCATCTATGCTACCGCTTGCTTGGGTAAATGGTTCAACTTATGACGTCTGCGTGTTAACTTGTTTAATTGCCTGCTATGTCCCTAATTCATTTAATTATAATGTTCGTATTGTATTCCTACTTGTTACGTATGACCGCCATGTTTTTGATCACCATTAGTACTACTATTATATATCTGGTTATGTTTTCAACTAAGGGTTCGACACGTGTGATTGCCATGCTCACTTATTATTTAATTGCTTCCGCTTTCCACAGTAGAGTTCTGTTTGATTTGTATACTTTCGATTTCGATATGATTGCATGCTATTCTTATGTTGAGTGGATGCGACGCCGCTATGCTTGCTTATGTTTCAAGATTTGTATGCCCGGTTTGTATGTGCTTGTATATATGTCGTAGATGCTTTGCTTTGCTTCGTTCTCCTTGTTATATGTGTTTTGGATATCTCAGATAATTGTGTTCTCGCAGATCCTCATTGACTCATTGTTTCCTTTCCGTTGTAACCTTACTATTGATCCTTTGTTTCATTCCGTAATTCGCTTTTGTCTAGCTTTCGCCTGCTATATCTGCTCACCGGGCTTTTTAAGCTCACCGCATTTCTTTTCTGCGGCAGTTTAGGTTTGAAGATGGGCTTCGATGGGCTGAGAGTTAGAGTATCTTAGTGGACCGACCCTAGTACCATAGCACTTATGGACTTACTTTGAAGAGTTTGTTTTGAGATTTCATTTATTTTGGATATTGTATTTTCCTCGTCAGACAATTGTTTATATGATTTGAAACTTCATTTTTAAGGTTTCCGTTTGTAAATATTTTATTTGTATGTTCTGATATGACACCAGAATGTGACACTTCTACCCTTGTCGGGTTGGGGTGTTACAGGATGGGTGGGTAAAAGATTAGATTGAGGAACATTAAGCGAATGTTCAGAAATCTTATCCACCACTGAAGCAATGAAAACATCCGAGTTGGGCTTAGAAGAGGTTCCATCATCCGGCGGTTTCGCGCGGACGAGTGGATGATGGACCTAAGCCATAATCGTCACTCGAAAACCGAAGGTATCGAGTCATCCGCGAAAGAAAGTCGACCTCTTCTATAAGAGTGTCACTTGACGAATTATCAGAAGACCAATTGTAAAGAAGATTTTCCAATTCGGTGGGGTCGGCTTCAAAGTCGAAGTGCACATCATCATCTCCCGGTGGAGAATGATCAACGAGAGCGAGTTCATCGGTGAACTCCTCGAGAAGGTCCAACGTCGAAGTGGGATTGCCACTATTCTTTTCTTCGGGAAAAGATGGAGATGTAAAAACGTCACTATCCTCATTCTGAATATCAAAGATGGGGTTATCAGAAATTAGAGTGAATTCATAATCAAAGTCAAATAGAGGATTAGTGAACGCCATAGCAAAAGGTTTCTGGACACAACGAGAATATCTTCATCATCCGTTTCAAAATCGGTGTCCATATCAAGATCATCGGGATCAACATCTCTCACTTCTTCTAAGTCGACGAGCTCGAAGTAATTTCCTCCACATACTCGATGTCTCCACACGATAAAGAATCATCAAACGACGATAGTCATTTTCGGACTCGGAGATCACCTCAACAGTTCTTTCGGGTGGGAGAAGAATCATCATCGAGGCTCATCACACATATTACCGGAGATAACCTTGATTCACTTGGGTTGGGACGAGGTTCTCAACACTGCACGGTTCCGCTTCCGGAATAGTGTTAAGATGCTCGTCCCCATTAAAAGGTTATCCGAAGTTTCTATGGTAGATAGGCAGGATAAGGGCGGAGAGTGGACATGTGCGGTACTTTGTGGGCTTGTGATATGCACCTTGTCCTTTGTCATCTCCCAATCCTCCTCATCCTCGTCATCGAGACGGCAAGCTTCGTTAAATAGGAGACGCTGTTGAGCAGCTTCGTTAAATAGGAGAAGCTTTTGAGCCGCTTCGTTCATCGGCTAGATATCTTTCGTTCTGTTGCTTGTTCCTGGAAAGTTCTTCAAGGATTATACGAGGAAATTGATCATTGACGGAAGTTGTGGGGTTGGATGTGGTCAAATCCGAAGTGTTATAACAAGTATCGGTCCATAGTAATTTTGATTCCACGATTGACATTGATAATCATCATGAGGACCCCCACACTTAGCACAATGAGGGTATTGGGGAGAGAAACTTTGAAATGATGAATCATTGAAATCTTGATAGTACGGTTGTGGCTCGAATGAATTTTGTGGAGGGTAGTTGAAATTGTTTTGAGGATAATTGAAAGAGTTCGGGTTAGAATCATAAGTGAATGAATTCTCGGCACAAATCGAACAACATCCATTGACAAGATAGTTTCCACACCACTCGCACATACATTTGTAACAACGAAAACCTTGTGGTAACAAGTCTCCACAACCGTAGCAATACTCTTGATCGAACGAAGATATATCGGGTACGGGAGTAGGAATCGAGGGCTCAACAACATCACAAATGTTAGGTAAAACGGTATTTCCCGAAGTTGAAATTTGACGAAATTCATTTAAGCAATTTTGAACAATGTTCATGAAATCGTCCGAAAAAGGTTTTGAAGATTCCGGAGGTGGGACAAGTGGTGTGCTCTCAGAGCTAGCAATTTCCACCACTTCCGCTTTGGTCTCCGGTTCTTGCTCTTTCTCTTAACCTTAACCGTAAATCGCGAAGATTTGGATCAATTCTAGACGGTTTGGGCTCAGAAATAATAGAACAAATCTCGGTTGTGGCGGGTGGTCGGAAAAACTTGGAGAATCATCGAGAGAGTTTTTATCGGCTAATTCGCACCAATAGCAATATTTGCTTGCTCCAACCCTTCCACACCGCTTACATAAACAATCGGGATTGACACAATAAACTTGATCCTCTTCCATACGTCCTTTGCAATGAAAACAACGACGATAATCGATCGCCGCCATGAGAATTAAACATGTAGAGGGTTAAAGAAATAGAATTGAGTGATCGAGAGGATACGAAGGATAGAATTAAACGGCAAAGAGGGTAAGAGAAATAGAATCAACGAATAAGAGGAATGAGAAGAATATTTTTGGTTTTTTCGAAAACGAGTGCACATGCACTGTCAAAAACAACACTTTCAATTAAAACAAGACCGAGGCAAAACACAGTGAACTTAAACCAATAATCACAAGCGTATTCACGCAAGTGACACAAAAAGTTTTGAATCTTTGGTTCGGGAACTTATAATGATAACACCTCAGTTGAGAATGTTATATTGATTGTGTGTTCTATTTTATTTAAAACAACAAGCAAAATCTTTTTGTATTTTTAATCTTTTACATATATACACAAAGAAAAGAAAAATATTTTTGTATTTTTGTATTTTTTGAAAACAATAACTTCACGAGTAAGGTTCTTCAAGTCACTAATCGCAAAAACTTCACGATATTGTCGCAACACACCTCCTAGTGTAGCTTATTTGCCAACCTGTCTCCCTCTTCTATTATTTTCGTAGCTTATTTCCGTTATTCATGACGCATCTTGCTTATTTCGTGACGTAGATAGTTTATTCATGTCTCGCTTTAGTTCTTTTCTTCAACCGCTTATCCATGGTTCTTTTAGCTCAAAAATCAAAGATAAAAGTGTGTTTGGATTATCTGTCCCAACCGAGTTGGAATAAGCATCCCAACAACTTATTCATGATTTTCATAAGCAAAGTTTTCACAAAAGTTGTTATTTCAAGTAGCTCTTTAAGTTTCAAAAGAAAATTAAAAAAAAAAAAAAAAAAAAATATATATATATATATATATATATATATATTTTGCCAAAAGGGAGGCAGGGGTCGAACCCGAGACCTCTCCTCAAGAGGATGATTGTGTGTACACATGTATGCGATCGCCTTGGGTCTTGTCTTGGTTAAATCTTGCAAAATCTATTACTTAAGGCCGTTTTCTAGTTTAAGCTTATTAATCTTTGCTTATTTTAACAACTTATTTGTATAAGTTGTAGTAAAATTAGTTTTACAAAAGTTTCACAATTTTCTAAAATAGGTTAGTATTTTAAAGAATTAATTAGAGTAAATTAGTTTTAATTAAGTAGTAAATAAAGTAAAAGTCGAAAAAATACCTCGCTTTTCCTAAAATTATTTTTAGTCATTTAGAATGTAGTAAAATTAGTTTTGCACTCGTGAGGACTTAAATTGCAATTTTATCACTTTCGAGGATCGAGATTAGCTCGGGTTTTCGCGTTTTGTGTTTTAGCACTCTAGACCGTAATTTAGCTTCGCTTTAATGTTTGTTATGTTAATTAGTTGCAAATCAACCTTTAGGAAAAAGGTTAAAGTGCCAAACCTTAAGGGTGTGATAAAAGTGATACCGGGAAAGTGATTTCCCCGGGTCGTGTCCCAACGAGGTGTGAAATTGACGGTGTCGTTGAGTTTCGTGATTAGGACTTGAATTGGTTGAGCGAATTTTGGATTATGATTATGTATTCTACAAATGGAAGAACGGGAATAAAAATAAAGCATGTAAAACAAAGAAAATACTAAATAAACTACGACTAAGCCAAAGAAACAATAAAACAACTGATGGATGGGTGAGATTGATAAAACAATAAAGCATGTAAAACAAAGAAAATACTAAATAGTGGTAAGTATTCCCTTTGTCACGCTGGTGACCCGGTTCGATCCCGCAATGGCCAAAATTTGATTCGTAAAGTGAGTGGTGAAAATAAACACAATATCAAACTATCAAATTAACGCGAGATTCGACAAATCAACCTTTTAGGAAAAGGGTTAACGTGCCAAAACTCACGTATGTGATAAAAGTGATACCGGGAAAGTGATTTCCCCGGGTCGTGTCCCAACGAGGTGTGAAATTGGCGGTGTTGTTGAGTTTCGTGATTCGGACTTGAATTGGTTAAACAAATTTTGGATTTGGATTATGTTATTCTACAAATTAAAGCACGGGAATGAAAATAAAGCATGTAAAACAATGTAAACACTAAATAAACTACTACTAAGCCTAAGGAACAATAAAACTATACTAAACTACATCCTAGGGTGTTAAAATGCAAAAACGCGAAAAACCGGGAACACACCGAGCCCCGAAAGTGAAAAATATCCAATTTAAGTCCTACGAGTGCAAAACTAATTTTCCTACATTCTAAATAACTAAAAACAATTTTAGGGAAAAGCCGGGAATTTTTTCGACTTTTATTTTATTTATTACAAATTAAAAACTAATTTAATCTAATTAATTAATAAAAAATACTAAACATTTTTAGAAAAATATGAAAAAAATTACAAAAAATACTTTACACTATGCTAAATCTAATTAAAATAAAACCATAACGCTTTTGAAATAAGCAACTAATAAGCTCAATAAGAGGAAAAGTTTAAAAGTACCAATTCTCTAACTATCGATAAAGGATTAAATGAGCACGAAATAAACAAAAAAAAACACAAGGAGCAGTTGGCTTTGGGGTGTGTGGTGTCGGTCATGGGCAATGAACACAAGGTCGTGTTCGAATCTGCCATGCCCTTTGGCGATTATTATTATTATTTTTTGATTTTATCTCTTTTACAACCGAACAAGGGATCGAACAAAACTCTTTTTTTACAAAAGCTAAAACTCACTAAACCGAAAATACGCAGCTAGAAGCTACTGAATGGAAATAGAAACTAAAAAATGCTAAGGGATTTCTAAGGTACTTGTTTGGGACAATGGATAACTAAGGGATTAAGGCTACAAAACTTATAGATTAGCTATAACTAATTAGGAACAAGTTAAAGGACCTAAAGCACTATAGGGAGGACAAAAATAAGCAAAAATGAAAACACCAATAAGCTCACAAAAAGCCACTGATTTGCTACTAAAAACAGTGGACAAAACAGGCTAAAGAGTCATCTACTAGCTTACAAATAAGCTACTTAGAGGCCTCTAAAAAGAGAAAAGAAGCAGGAAATGAGAACTTTACACTACTGATATTACAAAATAGATGGGCTTTGGGACCTGTTACACTCATCGACAGGTAAAAGGCGCTTCACAAGGCCAAATAAGCTACTAAAAAAAACACTTTATCCTAACTAAAACAGAAAATCATGAAAACTATAAGTCTAACTACTAATTGCAACAACTATCAATTCCAAATCTATCTTAAACCAATCTGACTATGAGCAAAAAAAAGGTGCAGGTTGTTGTTACAAGGCTGAAAACAGTGGCAAAACAGAAAGAGTGAGCACTTTAGGGGGCCTAAATAGCAAGGAAATAAGCTGTAAAGTGTAAAGCAAACTAACACATGTCGACCTAGTACTACTAACTCCTAGAATAAACAAATTTTAATCCTAAATCTACCTTAAAACTACCTAAATCTAATGCTAAAATGGAACCTATGGTCATTGTCATGAGATTTCAAACAGAAGAAAAAAAAAAAAAAAAAAAAAAAAAAAAGAACTACAAATTGCATAAAAGCGAAGTGTCAATCGAGTACCTTTGACAATTAAGCTAAAACTTGATTTTGTGACTACCATCACGGTGCAAGACCAAAGTGGGTCAAAATAGAATTTTGACCCACCAAGCTAACTTACCCAAACACCCTATCTAGCAGAAAAACTTGAAACTGGTTTCTAAAAAAATGAGATTTAAGCAAACTCGATTTGTATCAATACAACTAATCTTCAAAATAACTTCAAACAACTTTCAACAAAACTTAAGATTTAGTGACCAAGCATAAAAACCAAAGTTGTAACAATTGGAATTCAAAAGAACTGAAAATGCATTAACTTGAAATTAAAAGTTACATGGAATTTAAACTGAAAATTAAGGTAAATAACATTGTAAGTAAATTGGGACTAGAACATAAGAAATTCTAGACAACCTTTTACAAAATGCCTAATTGCCTATTTATACTAAAAGATGTGTCTGCTCTTCTTCTTGTCTTCTTTCTTGTGTGTTTCTTTTGTGAGGTAAAACAAACCTAAACAGATTTTTGTGCTTCTTTTGATCAATCTCACCCATCCATCAGTTAGGTACACACCTTGAGCAATCTGAGCCATTGGTTGGTGTAGGAGCTCACAAGGATTGCCAAAGTGGAGGGATTCTTGTGACCTTGCCTCGGGAGATGGAGATGAGTGGGTTGGAGATTCGGGATTGAGAGGGACAGGGGAGGAGGGAAAATTGGCGAGTAAAAGAGGGATTCTGGGTTTTGAGTGTGGTTGTGGTTTCGGGATTAAGAGAAAGTGGGTATAATGGGTGTAATGGGTAAAAGGGTGATGGGTTTATTATTTAAAAGGTGTAAAATGTATTTTGTTTTGTTTTGTATTTTTTTTTTTTTTTGAATAACTAAAATTGTTTTAAATAAAATGAATTTTACAAAATTGGTTTTAAAGGTTTAAAATGAGGATTTTTTTGGATTTTTGGTTTTAAAAGGCAATTTGGTTATTTGGGTATCGGGACGGTAAAATGGGAATTTTGGTTTCTCGTTGGGTTTCGGGTTTGTTTACCCCACTCTAACTCCAAATATGCGTCTCGGGCTCAAAATGTAGAAAATCCACTCCCGGTTCCGTCCGCAGCACGTATTCCATTCCAAGCTCATTTATGTCATTTTGATCCTTTTGTACCGCAAGACACAAAACACACTCGAGGATATTTTTAACATATTTTGATCATATTTGAGTGTTTTTGGTCATTTTGAGGTCTTAGGTGGGTAAAACGATGAGTGAATAAGCACTCATCGACTTCCATAAACTTAATCCTAGACCTAGACTCATCAAAGACCCTTTCATCTCT
Source organism: Chrysanthemum lavandulifolium (assembly GCA_022545495.1). Lineage (NCBI taxonomy): Eukaryota > Viridiplantae > Streptophyta > Magnoliopsida > Asterales > Asteraceae > Chrysanthemum > Chrysanthemum lavandulifolium. The sequence continues at coordinate 174,170,883 of CM040238.1, read as the reverse complement.
CCCCAACTCTCATCATTGAAACATCAATCGTTTAATCAAGAACTAACTCAGATTCAGATTCAATTTTGTGCAATCTTTTTAAGATTGTTTCACTTGAATCATTAATCCATCATTGCTAAGCTTCTTGTTAATATCCGAATATGAAAGAAATGAATATAACAATTATATTGTTATTTCATCCCTTTAATTCGTTAAGAAACCCGAACTCAAAACAAAACGTGAACCTACCCGTGACCCTCCAAAGGATCTTGAAGCCCTTCATACGCGTTCTTGATTAGATTTGTCTTGGCCGGAATGACATAGGTTCGATTGGGTTTAGGTTCATAATATTTGTGGTATATTGATGTTGTTGTGATGATGAGAAGGGTGTTGAGATTCGATCGTATAAGTGAATGAGGCGTATTCACTTTTCTCTTCTCGAAACCGCTTTGGAGAAAGCGGATATGTTAAAAGGTGTAGGCGGTGTATTTGAGAGTGATGTTTTTTAGGTTTAGGTAAGTGAATAAAACAGTATTCAACGCTTTATTCAACCGGTTTGGTGGATTTGGATCGTGGGCCTCCGGATTACATATTGGATTTGGGCCTTGAGTCGGTTTGTTCACGCTACCGATATTATTTGAACGATATAGTGAAACATATTTGCATCGATTTTTTGTGTCTACAAAATTTTGGATACAAGTTTTAATCATTGGTATACTTTAAAGAGTGGGATTTTGGTATGGAAATTATTTCACGGAGGATACAATATTCACGGCTTGAGGAAAATTTGAAAAAATGGCTACGGAGTTTTTGTACGGTATTATTGATGCGGAATTGACGTGACATTTCACGGGTGGACTTCTTTATCTTGTTGAAACAAATGCACCTTGATAGATCTTGAGCTCGTGGATCGTTATTTATGCCTATGTAATCACAAGCACAATAAAAGACAATCTCTACTACTTATATTTATCGAATATAAACACAAGTAACACAAATAACTAAGAACTCGTGATCCTCTATGGATCGTTATATTAACTAAAACTTTGTTTTTCCAATCGGTACATAACTCATACTATTGTGTTCCTTTTATAGACAAGGAACCCTAAACAAAACCCTAAACCGCTTCCCAAGAAACGATAAACATAAAACTAAATAAGATATACACAATCACTTCCTAATAAAGCTCATGTATATCCAAACTAAATATACTAAACACGGAATAATCACTTCCAGTAAACAAACTAATAACTATTAAACTTCAAAGCAGATTATGTCTTCTAGAGAATCCACACTACTTCAAGAGAATCTCTTCAAGAGAATTTCAAAGATAATCCAAACTTCACATAATTCCCAACAATCCTCCCTAAACCGAATTTGACTTGGTTAAGTTCCAGCTTGATAGATCTTTAACTAGACAAAGACAGAGGATTGTTCACAAACAACAAAGAAGAAAGAATCCAAATAAGAACATCTCTTTGATGAAGAAACTCAAACTCCATATCTTTGCAAAGAACAAATGACAACATGTACATCAAAACATATTAGTTTCATACTATTCTCATCACATCCGTGTGTAAACTCCCGTGAGAGGTGAATCATTGAAAATAATGGATTTGATGTCTCTTTACCAATAGCCATCACTACCGGAGTAGCCATATGTTTAAGTTCGTAAACTATGGTACATCGATAACCATCTCGATTTATTGGCAAACCGTAAACCATATAAACGGATTTGAGATGTCTTTACCGTAGCCGCTTGCTCGTGACTAGTCAATTTTAGAATTGGTGAATTGATTACCAAATATGGTATTCCAATGCCTTTACCACAAGCCATATACAAGTGGGCTAGTCAATTCTTGGATTCCAAATAGGAATAAATCATGGTGAATTGAAAACCATACAACACTCAAGAATTAAGCATGGGTGGTTGCATTCCCTATGATTTTGAGCAAACCATTACAACTATCAATGATTTGATGTGTCTTTACCAAAGTCAGCACTTTGGACTAGCTAACTCTTTGACATACACAAGGTATATCCGTGAGTCAATAACCATCAAAAGTATACAACAAACCCGCAATAAAAGTTAGACAAACCCAAACAAATACAAAAGATTTTTTTTTTTTTTACTAATAAAGAAAGAGAACAAAATTACAAAATAAACAAAATATTACAATCAAGATGAACCTTTATGTTGCGTGTTTAGTTTTAATCAAACCAACACATTGAGAAGCATGAAGCTCATCATTGCCAACCGGATTAGAGGTACTTCCAACTTCGCCTAAGCAATCGCTCCATAAAAGCAACCGACAAAGGATAAATCTTATCCGATAACATACACAAAATCATACCACATTGTGTCTCGAACCACATGAACACAAGGCATAGGATAAAATCTCCAACTCTCAATCTCCCACTTATGTGAATTCTTCCAAATAGAATACCCTTTACCTTCGGAGAATTAGAATCAAACAAGACTTGAAGATCACCCAATAAATATAAACCGAACCCGTTGGTGAATGAATAGTATAATATCGAGTGACATGTTCATACAAAGATCTTCAAATCATGTCTATTCACCAAATGAAAGATTTCCTTCAAGAAGTTGAACCGAATAACAAGATTATCCAATGATAAACAAAGTGTTAAGCTTCCCACTTTCCAATTGATCAATACCGCATGTGTTCCTTCAGAAAAACCTCAACAGTCCAACTTTAATAAAAGTTGACTCATCACCTTGAGATCTAAAGAAATACTCTTTGAAAGATGTTTCCTAGCCACCGATGTAACTCCTTAAGGAATTAAGTTTCCTTTAACCATACTTTTCTCGCCTCCTACCAAATATTTTATCTCAGATCAATCAGATCATCTTCCTTACTCAATGGATCACCCAAATCCACACTAGGCAATGCTTCGTAAGAAACAAAAGAAGACTCAAGAAACAACCTTATCAAGAGAAGGATTAGCTTCGTGTTGTTTCGTATAACAACCGGAGAGATCACCGAGGCAAAACAAGATCAAAATTATCCACTATATCAACTGTTTTAGGTCTCTTTGCTTTAGGAACATCTGACATAGTAGCAATCCTTTCCAATTTAGAAGAAGAAGTAGAACCAGATGAAGAAAACTTCATAATCATATTATACTGTCTGATCAAAGCATCATCAGACAAAGCAGAGATTTGCTTCATTGACATGCCAGAATTATAAATAGTAGAACTATGATTCTTCACAACTCTCCTCATATGAGCCCTCTTCTGAGCTACAATCATTGGTTTTTCCCTTTTTGCTTTATGTCGTTGAGCAATAAGAGCTCTCCCCTTTGCAGCCGCTTCTTGCTTCTTTTGATTACCAAGAGCCACCATTTGGTCCACAAAATTCTCATTATCAAAAGATGCTCCTAATATAAGTTTTGCAGGATTTGGATCGATGCACCTTGAGTAGTATAGGCATCCCATTGATCATCGCGATCTTAGGAAATAATGCATCAAGCTCTAATTTTCTTTCAAGAGACAAATTAGAATCGATCGAGCTTGAAGAAATTCAAGAACTACACGACTCTTCCGCATATTTTCATAATCAAGAAACATCCTAGCTTGAGCTTGATTTTCTTCTTCGACCCGCACCGAACCAATCATATCATCAATCACGCCTTCCTTTCCTTTGTCGAAGATTCCTCACAGAACCAATTTGAGCTTCGTAAGGAACACCCAAACCATCATCGAAGAAACATGTTGAGACAATTCCTCAACAGTGTAGAAAAACTTCGTAGAAGAATTCAACTTATAAATTCTCCCACCATAAAAACTTCATCATCATCTCATCAAGGTGAAGAATTTGGTTGTTCTTGTACAAATGAGGCTTGACCATGATCGAAACAACCTCCTCAAATAGAACATCGCAGCTGTATCAACAACATTTGGCTCCTTTGAAGTTTCAAGAGATACCTTATTCAGATATTGTCTTCTTCTTTTCTAGCAAATATAATAGGCACCTTTCTCCTTGAAGATTCAAAGAATAGGAGAAGAAACATCGATGTAAGAGTCGATCACCAAGATTCCTAGTGATGCATGCCGAGTCTCTTCTTGCTCCTCTTCGTAAGAAACCAAAACTCTCTTTTGCCCCTTTTACCAAGTAATTCCTCCAAGTTCTCAACTTTAGTCCGCAACTCCACAATCTTACCACCAAGAGTAGACTTGGTCTCGCAAGCTCCTTCTTGAGATCACCCACCCCACCGCATACTTGTTCACTAGAGCATATATTGAGGTAAGTGTAATAGGTCCTCACCCACCAACCGATTGCTCAAGGGTAATGGAGCTTCATTGGACCTTTCAGAGTAATATGAACATGCTCAACATTAGAAAATCCTTCACCAAATTGATTCCTAATAGGACTAGGTGTGGGCAATCTATCAAGATCAACCCGAACCTCATCAAGAGAAACTTGTGTAGGTGATGGACTAGGACAAGGTCTAGGCGAAGGTATGGATGGAGGTAAGTCAAGAGGAACATTAGATGCCTCAAGAGAGAGAGCGTAAGGCCCTCATCAATAGCAATCAAGGATTACCATCGTAGTATTGGTAGAAGGTAAAGTAACAACATTATCCTCATCGCCAGCCTCATTCCCCGAGGTAACATGGTCGCTAATAAAGGAAAATGTGTCCCTCAAATTTAGTTCTCATTGAAGCAAATAACTTAGAAGATAAAACTCCTATGGGATGAAAAGCTTGGGTTTGGGTAGAAACATCCAATATCATCTCAGAAAACCTAGGGTACATCAAAACTTGCCCTTTTCCTAGTTATATTCTCAACCATATTATCGAAAATAAACTTAGAAAAATTATAAGTTAAACCCCGAGATAGACAAATAATACCACATCCCAATTGAGTCGAAAATCGATCCCATCCTCCGATTTATTGCTTAAACATCAAGCAATGTATGAACCAAAACCTCCACATAGGACAAAGTCGATTCTTTAACCACATGTCACCTTGTACCTTGATATCCAATTGCTCTAAGCCCATCAAGTACCACCACAACATTAGAATGAAAACCCCATTCTCATCATCAAACGGTTGTCTTCTTATCGCCTCCTCCGTCACCACATACTCTTTTCCGTCAACCATTGCAACAATCTCTCAGATTACCCTTTTCGTAGCCGATGCCCAAAATTGAGTAACCAATGATTCATATATAGCATTTGGAGAATGTGTTAGAGCATACCAATCTTTGATCTCTCAGAAGAATTCAATCATCGGTCTATACAACTCGTCACCCTTAGCGCTCCTTAAAAGCGACCTTATTATGATCATGTTTGAATTGAAGCGCCATGAGAGATTTTGAAAGTTAGGTTACGATTTACACAAATGGAAGTGTTTTGAATGAGAGTAAAAGAGAATCACTTAATATGAGACGAAGATATGCAAGTAGAGAATAAGTAGAAATTTCCCAATTTTGGTCAAAGTTGACCAATGCCGACGCGACTTCTACTTTACTCAATTTCACTTTCAACTTCGGTAGAAACACTAGCCATTCTCATCAAGAATACCAATCGCAGTAAACAGATCACGATTCAAGAAGCTTCAAGAATATCTTTTACCGCTTCACCCACTCGCATTAAATCTCATTAACACTTGAAACCGCCTATAAAACAATCCCAATGCACACATATCTCTTCATCAAAACCCCAAATATCATTACAAACCCTAATTCCATCAATGCTCCAAAATTAACCACAATAAACCATGAGTACCAAACCCGAGATCATAGATCTCACAACATCATCCTCATCATCATCATCATCATCATCATCATGATTCAAACCCATGGCTTCATTACTTTCCACAACCATATCCACGACCAAAGAAATCACCCTTTCTCCCTTCTTCGTAAGATGATAGTGTAGTGAATCCAAGTGAATCACGATGATTCTCGATGACTCCTATAAGGAGAGAACATCTTACTCCCAACCTCCAAAGACCTCAAATCAACGAAGGCCACGAGCCGAAATCCACCACCCCTAAAGATAGAGAGGTGGTTCTCGGTCTTTCGCATCGTTTTGGTGCATCAACACATATCGATAGAGGAAATGCTTCAGATAGTAGATGGGTTGCATTTTGGTTGAAATCAATAGATGAAGCACAAAGGACATATTATTTTTCTTCATCATCATGATTTGCATCAATCCATCCTCTCCATTTTGATCCTTAGCATCCTCATCATAGTAGTTATGCATCTCCACCATCGAGATAGAATGAATGGGTGGTTATGCAAGACTTCACAAATGCATATCCAAAGATCTAGTGTGAAAGATGTGAGCGATCATGCATATCCAACACCGTTAGATGTTGGAATAGATGATATGTAATAGATTAGGATTAGCGATCATGTAGATGCATTTGATGTTGATTGTACTGTAAGTCGTAAGTCGTAAACTGCTTTCTTGAATGAATGAATGAACAATTTGCTTCAAGATTTCTTTTGAATGAACCATATAACTTCAAGACATTGTCTTCGTGAGAAACAAATGACTCACTTCAAAGACTTTGAATTCAAGAGAAACAAGCTTTAGAGCTTTCTTGACCATATCCCAAATGAACAACCAATCAAAAATGTAACAAACACAGAGAAACACACAAACCAACAAAGAAAACAAACTAAGATTACATTAGTGGTTAGTTAGAGTTAGATAAAAGCAAACAAATATACAAAATTACATAGAAAATGCAAAGTGTACACAATCCTCCCCGAGGCATATGCCTCCCCGAGGTTTATGCCTCCCTTAAACTTTGCGCTAAGGGTTAAGATACCGATATGGACCACAAGGTGTTGAAACCTTGGTCCATCAAAAGCCTTTGTTAACAAATCGCCACATTATTATCAAGATGAATTTTGACCACTTTTATCAAATGTTTATCATATGCATCTCTTATAAAGTGGTGCCCGATTTCAATATGTTTTGTTCTACCGTGAAAACCGGATTTTTAACAATGCATATGGTACTTTGATTATCAATAAAATTGTTGTGTTCATGAAATTGTACCCATAATCCAACAATTGATTTTGAATCCAAAGAACCCGTCCACAAGAATTTGCAAAGAAGAACGCATCGCTTCAAGAGATGAGGTAGCCACGATAGTTTGTTTCTTGCATTGCCAAGAAATCAATCTCTTTCCAAGGAATTGGCAACCTCCAGTGGTGGACCTCCTATCCGATTTGCACCAAAGATAGTCACTATCACTATAAGCTTCCAACTTAAAAGGAGACTCTTTGGGTACCAAAGACCTAGATGAGGTTGGCCTTTGAGGTACTTAAAGATCTTCTTAACAAAGATTGAGATGGGAAGTCATGGAGTAACTTGATGTCGTGAACAAACACTCACAAAGAAAAGTAATATCGTGCCTTGAAGTCATTAAATACATCAAAGAGCCAATCATAGACCAGATAAATGAACATTCACAGTGGATCCGCTTCATTGTTGGTCTTTGTCTTTGAGCTTCATAAGGTGTAGTGGCGCCTTACACCCTCCATACCAAACTTTTTCAAGATGTCCTCACATATTTGTCCCGACCGATAAAGATACCATCGTTTCTCACGAACTTGAGACCCAAAAGAAAGTCATCTCTCCATGGCACTCATCCGAAACTCTCCTTCATAAGCTCCTCAAACTCCCCGCACCAAGCTTCCTTTGTGGATCCAAAATAATGTCATCCACATACACTTGCACAAGAATAATGTCTGTGGAATTCTTCTTAAGGAAAAGTGTCTTATCAATTGCACCTCTTCTATAACCATGCTTCGAAGAAATGTAGAAAGCCTAGCATACCGTGCTCGGGTGCCCGATGTAGTCCATAGAGAGCTTTGACTACCTTGTAAACATGATTAGGATGATCCGGATCTTCAAACCTTTAGGTTGAGTGACATAAACCTCCTCTTCAATTTCACCATACAAGAAGGCTCCTTTAACATCCATCCGATAGACCATAAAACCCATATAGGATGCATAAGCTAAGAAAATCCGATGGCCTCAACTCTTGCCACAGTGCAAACACTTCATCATAATCTATCCTCCTCTTGTCTATACCCCGCAACTAATCGCTTTGTTTTTAATGACAACACCTCGCATCTCTTATTCTTCGTAATCCATTTAGTCCCAATAGCATACTTACCATCGTGTAGTGGTACCAATATCCAAACCTCGCCGATTTTGAAATTGTTGCATCTCATCCTCGCATTGCTTCAAGCCAACTTGAGTCTTCAAGAGCCCGAGTAACACCGGTTGGTTCCACTTGTGAGAGAAAACAAGCAAACAAACAATGTTCATAGTCCGTGTGATTGTCTCTCTCACGATTTGAGACATAAGAGATAAAAGCCACCGACCATATTTAGAACGTACAAGCACTTTGTTCTAACAGTGCATTAGGATCACCAATAATATTAGTCCGTGGATGAGCATTGTTGATCCTTGTAGTAGTAGTGGTGTTGACATCAATGGAGGAATCAAGATTAGTCACAGAGGTTCAAAGTCGGTCATAGGAAGGTGTGTTGAAGATTCCCGCTTAGGTTGATGATGACCAAGATCCAAGGTTTTGGAAACCGTATAAGGTTCTCCAAGGTCTCGTTGACACTCTAGTAGAGATAGGAGTAGAGTCAACATGTCTTTCACCGAATGGGAGAGGTAAGGAGAAATGTAATCACTTTCAAAGAATTGATGTTTCCACCGATTGCTTCACCGGCACTCTCCTCAACATTCCTCTCGCCCTAAATTGGCTACATACTCTTGTTTCTTCACCGCAAGGTCCTCAAGATAATGGAATTCATCTTCACTCACATCAAGATAATCTCTAGAAGTGTCACCTACAAAATTGTTAGGGAGAAAGAAGGCACTACAATGGGTTGTTCATCATCTTCGCACTCCACCGCCGAATGAGCATCCATAGTCCCCGTGACCGGTAGTTGGAGATGCTTGAGAATCGCATGTTGGTTAGCCATATGTCTAGAATAACCCAAGTAATCGCTATAATCAAGGTCAAATGACCAAACATGACCCCGCCCTTGAACATTAGGCTTGTCTTCTAGAAACCTCGATTCAATGTCTCCTCAATCTTCTTAGCGTATACATTGTAAACCCCGACGCCTTACTATGAGCGTAATATCCCACAATGTAACCATCATCGCCTTTCTCATCAAATTTGCCCAACGGATCACTTGTATTCAAAATTGTCACTGACACCCAAACGGTTTAAGGTAATGAATAATGTGAACTTTCCCAAAAGAAGTTCATATGGTGTTTTGAGATGTGGTCTAGTAATGGACACTCTATTTAGTACATAACAAGTCGTACAACAAATTCAAATTCAAAACATGGTTGAAGTTTAGAGTCCGCCAAAGATTGATCTTGCAAATCTATTAAGGTCCTATTTTTCCTTTCTCGCCACCCCATTTTGTTGAGGGGTTCTTGGAGTGCTATAGTCCCGCTTGATTCCTTTTGACCTACAGAGTTCTATAAGTATAGCATTCTTGAACTCGTCCCATTATCACACCTAATTCCTTTCACCTTTTGTTCAACTGATTTTCAATAAGGGTAACGAAGTCTTTCAACACTACGATGTTTCATCTTTGGTCCTTAGAAAGAATACCCAACAAAATTTGCTATAACCATCGCTGATCACCGACAAAAATATTTATGATCAATGCTTCTCACTTGAGTTGGACCAAACAGATCCATATGAAGCAACCAAGAGGTTCGAAATAATGCTTACCGCCGTAATAGAACACCTTTGTATGAGGCTCAGGTTGCTTTCCTTTGTTGCATGCAACACGCTTATGATCATTGGTGAAAACTTTGGAAGGAAGACCTTCAACAAGGCCCGCTTAGAGAGTCGGTTTATGGTCTTGAAGTTGACATGGGCCATCCTTCTCGTGCCATTTGGTGGACTCATCCACGGATGCTTTAGCCACCAAACACGTTAAGTCACCGGGTTTGACATCGCTAAGTTGAATGTATAAAGATTGTGATCATGAGGAACTTTCAAAGAATTGAAGTTTCTTCCGGGAGTTTGAAGTCTTTAGATAGCACAAGACATTCATCCTCCGTGAAGAGTACTTTGTTCTTGGTGTCACATATTTGTGAGACCGAAACAAATTGAAGTGTTGAAGTTCCTTGACATAATATACATTCTCAAAGTCCAAATTGAGGTGTTTTGATGGTCCCTTTCCCAAGAATTCTTCCATCACTTCCTCCAAAGGTTACATTGCCTCCTCCTTCAATGGGTACAAAGTTATGCATCATATCCCTGCTTCCCGACATACTTCTAGAACAACCACTATCAACAATGCCAACATCTTTATGCTTAAGGGATGATCCTACAACAACAACAAAAATATATAGAGAATTAGTACACTATGGAGGCTCAAGTCATTGTCGACTTGAACCTCGCTTGTGGATCATATGAGTTATGCCATGCGTAAGTATAAGATCCACTATTGTTCTTGGGTTTCCATTGAAACTTAGGTCCCTGCTTATTCCAAGAACAACTCACGAGGTCTTGACAAGAAGATCCCAAGACTTTTCCCATCACCATAGGGTTAACATATCCGTGCCAAAACCATTTTTAAAATATTCACTTGTTGGTTGAACATATGGTTTTACAACCGGTCTTCCAAGGAAAAGGAGTATTAGTATTAGTTGCTTGTGGAACATAAGGTGGTATATCATTAACATTGGTCCACATTGGTCTAGATTTCCTAGAATCACCACACCTACTCATCCTTTGCTCATGATAATCACAATCCTTAATTAAATGAAATTTACTTCCACACACAAAACATGTCTTCTGTTTAGAAGATTTATTCAAACCAAAAGATGTGTTATTACAAGCGTAAGTATTCAAACCAAAACCATGAAAAGAATTGTTTTAACAAGATTATTATGCAAAGAATTAAAAGCAAGTCTTCGAGGCAACTGCCTTGAAGTGGATTCCTTGGCAAAGAACTCGACATGCTTATTGGTAGTCTTGGGTGCAGTGTGGGTGAAGACTGGGAAGGTCGACTTGTCATTTGAATCACACTCAGAGACCCTTGCTTGGAGGACTTGTCATCATAACACAAGAGACAAAGTCATTAGAAGAAGTATCGTGGTCCGCAAGTCCTTTGACTTTTGCCATAGAGATGGTGTGATCCATCAAAGTCAACAAGAATGGAAAGGTCAATGGGCATGTGCTCACCTCTAATAGGTCCACGACAAAGATGTAGGTCACCTTCTTTCACAAAATTAGCTAGGCCTCACGATGTAGATTTGCGAGTGTCATCTCTAGCTTCTAATCCTACATACTTCTTAAAGCCTAAACCTATAGTAGTATTAGGAGTTTGACTAGCATAGATGTGACTTGCTAACTTGTTTCCATTTAATATCCATTCTTTATGCCTAGCAATTTCCTCATTAAGTTTCTCTTTAAGCTCTAAATTTTCTGACACTACATCTGCTCTTAACTTCTCAGACCACTTTAACTCATTTTTAGCACATTCGAGATCCCTTTCTAATACACCTATCTTCTCATCATAAGCTATTTGATTCTTCTGAAACCAAACCTTTTGTCTTTCTAGTGTTTTTAAAGCCTGTTTATAAGCTTCAACTTCCACATAGCATTCATTATATTTAGGTTCCAAAATATCATAAGCTTTTTGAGTTCATTATAACGCCACTACAACCAAACAAACAGCTTTGTACCGAGAGATGCCCATCAAGGCAACTGATCATGCCTATCCTCCTCAAGTACAACTTGCAATCAAACCAACGTTATCATTACCAGACCATCATTATCTTCCCGCTCATGTTGCTTCCAAATTCATTGCTATCTAGAGTGACCAAAGCAATGATCCCTTTGAAGTTCCCGCCCTTCTCGACATCACGATAAGAAGAGTATCTTGTCTCATCACCGCCTTTCCTGCCTTTGCATTCTCTAGAGAAGTGACCCATCCGCTGACATGTGAAGCATTTAACCTTCCTCTTGTCAAACCTCGCTGGATCTCGCCCTTGAATCCAAACCTTCCGCCACTTTTTCGCTCAAAATTTTGATATCCATGGAAAGCATGGCCACCGCCACCTCGCCTTCATCTCTTCCATCTCAAGCGGGTCCACCGATCAAAATCCTCATAGGCCGATCCTCGCCGAGGATCATAATCAAGAAAGAAGGATCCAAGAACATCTTCCATAATACCACTCGATTTAGAATGAGAGCTTGATGAAGGAGTAGCATAAGATGATGATGAATATGGGCTTGGACCATAACTTATCTTTGGGGTAGAGGCTCCAACGAATGCAAGTGTGACTAGCGTAAGAAGATGATCTAAAAGGACTTCTTACATCATGTTCAAGAGCTTTAAGTTTGTGGTACACTCATCAAAGGTAATCATGTCCAAACCACCTTTAGCTTTTAAAGCAATGCTTACGTAGCTGTGATGGAGGTAAAGACCTCGAAACTTAGAATTACAATCATCATTATCTCGCTTTGCCTGCACCGATTTAATCGACTTAAAATCTTGTGAAACTTGTCATAGCCCTTGTGAATTCCTTCCTCTTCGTAGATTTGAAAACTCAAACTGTTGTCTCAAAGATGGACTTTTTCGCCTCCTAGACTCCTCATTCCCACCGAACTTTGCCTTAATTGCTAACCATATGTCCTTAGCATCTTGCATGAAGTGAAAATCACTCAAGTGATCCTCGTGAATAGCTTGAAGAAGAATGGTTCTAACCTTGGTTTCTCTCTCGAACCGCCAAGAATTCTTCAAAGCAGCTTTGGGAGGAACATTAGTCATCTTACCCGCAAAGATCCGTGGTAGTTCTCTTCAAACTGCTTCCTTCAAGACTATCTCCCATAGATTCCAATCAATGTTGGAGATCCAGCTCGCATCTTCATCGCCCAAAGATCATACTCCTCCCTTTTAGGTAAGGAAACTTAGCATTGCTATTAGAGAGACTTAGTTGTTGCAGATGGGTGGAGTTTTGGTTGTTGGTGATTTCAACATCAACATCCGATCCGTGCATGATAATTTTGTTATGGTTGTATGGGTGTTCGTAAAACTTGTCCTTAGTATCGTAGAGACTCTCACGAGGCTCGATACCACTTGTTGAAACAAATGCACCTTGATAGATCTTGAGCTCGTGGATCGTTATTTATGCCTATGTAATCACAAGCACAATAAAAGACAATCTCTACTACTTATATTTATCGAATATAAACACAAGTAACACAAATAACTAAGAACTCGTGATCCTCTATGGATCGTTATATTAACTAAAACTTTGTTTTTCCAATCGGTACATAACTCATACTATTGTGTTCCTTTTATAGACAAGGAACCCTAAACAAAACCCTAAACCGCTTCCCAAGAAACGATAAACATAAAACTAAATAAGATATACACAATCACTTCCTAATAAAGCTCATGTATATCCAAACTAAATATACTAAACACGGAATAATCACTTCCGCAAACAAACTAATAACTATTAAACTTCAGCAGATTATGTCTTCTGTAGAATCCACACTACTTCAAGAGAATCTCTTCAAGAAGAATTTCAAAGATAATCCAAACTTCACATAATTCCCAACATTGAAGTTCGAGCTACAAGAAGATCATTTTCCGAGGTCATCGGAAGGAGAACTTCAAGTTTGCCTCAAGATCTAGACTACGAGACTCAAGGCTTCAAGAAAGTCAACATTGTTCATTACTTTTGTAATTTACTTTGTTTTGTATTTATAGGTCTCATTGTAACCATTCACGTGTGACGCTATCTTGGAGGGAGATTGTTAGCCTCGCTTTTTAGAAAGATAACGTCACTTACGTGAATTGGACTAGACGCGTAGTATACTTTGCCCTTAGGGACTAGTATCGTTTAAGTGGCAAAGATAGGGCCTATATATACCCCTCATGACTCTCCATGAGGGGTGAGGTGAATCATTTGGCTAGTTGTATTGTTTTGTTCTTATCAATAAACCTTGTATCTTCTCCTCCCTCTCTCTAGTTTCTCTCTAAAAAGATGAAGATCTTCATCTTCTTCCACCAACCCCGACCTCCAAACCACATAAATCTTATAGTAATCGTACCTGACAGTGGTTTGTATAAAACCATGGGTTATGGGTCAATACCATTTGCTAGTTTTTACCCATTTAGTATATACTTGTTTTTACCCATTTTAGTATATACTTAGTTAAGTATATGTTAACCCAATATGTAAACACTAGTTGTTGTTCATATGTATCAAAATCATAAAATCACTTATACTTGTTTTAGTGTTTTATGTGAAAACGTTAGTGTGTTAGAAAACTATTGAATCAAACTATTTACGTATTTTATTTGTTTCGTTTAAAATGATTTTACGTTTGTTATCGAGAAAACATTAGAAGATCGTAAAATATGAATAAACGTTTTTACGGCTTATTTGTATTAACAATCTCCCCCTTTTTGTTGATGACAAAACATAAAATTATTTTAAGGAAAAACCAAAATTCGTAGCAATTTTGAATTAGTAGTTTTTACTTTCTTCTCCCCCTTTTTGTCAAAACAAAAAGTGTTAAAAGAAACTAACACAATTTTTGTAATTTTGTTTTAAGAGAGAATGTAAAGAGAGCAAGTGACGGGAATGGTACTCGTCTTAACTCCCCCTTGACGAGTCCATCCCTTTGATAGGGCGTCAAGTATATAACGTGAATAAACTAATGTGTTTGCAAATATGTTTGCAAATGGTTCGTCTAAGTGACGAAAGCGTGCTCCCCCTTGAAGATTGCAAAGTTGCAATGGGGTATCATGAAGTATAATCCAAAGGCGGATTAAGTTGCAAATGATTTTGCAATATCGTTTGACACAAAGCTCCCCCTAGCTTTATGGTGTCAAAATCTTCATGTGTATTTTGAAAATCTACAAAGTAAAGGTTAGAAAACAAGAGTATAGTGCATAATTTTCTGCAAATAAGACTCAAGTTAGTAGAAATTTGTGCTTCTGTACCACGGATCCCACGGTTCCCTTCTTGGAGGGATCCGTCTAGGCATTTTGGAGGGATCCGGCTGTCTGTTGATAGTTTCTTCAGCAATGAGAATGTGCCAATCAATGCTAATGAGGAGATGAGATATGTGTACAATGTAACAAGCACAACACACAAGATAATCATGGCATATAAATATTCATTCAATAAAACAAGAGATAATCAAGCAAATATCTAAAACTAAGAGAATGAACTAGGCCATACAAATACTACTTAATACTAACTAGTTACTAGACTTAAAATGCGACAATGTGCTTGAGTCTAGGGATGAGTGGTCTTGTTGATTTGATCCAACTTTGCAAGAAGATGATTAAACATGAAATGTATCTCATTTCGTGCTTCTTGAACAAGTCTTTGAGTGATTAGACAATTTGGACAATCATTGTCTTGGTTTGGAACCGGAGGGAAATGGATATTTTGAGGAGGCTCTATGTGTGATTGTGGTTCTTTATTTTGAGAAGTAGGATGAGGTTCTAAAAATGAGGGTGGTAATGGAACTTCTTCCATATGATCAATGTTGTTCCTTGTCTCCCATGATGGACTAGTTGCTGTTGTTGGTGGTTCCTTATTCAATGAAAAAGTTGGTGAATGAGAGGTTCTTGGTGGTGAATGACCCAATGAGTAGATGTTTGGGTGTGGGAGAGGCTCATTCAAGGAGTGTAGTCCATGCTCAATGAATGAGGGTTTTGACGGCTTGCTAGAACTAGTCGTGTTTGGTTTTGAACTAGGTGATCCTTTTTCTAGTCCGAAAGGTTTGATGCTAATCCTTGCGGTTCTCTTAGCCTTTGTTGGATGAGTTTGATGAGGTGGGATTCTAATATCATTATCTCTAATAGGAGATGTTTCGATGGATGAGATTTCATGGATCATTTGACCCTCTCTTTTGGATGATCCTATGGTTGAGGAGTTGTTGCTAAGAGCCTTAGTCATAGTGATGATGATGCTAAACTTCTAATTCCTGATTTTTGAAAGGTAAGTGAGAATGGTGCCTTAATCCTAAGGTTGTTTGGTTTATAAAGGATAATTTGAATTTAGGAAATTAAATTCTAGGCCACTTAGAGGATTAAGCATGCACATAGGATTTTGATCAGCTCTAGGAGGATAATAAATGAATGCTAAAAGTGGTTAGATAACCAAAGGTGACTCAAAAATTGAATATGGAAGCTGATTTAGGCTTTCTGCAGCTACGGATCCCGCGGATCCTCTCTCGAGGGATCCGTCTCGTTAAAGACCGTGGATCCGGTTGTCAGGCAGGTTCTAGGCGAAATGATTATGCTTTTGTAAGGTTTATTATCTTTGGATTTCGAGGTTTTGACTTAATTTTGAAGTCTTTAGCTGTTGGATATCTTAAATCCTCAACCATAATGAGTGATGGTGCTTAATGATGGTTTTGGGCAAGAAAATTGACTTTGGGTAGTCTAACTATGTGTTTGACAAGGATACCATTTAATTTGAAATGGAGAAATGGTGGTAATAAGTCTTAGAAGTCAGGTGATGACCTAAGAGGAATTTACTAAAGTCTTTAAAAATAAAGAAAAAATAAAAAACTAGTTTTAAGCCTAATTTTGAGTCAAAAGATGATTAAGATCAATTTGCTAAAATTGCTGGATAGACCAAACTAAGTGCTATCAGACGTGATAGATAATGTGTGAGTGTTGGAGCGGAATTATGGTGAGTTATGATGAGTTAATAAATCAAAGACACTTTGAAATATATCTTAGGTAAGCCATGGATGAGTGTGAGGTTTTCAACTATTTGAGGAAGACTTAGTTGGCTCTAGTATCTTATGTTTGACTAGTGTGAGGTGATCTAGTGTTATTTTGATGTAAGCAAGTCTCAGATTGCTCATCGGTGGCCACGGATCCCGCGGTTCCCTTCGGGAGGGATCCAATAGTTCAAATGTTGGGATCCGCCTCTCGCAAATCGAAGGCTTTTAGCAAATGCGCAACTTTGCAGTTTTTGGTAAATGCTTCTCCTAGTTGTTTCTATAGAGACTAAAAGCAAGGATACAATAAATATAAGTCATAGAAAAGTAGGGAGAGTTAAAGGTTCCTAACATGAGTGACAACGACCACTTGAATATTTTCAAGGAGTCGTAAAATCTCATTCTACAAGTTCCTAAGTTACGATTGTTTAGTGCCAAGATATGGCAAGACCTACCTACTTATTCTACATAAGCATTGTTTAAGTGTTACAACCCATTGTTTGAAATTGTTCTTCACAATTCTAGATCTATGATCTTACCTCATTTCTCTTCTTCTTCACGTCCTCGCCCGTCCTCCACTCTTTATCATACCATTTTCACTTCTTCTTCCTCAAGAAATTAGCGAAGCACTTGAAGATTCCCTTGGTTTGTTGCCATTCGGGTGATTCATTAGGAATGTTTGGCAATTGGTTAATGTAGTCCAAGGGGTCAAGATCGGTATTTCCGAGTGGGTTGCTACCACCTCCTTCACCTCCTCCTTGTCTCTCCCTTTCATCCGAGGAATCCGTGGGAGGGTGAGGCCTCTTGCCTTCCACCATAAACCTTGTTGTTCTACCATCGGTTAATGGTACCATGACTTTGTTGCAAAAGCTATGATCATAGGATTGTGGAGAAGGATCTAATGCAAAGATGAATTTAGCAAGACGGGTTAGGAGCATTGCATACGGGAGCACCATCTTGTCCATGCTTCTTACACTTGCCATTCTCTTGATCATGTAGTAGGCAATGTTAAAGCGAGTCTCGGTCACTAGGCAATAGATCATGAAGCTTAGACATGCGTTGGGGCGATCCTTGTTTCCTACTAGGCACACCACATTCTCCCTTATCACGTCTTCCCATTACCTATACAACCCGTACATCTCCGAGAGCTCCATTTGGAAATGATCCCTATAGATCACTTTCGACTTCCTAGTAACCCTTGATGGAGATGCTCTTGGCATAAACACGGTGTCCCTCACCGTGGTTGCTTCCGGGATTATTGTGTTATAAATTTCGTAATGATCAACCATAGAGTGTATCTCCTCCAACTACCACTCATTAGAATACATGCAAACACCATCATATGGAACCCCTATTATTCTTCCAAACTCCTCAAGCGAAAGAGTGTACTCATGCCCATTTATGGTAAATTCAATTGAGATGGAACCATTATCATTTCTAATTATCCCCATTGTTTTGTAGAACTCAAGCACAAAGACCGGGCAAATTTGCTCATTTATGTCCAATAAACAATCAAACCCAATAGTTCCAAATACTTCCCTTATGTCGGTATTTGCAAGAAATGAAGGATCAACAACTCTACCTTCGTGAAAGAGTCTCCTTTCAAGTAACTTAAAGGCTTTCCTATCGTCCGGACTTAGTCCATCTTTCCTATGGTACATGGGTATGTAGTGAGCGGTGTCTTGGTAATCTTGTTGCTTGTTGCTTGGTATGATTGATCCTAAACAATACAACCACAATGTGGTGTTAATTGTGAATAGTAACCTAGAGGGTTTGATTACAATTTTGCTCTCATCATCTTTGTTGAATTCAAGAAATGTGTTTAATTTGTATTAACAATGTTAATTCTTTGATTTAGATTATCTTAGAAAACAATGTAGTGACAAATTATGATAAACCCATTTGAACCCAACTCTTAAAGATGAAGTAATTGTAATCCAAGAAATCAAGGAATTAAATTAACAATGTAGTGAAGATTATGCTTACACAATTGATTGTTAAGCTTGAGGGGAATGATCAAATTGCTCCTTTGAACAATAGCTGAGTTCTTGTTCGTGAGTCTTTGAGATGAGTATAACTGTGGAACATCCACAGTGATCAGTCTTTAATTTAAGCTGTCTTCTATTGCACGGATCCCGCGGATCCCTCTCTTTTGGGATCCGGCTAGTGAAAACGCAGGGATCTGGCATGACAGCAAAAACCAGCTCAAACATTCCTTGATAACTTTGGTTTGGGAGTTCTAAAAACGCCTAGTGTTAAGGCTCTAAAACATGTGATTTGAGATTTTGAAGATTTAATAATATTCCTATTAGACGTGGTTCCCTTTTTAAGAATTAGTAATAATTCATGGGAAACTTTTCAAATATTATAATAAAATCCCATTTTATCATAATATAAGAAGTTTCACATGGATATTTATTGACATAGATAAAGTGTCAATAAACCCTTTGTGATGAGTAATGATTGAGGCTATCGAATAACCAAGATATCATTGTTATGAGTTGGTAGCGTAGTCTATACAAATTAGTCGAAGAATACTATTCATGATGATGACTATAATATAGATAACTACTTAAGTAATTGCTAATAGATATAAATCGTGCGACTAAGATTTTAACAATAATAAAAAGTAAATTATTAGCGATCATACCTTTGCTAAATATTCTTTTTAAGAAAAGAAGTATTTAGATGAAATGCTTTGTGATTTTCTTGGAATCTCCAGATTCATGTTGTGAGAGAGACAATACTAAACATTCCTTTTGCGAAAAGAAATATTTAGATAGATTCTTCATGATTTTCTTGGTAACCCTTAATCCAAGTAAGGAGAATACTTCACAAGAAAAATATTAGAACATTCTATCATTGTCCAACAATGAACATTATAATTATTTTTAAAACATGACAAAAAAATCATTCTTTGTAGTTTTCAAACATACAAGGATCGTATCAAGTTTTTAAAGTACAACATAGTCTAAAGAACTTGGTAACGAAGCTCTGATGCCAATTGTGGAAAACTAGAAGGGGGTTGAATAGTTTTACCAATTTAAAACTTCCTTATAAATATTTAGATCGACGTATGTCAATCTATTTGGTTGTTTATGTTGGACGTTTATAGATAGATATATAAACGTGTAATGAAAGATAAAGAGTAAGAAGCACATCACCACGACACAAGTATTTATAGTGGTTTGGCTACAAGGACGCCTTCCTTGCCCTACTCCACTCTCCGAGTCACCTACTCGAGAGTTCGTAAACACTACACCAATCTCCTTATGGCGGAGAAGCCTTCACAACGTCGCTTACACCTTTTTCCGGTACAAAGCTAAATACCGAGTTCTTTCACACCAAGGCGAACCACACCTAACACAACGTCGCCTACCCTTTATACGGTGCTAGGCTAACCATCGAGTTCTTTCACACGAAGGATAACTAATCCTATCACAACGTCGCCTACCCTTTATACGGTGCTAGGCTAACCACCGAGTTCTATTACTATGGAGGAACTACTACCCTTCACGACACAACACCTAATCTCAAGGAGATCCACTCCTTGTTACAACACTCTCAAGGACATCACCATCCTTGGAAATAAACAAATACTTATATGTATAACGATGCACCTCATCGATTATACGACCTAGGCATTCTTCCCTAATGCCACTTGATTTGATTCTTAGGCATCCTTCACTAATGCCTTTGACACAACGCTTGGCACCCTTCACTAATGCCTTCGTTTTGACACCTTTAGCATTCTTCACTAATGCTTTTGACACGGACGATAAGAACCCTTCACTAATGCTTTCGTCTTGACACTTTCGGCATCCTTCACTAATGTCTTCAACACAACATCTATAGAGGAAGAAAGAACTATCAACAAGAGAACCTCAGTTGTCTTGATGATGACGAAGCCTGGAAACTCATGGACTTGAGCTTGCTTGACTTCAAGAAGTGGTGATCTCGCCTTTAAGAGGAACCTAGAGAATCACACAAAAACAAAAGACAAACTACATAGATCTCTTGGATATGAGGTTAGAGAGATATAATATTTGGAGAAAGTATATGTGAAGTGGTAAGCAAAAAGGAAAAAATGGCTCACTATTTATAGAGGAGAAACTTATCGTTCCCGGATCCTCGGATCCTCCCACAAGGGATCCGTCTAGCACAACGCTAGGGATCCGTGGGACGCTCCTCTTTTCCCATGGGTATTTTTGGTTATGGGTCATGGGTCATGGGTTTCCATGGGTTTCTTTCTAGATATAATGTATCTCTAGAATACATTGAACTTGGTTAAGTGGTTTATATAAAACCATGGGTTATGGGTCAATACCATTTGCTAGTTTTTACCCATTTAGTATATACTTGTTTTTACCCATTTTAGTATATACTTAGTTAAGTATATGTTAACCCAATATGTAAACACTAGTTGTTGTACATATGTATCAAAATCATAAAATCACTTATACTTGTTTTAGTGTTTTATGTGAAAACATTAGTGTGTTAGAAAACTATTGAATCAAACTATTTACGTATTTTATTTGGTTCGTTTAAAATGATTTTACGTTTGTTATCGACAAAACATTAGAAGATCGTAAAATATGAATAAATGTTTTTACGGCTTATTTGTATTAACACTAGGTACCTCATTGAATTCAACAACCTTCTTAGAAATCTGAGCTCCAAATCTAGGTATGAGGTTGTCTTGTTTAGAATCAACATGTTTAACATTTTATAACTTCTCAGACTGTGTTGACTCAAACCTATCTTCCTCAGAATCTGATTCCCAATCTTCAATAATTGGACCATCAGATGACCTATCATTTTCTTTCTTAGGTGTCTCAGACTTAACTTATCGACTTGTTTGTTAAAGCTAAGCTCATCACTAAATGACAATTCAGTACCAGGTGGTGCATGTTTCATTAGAGAGGGTGGTGGCATATCATTGTATCCTATCCCAGAACCCTTTTTCATTAATTGACACCCTATAGATTTATGTACCAAATCAGAAGCAAATTGCTGTTTTTCCACCCTAACTATGTGTTTTTCCTTTTTATCTAGGGCATTCTGTTTGACAATTTCAGCTTCTTCTAGTTTCTGTTTAAGCACTTTAATTTCTCTATCCCTAAGGTCTACCTCTCCACCTAGTTAGGTTATCTTATCCACATACTCAAACTCACACTTGATGCAGTACTTAAGTTTTTCTTCTACATTTTGAAGACCAACTTTATAACCTAAGTTATCTAGTGCAAGTCTATCAACCTCTTTTCTAAGACTCTCATTGATTGCTTAAAGAGATTCTAAGTTATCTTGACAAGATTTAAAAGAGCAAGTAGAACTTTTTGAACCAGTAGATACCTCAGAATCTGAACCGGATGATGAAGCATAGGCCATGAGTGCAAAGTTATGCACTTTGGAAGCTTCACTAGCCAGGAAAGCAGCACTGGGTCCTTCCTCAATTTGGTCGCTCCAGTCATAGTCTCCAAGTCCATCTTGAGCTACCAATGCTGAAGAAGGTTGTGGTTCTTCAGGTGCCTTCTTAAAGTTCTCACTTATCCTTTTAGGTGCTCTACACTCCTTTGCAAAGTGCCCCTTCTTCTTGCAGTTGAAGCACTCCATCTTACTTTTGTCAAACCATGCCTTCCTTTGACCATCATAGTTGACCTGTCTGCCAGTCCTCCTTAGAAACCTCCTAGCTTGCAATGTGAGCATTGCCATTTGCCATTGAAGATTGATTTCTTCAAGATCATCTGGATCAATTTGATCCAAATCTTGGTTTAGCACAGTCACACTTGTTGTCAGATCAGCTAGGAATGCATATATGGCACCATCACTAATGTTATCACTAACAGTGGTATCATTAGTAATAGCAGTGGAAACTCCATAAGCAGCAGTGGATGCTTCCTGAGACCTCCTATGGTTTGTAGACACAAAAGCAATGTGCTGTGTAGATGAGGATGATCCAACAATGTCGTTTTCAGACTCATAACCCATCAAATTGTTGTAGAGATTGTCAAGGGTCAATTTTTCAAAATCATCCTTATTTATCCACACAATTGTATGCATAGCCCATTCAGGTGACAAACTTCTGATGAACTTAAGATTAATGTCTTTTTGAGCAACTTTATAGTCCACCAATTTCAATTGACTTATGAGCTTCTGCAGCCTGTTGTAGGTTCCATCAAGTTTTTCTCCACTGAGAGCAATGAAGTTTTCAAGTTGATGCTTGAGCATGTTCTTCCTAGATTTTCTGGTAGCATCATTACCAGCAAATCTTGTTTCAAGTGCATCCATGAGCTCCTTAGCAGTCTCATACTCTTGGAAGTCCAATGAAAACTCATTAGGTATTCCCATACTGAGAATACTATGAGCCTTTATCTCCAACTTTCTTTGAGCCTTATCAATTTAACTAATAATGCCAACAACCTGTCCATTAGCACCTTTCTTAGGTAAAGAATCACCATTCTCAACAACCTCCCAGATGGTGTAGTCAATCATGCGAATGTATTGCCTCATTCGCATCTTCCAAACCTGAAACTCACCTTGCTTTAGCATGGGTACCTTGGAGGCAGTAACCATATGGGTTTTGTCAGACATCTTGAACTTCTTGAATAAAACATATCTGAGTTAAAATGACTTCTTCTTGATCACAACTTCTAGATCACAAGCTCTGATACCACTTGTTGATCTCAGTTGAGCAAACGATCATTTATAGAAGCTGACTTAAACTTGAACAAACTGTTAAACACTATGCGGAATTTAATGTTTAACCTTAAGAAGAATAACAGTAATAAACACTAAACACCTCAATATTATTAATACGACTACTCTGAATAGTATTAAGGTTTTACAACTTTGAAGTGTATCGACTTTAGATATATCTAACACACCTATATCTAACTCTAACCTAGGACCTCCTTTTATAGGCTAAGGAGTCCTTTACAATATACAATATGTAACCTACAAGATAAATATCTTTTCCATATTTATCTAATACAAAACATTAAACCGACATATCTAACTAGCAATGCTTAGATTACATTAGCAGTAGTTCCATGTACCTACTAGCCGTGGTTTAACATAGCAGTGGATCCATTCCTTCTAGCCGTGGTTTCCTTTGTGCTGGCAGTGGTTCCATACTTGGAATAATTCCTTTCATTGGAACCTAAAACCCAACACATCTTGAGCAATACATCTAGAAATCAAATTATCATTTAGTATATGAAGATTCTTTCTTTCAATCTCATTACTCTTAAGCTCGTGTTCATTTATACTTACCTCATTTTCCATTTCATTAAACACCTTTTTCATTTCTTTAATCTCTGTATCTATGCCCTTTTGAAGACTTTCAAATTGTTCTTTTAGTTGTTTAAAGAAAGGCATGACCTCAATTAAATAACATTCTTTAGTTTGCTCAAAACCCCTTTCCCCTTCAGTTATCCCTGTAGGTGTGATTCTCTTTTTACATGTTTTCTCAAAATCAACAAATAGTTGGTAGACTACATATAAGATGATTAAGGTCTTGCTTTGAGTGAGAAGAGTTCTCGGAACTAAATGCATTGGTGTATTAGGAGGATACGCAGTAGCTGGAGGCAATTTCCTAAGGGGAGGGTTCTTTTCCACAAGTTCATCCGTTTTCTTCTTATCTATATCTTTCATCCAAAACACTTGTTCAGGGGTTAATTGAGTTTGAGGTTTAAACTTATTTAAGGCAATCCAATTTTCCTTAGTGTAATCATGGGATTTTAGCGTTATATTATACTTCACACACCAAGGATCTTTTAGTTTCTTTTCCATTTTCTCTCTAGAGGCATGTTCTAACTCTCTATCCTCTTCAGTGCACTCTATACATGATGGCGTTTGTCTAGGCTTAAGAATCTCATTACCATCATAGACACTTTTTGAGCAGCCTTTGCTATTTTTCCATATTCAGGATTGGGTTCCTCTACAAGGGGAATACTATGCTTATCGCTTAAGACTCTATGCTTAGTGACCATGTGAGCAGTCTGAAAGGTGTTTCCTTGTACGTACAACTTGTTTTCAAGTTTGTTATTCAAAGTTTTTAGGTTGGAAAATTCATTTAAAAGTTTTGATTCCTTAGTGTTGAATTCCTTCTTAAGCACTTTCAAATTTTCTTGAAGTTCTTGTTTTTGCTTAGCAATTTTATTAAGATTTTCTTGTAAGGAATTTAACTCTTGTTTTAATATTTCTTCCCTAAAATTACTTTTTTTGATAAGTGTACGCATTTGGTTATCCATCTCCTGCTCACGAGTGGTCAATTCAAACTTAGCACGATGTTCATATATGGCAACTTGTTCCTGATAGGCATTTAGTTCAGTTGACAAGGAATCATCAGGAACATATGCAGTGTACTCATCAAATATACATTAATCGTTAACTGCAGAAGATTCATCACTTGGTACAATATGACTTTCATCTTGCTTCACATATTGATCATATGGGACAACATTGCTATTTCCCATATTTTCAATATTTGATTCAAAGACTTCCGTAGATTGTACTTTGTGGTGAATCTTTTGCGCATCAACTTCATCATATAGTTTCAGTACCTCATATATGATGGATTCCTTGGAGGGACTGGCCTGTTGAGGTGAATAGACCATTGGAGAGACAATAGGAGAGATGTTGGCCATAAAATGGTCTGTGCAGTTGGTTCATCATCAACATCCGAGTCAAATGCATCACAGTCTGCAACTTGAAAGGCGTTGGGATTCTTCTGAGTCACACCATGCACAGGTTGTTCGTCCACATCAGCATCATAAATTTTGGCATTTCCCTCAGCAAGAAACAGCAATTCTTCCTCATTCAAAACCGCTCCATTATCTTGAGCTTGCACCAATAGCATTTTGTCCCTGAAGTACTCTGTATTTTGTGGACGTTTTGGAAGATTGCAGTGTCTTGCAATGTGTCCATCTCCTCCACAGTTGTAGCACTTGATTGCCTTCCCTTGACCCTGGGCCATGATTCTTCCTCGATTCTGATTACCCACATACCCTGCACCGACTCCTGTATTCCCATAACCAATTCCTGTATATCCTTGTTCATTTTGTGGTAGATAAGCATTCTGCCTTCCTTGCATGTTTTGCACCACTACCTTTCCATCTTTAACCGTAGCATGATTGTGAAGATTAGATGTAGTTCTGAGATGATTATTGGTATGTGGGGTAAAGTTCAGATTTTGCTTAACCATTAGAGTCAGCTGATTGACAAGGTGTTCTATGAATGAGTCTGAAGGCTTATACCCTGGATCCGGAATGAGTTTGTGATTACCATCTCCAGTAGGTATGACTTGTGATGCTTTGGTAGTAATTCCCACATTTGTGTAGAATGCAGTTGAATCATTTGAAGAACTTGCATCACCTGCATTGGTATTGAACTTCTTCATGATCATTCGTTTAAAAGCAGCATGCTTCTCATTTTGGAGCAAATAAGCATACAGTTGTTCGTAATTGGTGTTCCTCAATCCTTTGTTTAGTTTGATTGCAATGACAAATTTGTGCCATTCGGGATTCATGTTGTTCACAAACTTTGAATTGAGTTGAATATTTGGCATTGTCATTTTGATATTCCTCATGTCATTCACAAGCTTGTGGAATCTCACATAATACTCAATCACACTTTCCCCTGGTTTTATTTTAAAGTTCTCAAAGTCATCATACAGCTGAGACTCCCTATCTTTCTTAGTCAGTTCTAAACCAGATAGAAGCATCTTTACATTATCCCAAACTGCCTTAGCTTCAGTGTTGTGATTGATCAGCTTGTAAATGTCCTTAGGTAAACCTTGGAGTATAATGTTTGAAGCCCTGATATTTGCATCGTATCTCTTCTTCTCCTTATCATCAAGCTCATCGTACATCTTTGGTCTATCCAATCCCAATACAACAGAACCATCAGCTGCGGTTTCAAGGATATCTCTGGTAGTTCCAATTTGATATGGTCCTTCATCAATTGACTTAAGGATGTTAACCCCATTCTTTTTTCCTAGGCAATACAATCTGATTTGTTATGAATTGGAAATTCCATAGTGAAGAGTCGGTCACCCCAAGTATTATCTAGCATAAGTTAGCTCGTAGACTTGTAGTTAGTTAAGTTATTTATCAGTTTATTAGTTAGTTATTAGTTTAGCTTAGCTTAGTGTAACACCGTGGAGGAAGGACGGGTCTTTACCCACTATATCCCTGATCCACAGGCCGATAGGAGGTCGTTGTGTCTGTAAGTATAAATACCCCTTCCATCCATGGAAGGGGTGGTGCTTCATTCAATCTAACCTTTTACATTTGAGAACCAAGTCTCTAGCAAGAATACCCTCTCTATCTTTCTCTCTCTAAATAAGGCAAACATGTATTTTGATCATCCAAGACCACCCGAATCATCAACACAATAAATATATCGATCCTACAAATGGTACCAGATCCAAGGTTGTTGTGTCTTGATGATTTTTTTTGTGGTTTTGATACTTATTTGAGTTGTTGTGTCATCCGCAGAGATAATCAGTGATTCGGCCTGCTTCTTCAATGTTATCGGTTATTCTCTCTTTGGGCATTTGGGTACTTGGTTCTTGAGCTTCATACACTTTCTTGGGGGAGAAAAGTATACATCGGGGTTATTCTTTGGCTATTGGACTTAATCTGCTACTTCGATGGTATAAGTTTCTTTGTCTTCGGGTATGTGTATTCGGGTTCGTGAGCTCTAGTCTAAGAGACTGACTGCATCTATTCATCTACTTGGGGGAAGTGGTCTCTTGACAACCTTTTGGAATGGATTGCTTCAGACTTCAGTGGAAAAGGAATTTGAGAAGATTATTTAAATGTGGGATGATACGTTGATGTTGGTCTATTGGATGATATAACCTCGAACGAAGAATCACGGTGATTATTCTTAAAAGGAGCAGCAAGATCGATGATAATGGTGTGCGTCTTTGTGCACCTGGCTAATGGAAGCTTGAAAGAAAGCTTTGAATCTGCTCAGCTAAAGGAATTTCTGTATGGGGGGAAGCTGCCAAAGTCTCTTTTTCTCAAAGGCTCATTTTCTATCTTCTATTCTGGAGCCTCGGAAGCTTTGGTGGTGGAAGTTTAAGAGATGACGAATTCTATCTTCTACGATGTGCTGCTCGATATCCTTATCTCGGTACTCGTATCATCATCTTCTTTAACAATATCATCTACTCTATCTGTGTAAATATTTTTCAAAACCAAATACAAAATATAAAACCAACAAAAGAAAATAGAAAATATAAAACCAACAAAACCCATAAAATCATAAAATTTGAAAAGACCAAAAATATGTTTTCTCAAGACATGTCTTCTGGTATCGATAACATCTGCGGTCTTAGAAATGTCATTCAATAATGGCACGGGACCATAGATGAAGTTCGAGCAGGAGGTGTAAATATTCTTTTCCAAAACATGTCACAAACTATGGCTTGCAGTTACTTCTGACTGTGACCCGCGCTTAAACAATGGTTTGTTATTATTTCAGATAGCAACCCGATCTTCAAAAGAAAGGAAAGTGCTGCGCTAAACGATTTTCAAAAATTTTGTGCACTTATCCTAAAACTAAACAAGGAAAGCATGTCGTCAAAAAGACTGCTGATCCTACACAAATGTTTTTCTTTCTACAAATTCTTCAGAAAAATATTTGTTGTTTCAAAATGGTGAAAAATGAGTTGCTTGAAAAATCAATCAGATTAAGAGTTTTCGTATAATTTGAAAACTCAATCAATGACTTTAGCGCTTTTAAATCTTTTATAAAATGAGTCATTGATTGAGGGGGAGAATGTTTTCAAATTTATATCATCTAACGGACTTTCTTAATTATCCTACGTGCTTATCTGAAAAAAATATAATTGCCTATGTTGAAGGACTAGGTTTCTAGGATATGATTGTTAGGTTTAGATGATTAGAGTTTGATGAAAACATAATTCCCATACCTTATATGAACTGATTGATATGTTGAATTGACTTGAATTAGTCGATTGTTGTTTGGGTGATGTCGACCACCATATATCTGTATGTGTGTTCACTAACGTATGCAGGTATATTGGTATATAAGAATGTTCCCGATCCGGATCCCACAAACGAAGATGATTGGATGCCGCAAGGAAAGGGTAACTTTATCTTGGGTTGACAAATGAAGAAACGGAGCTTAATTGGACTTCTATGAAGAGTTGGCATAAATGCAACGTAAGAGGTCTCATTGCATCAGCAGATGGTTTTCTTCTAAGTGATTGAAGAAACGGAGCTTAATTTGACCTTAGTTGGCATTAAAATGCAACGTAAGAAGTCTCACTGCATTTGCAGACGGTTTTTCTTCCAAGCCCTACAGCAGCAATATCAACAAAAGCAGCTCAACCACCTAACGTATCTTTGTGCATGATATCATTTTTAAACAATTTTGAAAAAATTTGATTAAATTGTTTTGAAAATGGAAAATATTGTTTTTGAAAATAAATTTGACTAAATTTTGAAAATCACCGGACTTCATTTTTATCAAAATCTAAGTCACTTAATCAAAGACTACGGTCATCGATTGAGGGGGAGAGTGATTTAAAATAAATTATTTTCATACAATATTTCTTCATTAAAGTCCGTTTTGTATAATAAAAAGTGGTGATCTAAAGATTTAATGTTATGTCATGGTATGATTTTCTTTAAAACTCAAAGATCTTGCAAAATGAAATTTTTTCTGTTCTTGTTTGATTGTGAAATTGTTTTATTTTACTTAGAGGTCTCTTAAAACAATCATACCTGACACTAACAATCTTTAATGTCTTAAATTTGTTCCTTATTAATCATTTTTCTAAATTAAATTTTGCCACGTCTTTCCCTAAAACTTTTCTAAATGATTTAAATCAGATGGGATCACAAATCTCAAATGGTTTGATATTTTTGATCAGGGGAGAGATCGTGAGTTAAATCTCAAATCTGTTTTTATGGAATTGGTTTTAGTCCTTCAAAGGCACTCCTGCCTCCATGTGCCAAACGATTTCAATATATGATGTACATGTTGAGGAGGAGCATTTATCCAAAAACAAGTTGAGTATTTAAACCTGGCCACAAGTTCTCCCATGTTTTCTAAACCTAATTAAATCACTTGGGATCCAAAATCTCAAAGGGTTTGATATTTTGGATCGGGGGAGAATTGGTGATTTAATAATGAAATTTGATAAAAGGTTATCGTTTTGATTCAAATGTGCAAGTTTCTCTCTCATATGTGCTAAACGCTTTCGAATCTCGAAGCACATATTGAGGGGGAGCGAATGGTTTCTTAAATGGCTTTTGTGTTCGTGGATGTGCTTCAAAAGAACTCTTGCCTCTATGTGTTAAAATGATTTCTCTTATCCTATGCACATATTTAGGGGGAGAATTTACCAAGAAAATCAAATGGCTTTTTCTATGAAAATTGTGATCAAAGAAAATATTTCAAAGTCCTCTTGCCTCCATGTGATAAACAATTTCTAAATCATATGCACATGTTGAGGGGGAGGTTTTCTAAATGATCAAAACTATTAAGGTACAAAATGCTTTGATCTCATATCACAAGTACATTGATTGTTTTTCCAAATGATTTTTCAATTGGTTTTAAGGAAGAATGAACTGTACCAAAAGACCGACCAATTTACTTTATGCATGGTGTTATAAGGATGGTTAGGTTAGGTATTAGTTCCCACGATCCGCCGTAATCCGGAGGGATCTACCAGGACAATCCACTAGATAGTGTATAGTCCTTAGGTATGATGAAAAAGGAGAAAATGAGAAATGGGAAGAGTGCGGATCGAGACAGAGCTAGTAATCGAATAAACCCAACAAAGTTCTAGTTATGAAGTCTCGGTAAGCAATCAAGGGGTTGAAGAATGAAAAGAATTGGAATGTGAAAAGGGTGAAAAGAAATAGCCTCCAATAATTCAACCTTAGGGCGTAAACCGGTTCAATTCATATGCTACCGGTGGTTACTAAGGTAACACCGGTATTGAAGACAAAACATCATGGACCCAAGGATGCACCGCACTACAACTTCCCAAGCTACTCAAGTTCCTCTTAAAAGGGCTTGTTTCATTCTCACGGGGAACCGACATTATCTATCGACTTTCTCTTAGAGATTGTTGATATTGAAGAAGGAGACCCTCTCCCTAGTCTCCGACATAGGAACCAAATATGCACAATTGAGTCTAGAGCCAAGAGATCATCCACAATATCTCATTACGACACTAAATTAATGAAGACTTGCTGTTTCACACAGTGTGGAAAGTAAGAATATTTTAAGTGTCCTACGCATTATCCTTGTGGTATTGCCAGAACATCTGAGTGATATGTAAAAATATTCAAAATGAAGATGGAAATCCTTCTAGAGCCAACATCAAACAAGCTCTTGGTGGGTGACATGTGAAATCTTGCAAAAGATCAAGCTTGTGACAACTGGATAGAAACGATGGTGCAATTCATTCTTGAATCAACCTTGGTCCAGGAAATGAATTGACGAATACTTTTGGAAAAACCGTTCGATGTGCAAACCTTCTTTTCTCTAGCACGTCGAATGTGTATTCATGTTTTAAAACACAAAAGTATCTCCGATTGAAAAATACTTTTGGAAAACCGCTCGATGTGCGAATCTCTTCTTTTATCTAGCACATTGAATGTGTACTCTTTCAAATACAAAAGTATTTTGATTGAAAATTGATCTTTCTCATAAAACCTTCGCCATATTGCAAAACTCTTTCTCTTAAGCAATACGCGATTGTTTTTCAAATCATTTTCATCAATCGCTGAATCTCAATTACCGGTTCACTCACTCCGTGTTGTCTTCTTTGAGACGCTCCGGTTTGAGAACGGCTAGAGCACCGCGAAACCCGTCAAGGAAATTCTTCGAATTATACCGATCACGCAAGATTTGTATCGATCAACGGGAACCGTGGGCGTGTACTCAATTCAACGAAGTGATCAAAGACACTTTCGTGTGTTTTATTGCTAATCGTTGTTTGCGGTACATTTGACGGTTGCGGTGATCGTAATTGAGGAGTCAATCCAAAGCCGCATGCTCACAAAGATCCACACTTAATTGAAGAAATCATGACGGTGCATATCTACATAACTCGGCTCGATATTTCATTCTATGCTTCGCTACTGTTGCGCAAATATCATGAACCAAGAAAGCTTCCGCTACTCTGATGGAAAGATGTCATGATTCAAAAGTGTGAGCATGTCGGTCCGAAAGTCACAACTTCACATGATGGCAACACAATAAAGGGTGTTAATACAAATAAGCCGTAAAAACGTTTATTTATATTTTACGATCTTCTAATGTTTTGTCGATAACAAAAGTAAAATCATATTAACGAAACAAATAAAATACGTAAATGGTTTGAACTAATAGTTTTCTAACATATTCATATTTTCACATAAAACACTAAAACAAGTATAAGTGATTTTATGATCTAGATATATATATGTACAACAACTAGTGTTTACATATTGGGTTAGCATATACTTAAACTAAGTATACTAAAATGGGTAAAAGCATGTAAATACTAAAATAAGGTAAAAACATGTAAATACTAAAATGGGTAGAAACTAGCAAATGGTATTGAACCATAACCCATGGTTTTATATATACCACTTATCTAAGTTCATTGTATCTAGAAAGAAAACCATGGATCAACCCATAACCCATGACCCATGACCCATAACCAAAAATACCCATGGGCAAAGAGGAGCGCCCACGGATCCCTAGTTTTGTGCTAGCCGGATCCCAAGTGGAAGGGATCCGTGGGATCCGGTAACAAGAGAGAATTTTCTATAAATAGAGAGCCATTTCTTCCTTACTTGTCATCCCTTTACACACATACTTCCCCCAAGTATTCTAACCCTCTAACCTCAGATCCAAGAGATCTATGTAGCTTTTCTCTTTTGTTTTTGTGTGATCTTGTAGGTTCCTCTTAAAGGGAAGATCACCACCTTTGAAGTCGAGCAAGCTCAAGTCCATGAGTTGCCAAGCTTCCTCATCATCAAGGCTATTGAAGTCCTCTTGTTTATGATCCCTTTCTTTCTTCAAAGAATCATAGTGTTAAAGACATTAGTGAAAGATGTCTCAAGTGTAAAGACGAAGATATTAGTGAAGGGTATCTATCGTCTATAGGATAAGCACTTGTGGTAGGTGCTTAGAAGTCAAGACAAGAAGCATTAGTGAAAGGTGCTTGAAAGTGAAGACACAAGACATTAGTGAAAGGTGTCTTGTAGATCTAATCAAAGGCATTAGTGAAAGGTGCCTTAGATGTACATTCGATATGGTGTGTTTCGATGTACTAGATAGACTAGCATTAGATCCAATGATATTGATGTCCTTGATGATGTTGTAAAGGAGTAGATCTCCTTGGGATTAGTCGTTGGTGTAGTGTGGTAGTAGTTCCTCCATTGCAATGGAACTAGGTGCTTAGCCTAGTACCTAATAAAGGGTAGGCGACGTTGTGAAGGTGTAGTTCACCTAAGGTGTGAAAGAACTCGGTGGTTAGCCTAGCACTGTATAAAGGGTAGGCGACGTTGTGAAGGTGTAGTTCACCTAAGGTGTGAAAGAACTCCGTGGTTAGCCTAGCACCGTATAAAGGGTAGGCGACGTTGTGTTAGGTGTGGTTCGCCTTGGTGTGAAAGAACTCGGTATTTAGCTTTGTACCGGAAAAAGGTTAAGCGACGTTGTGAAGGCTTCTCCGCCATAAGGAGCTTGGTGTAGTGATTACGAACTCTCGAGTAGGTGACTCGGGGAGTGGAGTAGGGCAAGGAAGGTGACCTTGTAGCCGAACCACTATAAATACTTGCGTTGTGGTTTTGTGCTTTTACTCTTTTCTTTCATTACATATCTTCTATATGCTTGCTTATCAACATCCAACACACACAACCAAATAGATTGATATAAGTCAATCTAAATAGATTAAAAGGAAGTTTTAATTGGTAAAACTATTCAACCCCCTTCTAGTTTTCTACAATTGGCATCAGAGCTTCGTTACCAAGTTTCTTGAAGTATATTGTACTTTAAAAACTTGATACGATCCATAGTTAATTGAAAACTACAAAGAAAAAATTTTTTTTTTCATAAAAACAAACATCATGTTTTTCAAAAACGATATGTTTGGATGTTGATTTGATAAACAACATTTTTTTTTTCTTTTCACTTAAATTGCACTAATCTTCTTTGTGATGTTGATTAGTCAAAGCTCATACCCACCAAGCTTTAGGAGTTGCTTGGTAACAAGAATACCTTCCTTAAGAAGGTATCTTAGACGCAAAGGAGCGGGAATCGTCTAAGTGACATTTGTCATTTGTAAAAGACATTCCTAAGTGCATTCGAGGTATGACTTTCTACTTATATCTAAATGATATTTGTTTAGTATATAAGTGTTATTTGCTAGGCTTTTATTTGAGTAGATTTTTGTGTTTACACATGATTTACATGTAGCTTCGTTAGGAAGCCTGTTTCTCACATACGTGTTATTTTTCTCGTCTATAGTCATAGTATATAGAGCTTATGCTTTATTTCTTCTAATAAAACAAAACACAATTTCAAAATTCCTCCTTCCCTATTAATAAACCCACTCGACGCCCACTTTTTCAATCCTCACTTTTTCAAATTTTCCAATTTCAAAATTCCTCTCATTCAAAACTTCATCTTCCTCCTCATTCCATCTCTTCCTAAACCAAGAAGATCCGTCATCAACATGGTTTACATCGCACTCGTGCTCATCGCCCTAACACTCATCGCACTTGTGTTCCCTATGATGAAGTTCACATACGGAGACATTTACTTTGTGTTGTTAATCTATATTGGGGTCATTTACCCAATCCTTTGTATCATCCTTAGCATTGAAATGCAATATTATTGATAATCTATTTTATCTAGGATGTTTGTGTTATTATGTGTTTTATTTCTTTTGATCTATATGTGTTATATTCTTTCGTGATACATTAGATGTCATGTATGCATGCTAAAAGAAAATGTAGGATAAAACATACTTAGTGGTACAATAACCGTAAAACCTATGTTTTTATTAAACCGGTTCTCATTATTACTGATCCACGGATCCGGAAGTTACACTAGCCGGATCCCTTTTGAAAAGGAACCGTAGGATCCGTCCCATCGAAAACAGTTTTCATGCAAGATTAAAACCACTATCCTTCTAAAAGTAATAATCCACTAGAGTTTCAAAACCATGAGTTAGCTAAATACTAATAAAAATAAAACCATTGTTAATAGAATATCTAGTAAAACGTTAGATTATTATAGGTTGACCATAAACGCCTTCCCTTATTAACCCATCACTTCTATAGGTTCAACTATGACGCATGAATACGAGTTTGATTTTTCACTCACTAGTGTCTACACCCGAACATTTCCTTGAGCCCAACACACCGCAATCATGTCCGTGGGTTCAATAATCTCGAAAACCGCTCACTTCCATGAAGGACGTGTGAGACACCTTCTACAATTCAAGAAGGTATCAATACCTCCTTCCGAGCCATAGGACTAGAATGTCTTCTTGAAATCAACGAGAAGATATGTCCAAGGTTCATAATGGAATTCTTCCGTCAAGTCGAACTCGTTCGTAACGAGGATCGCTTTCATCTCTTTGGTTTTATATCAAAACCAAAAATTCACTTTAAGCCTTGGGCATCTTGCTCACATCCTCCGAATTCCAAACCATGGACAATGTGCCTTCACCGAAGATTGGTCTCTTGATTCTCTCTTCAACTTTCGTGAAGAAAATAGTCCATATTGTTCACACATACCCTCTCCGGAAGATTTAACGAGCATTATATGCAAACCTCGACCATATTACTCCAATCCAAACATTATCCATACACGGGATATCCGAGAAGAGTATAAGCCTGTTGCTCTCATTCTACGTGAAAATGTTTGGAGTCTTAGGGGAAATCGAGATATTCTTCCCGCTTGTTGTGCTCACATGTTGTACTGTTTGCTAACATAACAACCATACAATCTCGCCTACTTCTTCGCAAGACGAATTGCAAATCTTCAAGGCTCCAAGAATAAACTCATCCCTTATGGAATGTTCTTGACACGCCTCTATCACAATGTTATGCACTTCCATCCTTAATTTCAAAGTCCGTTGTACGTACTTGTGAACAAGATGATGGAACCGCTAAACATATCTCTCATGAAGACTTTCTTCATTCATGATTCCACCAATACCCATCAATCACATAATGATCCTCCTAGTGAAGACACTCAAGGAACCTAGAATAGTCAAATAGGATCAATTCTACTCTGTAATCCTATCTCTTCCATGAAATAAAAACATCTTACATTTGATTTCCTAGTTTTAGAACTCACTTAAACAAAACTTGGAATATAATGCATTGTCAAAGATCATTGCATACCTTTAGTAAAGGTTCTGCCTAGCGATAGACGGATCCCAATGTTGTA
Organism: Chrysanthemum lavandulifolium; assembly: GCA_022545495.1. Lineage (NCBI taxonomy): Eukaryota > Viridiplantae > Streptophyta > Magnoliopsida > Asterales > Asteraceae > Chrysanthemum > Chrysanthemum lavandulifolium. Next base: position 174,134,711 of record CM040238.1, on the reverse strand, counting down.
CTAAACGGATCCCTACTTAGGGAACCGTGGGATCCCAAGAAAGAAAATGCAATTGCAAGCATTATATGTCAAACACATCCCTTAGAACACCTCACACTAAGCTAAACATAGTGTCTTAAGATTGATTAAGACTTTATCAAGATAGGTTGACCTTTCGGCTTTGTTAAATCTACCATTTCAATCCATCACTCTTCCGCTCCCAAAACTCACACTTTATTCTTCTTATATGATCTCTCACAACTAGGTTAGAAATCCTTCGATTATGACAATATTGATCATTAATCAATCTCACCTCAAAATTGATCAAAGTTGATCAAATCCTAGTTTTTCCCATCTCATAACCATTAGGATATTTTCCAAAACATAATCCTAAGACACAACCTGATCTCTAGGATCATTTAGTTTCATTTAACTTCAATTGACATCTTTAATATCATCCTTGCTCATCCATTGGTACTTGTTGAAAGTTCCAAATCCTTCCATAAATAACAATCATTAGCTACACCACTCATTGCCTTCAAACACTTAAGCACCCCTTCATTTAAAACACTTAGAGAACTGAAACACTCAAGGTGATGTAGGTCTAGGATCTTAGAAACATCATTTCCACTCTTTCATAAATCTGCGAATGCCGGATCCCTAGAACTAGCCTCAGACGGATCCCTCGAGAAGGGAACCGTGGGATCCGGATGACGATCTATGACAAATCTTACTAAAACAAATCATTTCAACTCAAACACTCCATCTCATCTTAAATGAGTTCCTAGAATAGCACAACCTCTGTAGTTGACTCTTGTGCATGCTAATCATCACATTCCAATGAATCTTAGTGGCTTAATGCTTAAATGCACTTTCCAAATCTTTTGGTTTATAAACCACCTTGTTAGGACCTCCATAGTCATCACTCTCATTCTAACTTTCAGCCTTTGCAATCTCTTCAAATCATCTCATCATGAGAAAACCCCAAGTAACAACCTATCCACCAAAGAACCACCCATCAAAAGGGCTCGTGTTGTACACGAAATCTCTTCAACCAAATCATCTTCTATCAAATCAACAAACCTTCATCATCCAATCAAACCAATTCCTAAAAGGATAGTACCCACAAAACTACCTATACCAAACACAACCATACCTCCTAGGCCAAACAATATAATCTCCACTAAACCATCACCTTTGGTTCCTAGAGCTATCTCTTTACATCCCCACAATCATCACCTCACCTCTACAATTTAGAGGACTTGCCACCTAGGCCGCCTCATCCGCTCACGACAACACTCTCCTCATTAGAGGAATAATGATTCAAAATCAAGGTGTTGAGTCAACACTTGCTCCGCTTCCTTTTCGCTCTCCATCATATAATCCTATTTGGATTATGAGAAATCATCAAAGTCAACCACCCGACCTTATGGAAGTTGACACTTCCTTACAACCAACATCATTCTTGGTCGAGGCATTCTCAAATGCACCTCCACCAATCCCTCCATCGTTTGAAGCTCCGCAAGCCGCCTCACTTGATCCTTCGCATCAAGTCATTTTATTTCCTCCACCACCACTACCTAGCCATGACAAAGATTGCTATCATTGTCAACATGTTGAAAGTTTGATACATGAAGTACGAGAAGACCAACGTTTCATGTTCTATCATCTCCTCGAACGTTTCAACGAGATCAAACCTAAACAAAACTTGAGCTAGAAGAGTTTAGTGGTGTCCTAGCATCAAGCGTTAGATAACCTAAAAAAATTACTAGTCATGTATTGTCTATTCTCTTATTTTTAGAGTCATGTATATCATAACTCTTGTTTTATTAAATGGAATTACATGCTACTTGTTATTTTTCTGAGAATATGTATTCATATCTCATTTATGTGATAACATTACTTGTTATATCACCTTTGCCGATTTTAGTCATCGTGCAGACGGATCCTCAAGATTGCATAGATGATCCCTACTAGGAGGGAACCGTGGGATCCGTGAAGTCGAATTTTTTCTTTATCACATTTGCGGAAATTGTGAATTATACTTGTTTTCTAACCCTTGTTTTGCGCTTATTCAATTAACACATAAAGTATTTGACATCCTAAAGCTAGGGGAGCTTGGTGTCAAAACAATACGCTGCATAATTACTTGCAATATTTTATTTAAATTTCATGACTTCCGCTGCAAATACTGCAATCATCTAGGGGAGCACACCGTCATATTGACGTAATCTTTTGCATAAGTTAGTTGCAAATGAACTAGATTAGAATTAGTTTTTGACGCCTTACTTAGGGATGGACTCGTCAGGGGAGCAAAGACGAGATCTATTCTCGTTATTTGCTCTTTATTTCTTCTTTATTTTTCTTTCACATGTTTTTCTTAAAACGATGTGTTGCTTTTCTTCAAACACTTTTGTTTCGACAAAAGGGGAGAAGAAAGTAAAACTACAATTCAAACGCTTACAATTTTAGCTTTTCCTTAAAATAATTTTATGTTTTGTCATCAACAAAAGGGAGATTGTTAATGCAAATAAGCCGTAAAACGTTTATTTATATTTTACGATCTTCTAATGTTTTGTCGATAACAAAAGTAAAATCATATTAACGAAACAAATAAAATACGTAAATGGTTTGAACTAATAGTTTTCTAACATATTCACATTTTCACATAAAATACTAAAACAAGTATAAGTGATTTTATGATCTAGATATATATATGTACAACAACTAGTGTTTACATATTGGGTTAGCATATACTTAAACTAAGTATACTAAAATGGGTAAAAGCATGTAAATACTAAAATAAGGTAAAACATGTAAATACTAAAATGGGTAGAAACTAGCAAATGGTATTGAACCATAACCCATGGTTTTATATATACCACTTATCTAAGTTCATTGTATCTAGAAAGAAAACCATGGATCAACCCATAACCCATGACCCATGACCCATAACCAAAAATACCCATGGGCAAAGAGGAGCTCCACGGATCCCTAGCTTTGTGCTAGCCGGATCCCAGTGGAAGGGATCCGTGGGATCCGGGTAACAAGAGAGAATTTTCTCTATAAATAGAGAGCCATTTCTTCCTTACTTGTCATCCCTTTACACACATACTTCCCCCAAGTATTCTAACCCTCTAACCTCAGATCCAAGAGATCTATGTAGCTTTTCTCTTTTGTTTTTGTGTGATCTTGTAGGTTCCTCTTAAAGGGAAGATCACCACCTTTGAAGTCGAGCAAGCTCAAGTCCATGAGTTGCCAAGCTTCCTCATCATCAAGGCTATTGAAGTCCTCTTGTTGATGATCCCTTTCTTTCTTCAAAGAAGCATAGTGTTAAAGACATTAGTGAAAGATGTCTCAAGTGTAAAGACGAAGATATTAGTGAAGGGTATCTATCGTCTATAGGATAAGCACTTGTGGTAGGTGCTTAGAAGTCAAGACAAGAAGCATTAGTGAAAGGTGCTTGAAAGTGAAGACACAAGACATTAGTGAAAGGTGTCTTGTAGATCTAATCAAAGGCATTAGTGAAAGGTGCCTTAGATGTACATTCGATATGGTGTGTTTCGATGTACTAGATAGACTAGAATTAGATCCAAGGATATTGATGTCCTTGATGATGTTGTAAAGGAGTAGATCTCCTTGGGATTAGTCGTTGGTGTAGTGTGGTAGTAGTTCCTCCATTGCAATGGAACTAGGTGCTTAGCCTAGTACCTAATAAAGGGTAGGCGACGTTGTGAAGGTGTAGTTCACCTAAGGTGTGAAAGAACTCGGTGGTTAGCCTAGCACCGTATAAAGGGTAGGCGACGTTGTGAAGGTGTAGTTCACCTAAGGTGTGAAAGAACTCCGTGGTTAGCCTAGCACCGTATAAAGGGTAGGCGACGTTGTGTTAGGTGTGGTTCTCCTTGGTGTGAAAGAACTCGGTATTTAGCTTTGTACCGGAAAAAGGTTAAGCGACGTTGTGAAGGCTTCTCCGCCATAAGGAGCTTGGTGTAGTGATTACGAACTCTCGAGTAGGTGACTCGGGAGTGGAGTAGGCAAGGAAGGTGACCTTGTAGCCGAACCACTATAAATACTTGCGTTGTGGTTTTGTGCTTCTTACTCTTTCTTTCATTACATATCTTCTATATGCTTGCTTATCAACATCCAACACACACCAAATAGATTGATATAAGTCAATCTAAATAGATTAAAAGGAAGTTTTAATTGGTAAAACTATTCAACCCCCTTCAAGTTTTCTACAAAGGGTGATCCAGAGATTTACTGTGGCTGATGATCTCAATAAAAGCTCAAAGATCATCAAAGATGTGGATCAGTTAAAGGCCTCCACTAATAGTACAAAACTATGCGGACTTTGAAGATTCGCTACTTAAGCACAAAGATTGCGGAATTGAAGAATTGAAGTCTACGAGCTCAAGAACAAAGTCAAGAATAAAATGCTAAGATTCAAAATGTAAAACATGGGGTGACCTCCCTTAGGGGGAGATTGTTAGGAATTGGAAATTCCATAGTGAAGAGTCGGTCACCCCAAGTATTATCTAGCATAAGTTAGCTCGTAGACTTGCAGTTAGTTAAGTTATTTATCAGTTTATTAGTTAGTTATTAGTTTAGTTTAGCGTGGTGTAACACCGTGGAGGAAGGACGGGTCTTTACCCATCAGATACCGATCCACGAGCCGATAGGAGGTCGTTGTGTCAGTAGTATAAATACCCCTTCCATCCATGGAAGGGTAGTGCTCATTCAATCTAACCTTTTACATTTGAGAACCAAGTCTGTAGCAAGAACACCCTCTCTATCTTTCTCTCTCTAAATATGGCAAACATGTATTTTGATCATCCAAGACCACCTGAATCATCAACACAATAAATATATCGATCCTACATGATTCTTTGAGCCCACGAATCATAATTTGTTCTATCAAGCATGGGAGTAAGAGTATCAGATCCTACAGCTTGAACGTCATCAGCAACGGAAGACATGATTTCTAATTCTACAGGATTTTACTACTCTTTGATTCAACCGGGAAATGGATTCTTTCACAGGATTTTACTAAATCAAGAGAAAAACCGTAAAACGTATCACGAAGAAATGACAAGTTTCAAAAGGTAAATAGCACAAATGCTTAGGCGTAAACTGATATCTTACGCGTAACCTCCTTTTATGCGTAAACAAATGCTTAGGCGTAAATACGTCTTACACGTAAGCTTTGGGTTAAGCGTAAGCTTATGCGTAAACTTAATGTTTAACAGTAAGTACCTTATGCGTAAGTTATACTTAGGCGTAGAGTGTTTACTCGTAAACCTTAGAGCTTAGGCGTAAACTTAGGGTTTTACCCAAAAATCCTTTACATTTATCCAAGTGTAAAAGATATCCACAAGTCGAAGTGTTTTCAGGCTTATCCAAGCAAGAAAACACTGAGTAAACCAACAGCTTCGAAGATCAATGAAGAAATTCCTTACGCGTAAGAAACTGTTAGGCGTAAGAGTGACTTATGCGTAGGGCGTAGGCATAGAACTAGGGTTTTGTTAGGCGTAGAAACACAGAAATTTACCAAGCTTGATTTTTATGCACTAAAACGTTTTGTAAGCCTGATTTGAATGATAAAACAGCTTCAAAATCACCAAAATAACACAAAAGTATGAAACTTGATGATCCAAAGAACTTTTCAACCTTACGCGTAAGAAAGTACACAATTCAAAAACCAAGTTTAAAAAGTTATCTAAACACGTAAAGTTTGAAACTTTTTGCTAAAACTTAAACTTTAACACTAAATAAACCTTAAACCACAAGAATCTTGAGTTTATAATTGTAAAAATCAAAGCTTTTATGCGTATCAAAAGTGTAGCACGATAAACCTTACGCGTACGAAACCAAAACTACAAAACCAAAAGATTTCACCGACCTACTACTTAGAAAACCAAGAACATGAAGGATGGATGATTAAACCATGGCTCTTGATACCAATTGTAAGATTTTGGTTTTCACAATCACATCACATAGCACAATATGGGTCGAATGGTTTGTAGTTCTAGAGAGAGAAAGTGGAAGAGAGTTGGGAACTTTAGTGAGACAAATAAAAATGTATTATGAAAGCTCCAACCATTTGCCTTGGAAGGCAAAGGGTATTTATAGTAACATACATGACACGCCTCCTATGGGTTGTGGATCAGGCATACAGTGGGTAAAGACTCGTCCGTCCTCCACGGTATTACTTAACAAATTACTTACAAACACTAAACGACTACGACTACGAGCTTTCTAACGAATACATATACTTGAGGTGACTGACTCTTTAACTACCGGATTTTCTAAATCCTAACATTAGCATTAACAAAGATGCTAGATAACAAATATCTTGTAAACTAGCATCACCATTAAAAGGCAGTTCTAGATCATAAACATCGTTAGCATCCCTCGTTAATATGCATCTTAAAAGTGATAGAATCTCATCTCTGCATGCTATTTCTAATACGCACAGGCTCTGATGTATATATTCAATAGAGGAAGCTAAGAGGTCGGACTTTCTCTTAAAAAAAATTCTGAGATTTAAATTCCATGTGCCGTTTAATCTATTTATCATTTCATCTACTTTCTGCATCTTAGCGGGCTCAATACAAGAATCAAAAAAAGGCATGTTGACCAATAAACCCCTGGCAACTATTGAATGGTTCGCAGTTTTCAAAATGGACATATGTTGTGTATACAATATAACTAAGATTTCAAATGCTGAAAGGTAGAAATCGATTAGTATAGGATCTGGTTTGAGGGTTTCACTATCATACATTTTTATCCGTTTTCGTCCGTTTTTGGGTTTTTTTACGTCTTCATCCTTTTTACACGGCTTCGTCCATTTTTATACGTTTTTATCCATTTTCGATTTTTTTTTCTAATTTTTCGTCTGCTTTTATACGTTTTCATCTATTTTTATACAATTCTAAACGTATAAAATGGATGAAACGTATGAAAACGTAAAAAAAACGAAAACGGATAAAAACTGATGAAATGGATAAAAACGTAAAAAACGGATGAAAACGTATAAAAACGAAAACATAAAAAAACATACGAAAATGGAGAAAAACGGACGAAAACGTATAAAAATGGATAAAATGTATAGAAACGGATGAAAACGTATAAAAACGAACGAAAACGTAAAACAATGACGAAAACTTAAAACAATGACGAAAACGTAAAAAAAGAGATAAAAACAGACAAAAGCGGATTAAAATGTACGAAAACGAAAAAAACGGACGAAAACGTATAAAAATGGATGAAAACGTATAAAAACAAACAAAAACGGATAAAAACGTAAGAAAACATATAAAAACAGATGAAAATGTATAAAACGGACGAAAAAAAAACAGACAAAAACGTAAAAAAGAAACAAATGAAAACGGATAAAAACGTATAAAGACGTAAGAAAACGTATAAAAACGGACGAAAACGTATAAAAATGGATGAAAACGTATATAAACGGACGAAAACGGGTGAAAACGTAAAAAACGGTTAAAAACATGTGAATTTTTTTTTTAAAAAAAAAAACAGACGAAAAAGGATAAAAACGTATGAAAAGGGTAAAAAAAAACCGGACGAAAACGTATAAAATTTGATTAACAATGCAAATATTTTCTCTTAAGGACTAACGATGCAAATATTTTCTCTTGCGTTAAGAGATAACGGAGAAATAATTTGCATTGTTAGTCCTCATTGACAGATTTTACTAACGGATGTGTATGTGTCAAAAAAATTACAAAAATGTAAAACGGAACAATGAACAAACTACAAAAATATATTTTAGACTTTACTCGTAATCAAATATATACATATTGTTGAAGCTTTATTCAGCCATTATTCTCATCGTTTGCGTGTCCCAAAATATAATTATAAACAATTGATTAGTCGTATTAGTAAGGAATAGTTATTAAATTAGAATCATAATTTGCCAGCTATTAATGAAGGCAATGAAAATATTTGTTTATTGATTATGTCAATAAAAAACATACACTGAACTACTGAAGACCATATAATTATAAACCGTTCAACTAATTCAGATATATGTTCTATTTTATATTTTTGAAGGCTTCATACATGCAATGATGCAAGGTATTGAGACCAACAAACTTGTTGCAAAATGATGACTATATAATTACATTGCTTAAGAAAAAGAAACAGTCGTAGATGTATCAAATTGTGACTACAAGATTAATTATCAATTATTTAAGAATTTATTTAATGGCTGGCTACCCACAAGGCATTGGTACTTTAGACATATAAGAAAGACATGTTGAGTTTATTAAGTTAAAAATGACATGCGACTAAAGTAATTTATATGTTTAATTAATATGAATTAATTTCATATTTCAACTTTAGAAAAAAAAAAAAAAAAAAAAAAAAAAGTTTATTAAATGAATACCCATTAAATAAACTAATTATTTGGGACCAAAAAGATTAGAGTCTAACATAAACTTTTCAAATCTTCTAAAGGCGCTTATTATTACCATTACGATCAAAAGTTACACATCAGTTAATCAAATTTAGGTTTTAGTGTTTCAACATGATGATTTACAAATAAATTTTGTTAACCATAATTCTAAAGGTTATTGCTAGACTCAACCAATTATAGACATGTTCATTATTTATAGACATTATGACTCATGAGAAATATGTGAACGCGGTGTAACAACTTTTTCACAAATTGACTTTGATTTTAATGCCTATATAAGCAATTAATACGAACGCTACAAAGGTACGCAAGATAATAAGCCATACTATAAAGTCTCAAGCTTTAGTTTGTTGTGGTTTGCAACTTGCAAGACTTTTAGTGGTTTAAGAAGCTGCAAAGATGGAAGTAGCAGTGGATTATCAACGGCTGCCTGATCAGATAGATACTGACTTCGATGACGCAGTGGACGTCGGATTGCAAACAAGGAAACCACATCAATACTCCGGCCGTGCTACTGCTCCTGGCTCGACAAAGGCAGACAACAACGTCGATGGAGACCCGTCACAAAACACCAACTATTTAGACAAAAATGGAGGTATACATATAGTTCTCTAATTTTGTTATAGTATAACATATATTCATATATACTTATTCTTTTGTTGTACGTTTTGAAAGTCAGACGATGTTATGTTAAGTGGCATTTGCTTAACCGTAATGACTACTGACTAGAAGGAGACAAATGATATTTTTTGTTCAAAAAGACTCCATAAACAATGTATGATGTATATACAATGAAAAATATATGAAAATATGTTACATTTTGAGCAATTGATCCTTGCTTTATTGATTATGCTTACAAAATACTCATCACCTTGCATGGATATTTTTGAGTATTTTCAAATTCAGGAGCAGTTGAAGGTTTGGACGATATTCATAAGATCGTAGGAGCTGTTGAAGGTTTGGATATTAATAAGATTATGAAAGCGGTTCAGAATGATGCCAACGATAATCGAAAGACGGGATCACCTGCCTTTGCTACTGAAGAAGAAACCGGAGAGTCTTCTGAACAAATTGAAGAAGTCACGGAGGAGGAAGTCGTGGAGTTGGAATTTGAGAATGTGAAACCAATGCTTGATACTCATACGATGCACTGCCCAAACTGCGACCAACACATAACCAAAGTTGTTCTTCGTCGAAAAATAATTAGAAGACCCCCTGCTAAGTTAGAACAAGAACAGCATGATTTGTTTGGATGCCTCTCGTGCTTCAGTTTGTTCACTTCCACAGGTACTATGGATCAGTTTGTTTCTTTTGTACGAACTAACTAAAGATTAGGTCTTAAAAACTAGTACTAATGTATACCACTGAATTTTTTTCAGATAATGGATGTTTCAACCCGTTTTCTATTTTTGGAAATAAACAAGATTCAAGTGCAGTTCAAGAAGCTGAGGATGGTAATTCATGACCTTTCTTAAACTCAAAAGTCTTCTTAATATTTTGGTGAAATTTTAATACTTCCAAATTTCAAGTTCAATGATATTAACTTTCTAGAAGTCAACCTTTCAATAATGGAACATTATCAACTACAACTACCTACAGTTAATAATACATTTGTATTTATAGTCAACTCTTAAATTTAACAGTTTATAATATATTTGGATAAGAATTTATCAAAATTTCATAGTAGACAGTTTTAGATAAGAATTTATCAAAATTTCATAGTAGACAGTTTTAGATATTTCATAGGGTATGCAATTGCATACCTTTTGAAAAGCATAACGTAAAATACTAAAATATATATTGTTGTAATGAATTTTGATCTGAAATTTTAAAACTAGGTGTCTACTTTTTTCCAATTACCAATGTTTGCAATGAATTTTGATCTGAAAAACTAGGTGTCTACTTTTTTCCAATTTTAAAACTAGGTGTCTACTTTTTTCCAAATTCAGGACCAATGTTGTACTAATGAATTTTGATCTGAAAAATTGAAAATGCATACCCTATTGCCAATTACCAATGTTTGCCAGTATTGAAGACATCTTGCTATTTAGATATCAGATAATCAGTTTTAGATAATTGATGCCACAGTAACCAAGTATAACTGATCAGATCATATAGAAGATAGATAAATTTCACTTTAGTCTCTTTTATTGGCCACTATATGAGTTAAGATCTTAAATAATCAGAATTTGTTAAACTGTCAAGAAAATAACTACTGTATCATGCATCCGTTTTATTATAACTGTAGAATATTCTCACATATTTGCATTCAAAAAGGCACATCCAAACACCCCCTAATGACATGCGTCGTCCAGACTTTTAGAGTCGAAGAATGGACTATTCAAGTATTCCAGCGTGAGTACTCATATGTTATATATAAGCAGGGAACTGTTTCAGCATCTTTCGAGTCTTTCAGAAAGAAAAAGATTCTGAAAAGACAAAACCAACCAACGCTTATCAAGAGCCTCAACAGAAGATACCAGGAAGGGTTGTTAATCGAGATCCTGAACAGCTGATACAAGGAAAGGATAATCAACCACCTGCTCCTATCTCTGATAATGTTGCAGGGAAACGTCCCATTGTACAAGGTGATATATTGTATTTGTCTTCTTGTTTATATGTTTCTTTATCAAGAAAATCTTAAATAAATTGAATTTGTGCAGGAGAAACTACAAAGCCGAATGTGGGAGGAACACCTAAGCCGGAAAAACAACTGCCTGATCCTAGTCAGCTCCCGTCTCATGGTGAAGAAACAATTGTCGATATTCCACCAGCAACTGGAACCCATGAAACACAGGAGCTACCAGGACACGATTTTGAACCGGTTGAGATCTTGAAGAGCATAGTGTATGGAGGTTTAATGGAGGGGATTGCAAGTTTAAGTGTTGTAGCATCTGCTGCTGCTGCTGATGCCAACACACGTGAGTTTCGGTCACTGTTACTGTGTTTTCACTTTAATATGTAGAATTGTCATTGCTTTTTGGTATCTAGGGACTAAAAGGACACAATTGCACGAAATTGAAAAACACATTTGAAATGTTAACCATATATGTATCTGTTCCTTATTAATGATATACTGATATCGTGAAACTTAATGTTTGTTGTCAATGTTTTTGAGCTTTTACAGTCAGCATCATAGCTCTAGCACTGGCAAATCTGATCGGTGGGGTCTTCGTCATTGGCCACAACGTGAGTAACCCAAATGGTTAAAATGTTGCACACCTTAACTTCGACTCATCACTTGATCCCAACACTGAAACTTATGTGTGATATGCAGATCTGGGACTTAAAAGATGACTGCTACAAATTCTCTAGCCAACAAGCAGACGGCCAAGAATCTCGTACCAAGTACAAAGAGTTACTAGGACGAGTTGAGCATTTTCCATTGCACGTGTTCGTAGCAATACTATCTTTCCTTGTGTTTGGAGTCATCCCTCCTGTTGCTTATGGGTACGCGTTTCATGAAACCAGTGATAAAGACTTCACATTGGTGGTGGTTGCAGTGGTATCTTTTGTATGTGTCGGTTTGCTAGGAATATTTAAGGCTTATATCGATAGATGCACTGGGTTTGGAGGGTATGTTAAAACTATTACATACTACTTGACTACAGCTGTTGCTGTCTCGGGTGTTTCATATGCTGCTGGGAATCTAGCAATGAGGCTGATTGAGAAACTTGGATTATTTGAGACAGGTACTGGGGTAAACATGTCGCTCATCCCTGAAGTTATGTCAAACCCGTCTTTGGTGTACTATTGATGTTTTTCTTACTTCCGTTGTTCAGTTCCCTTTCGACTGTCTCTGTCAATGAGGCTGGTATGCATCCTTTGTATGTCGTATATTAAAAGTACCGCCAGTCAAGAACTTGTATGTTTGCTTCCATTTTCGATCAATCTCTACTTAGTATCTCACAACCTTGGATTCTGAGATTTCACATGGCAGAATCTTTAGAAAAACATAGATTTCTCGTCAGAAATACATGCATGTATAAGTTTTTTTTTTTTGAACGGCTACATGCATGTATAAGTGCCACACTTTGTTTAGCATGACTATAAATCCTCACTCATTTGAAGCACTATAACCAGTTAGATTCATTTGAACCCAGTTCATGTAAAATCCACAAACATTGAAACGCAAGATGTCACCAAAAGAAAAAAACAAACAAAAAGCGTCTGCGTTGGACTGCTTAAAGCAGAAGGTTTTAAATGACATGTTAATTGAAAGATACGGTGATCAACGATCACTACCACACAGCCAGGCAAAATGTAGTCAATTTGGTTTAGTTTGTGAAAAAAATCTGAACTAATAGTAGTTCTGTCATAGGAGTAGCTTTAGCTAAAGCCAAAGTTCAAATACCGTTGATACACGCCTAGAATCTGCTTCCACCAAGAGCTTTTATAACACGGGCATCTTGTTGAGGCATATACGTTGCCAATTATTAGGCTGTCAACTTTTTTGACGCAATACACATCAAAAGCTTCAAGGCCTCACCTTCAACCATAACCACAGGTAGCAAAGAAAGCAAAGAAAACAAGTTAAATCTGTTCATCTACACTAGATCTAGCTGATATGTTGAATGAACAAAGACTACTAAACTTACAGCTCCACAAAGGCTTGCAAAGACGTGGCATGAAAAGACCAACTTGATTCAAGAAAAACCCCAAAACAGATGACAAATTAGTTGCATATTGATTTGACTTTTTATACAATATTTGTACGCTATAGTTCTTGTCACACAAAGATGGCAGTAATGAATATATATATAGCAATTGACAAATTGCAAATGAGTAAGAAAAAATACAACAGAAACTGAACACGCAAAGATGGCAGTAATGAATAAATATATAGATGTACACATAAAAGTAAGCGGCCTGAGCAAGTCATGTGAAGCTCATCAAATTTAGGCTATCACTAGTCTATCAAAATTAGATAAACAAAGTAAGATGTGTGATTCTTTGTTAATCTGAACCGACGTCTACCCCTTTGTGCTTCAAGAATTCCTTCGCCTCAATCACGTCCTACAAAAATGGATCAACAGAGGATCATATCACAGCATTTACAATACGCTGGGAACAGGAAAACAGCTTATTTGATGTGAAATGAAATGACAGAAGCACAAAAGCAAAAGCCTAAAATACGTGGGTAACGGGTTACCCACTAATCACGAAGCACAAAGGCATATTGCAATGTAAACAACCTCTACAATGACTTTGATGTTTGTGAGCCACTACTACTCAACTCAGTTTAAAAAAGTTTGAAAAATAGGCCGATCAAAATACCAAAATTTTAATGATTAAACTGCTTGATTGGAATGTTTATAAAATACCTGTTGTAATAGGATTGCTTCCTGTGGACAAGTAGGAAATTGCATCAAACCAACACCAACCATTAATAGGCCATAGCATCCTAGCGACACAATGAAGTACAGAGGCAGCTGTGAAAGCAAAAGTATCAAGCAAAACTGAACGAAGTACAGATTCAAGAAACTATGACGTAGAATACAAAGATTCAGAGGTGTTCATATGTGCGTTTTGAAAGTGATCACGAGATATAAATTATTCACAAGATAATCAGTTGTGACAGTTGTTATTAATCAGGTTGTGGTGTGAGGCTTCATGTTGTTTAAAGTGTAGGGTAGGTTCTGAACTTCTGATTATACAAGGAAACTAAAAGATAAAGTAAACATAAAACATATTTTGGATGAAAAGGAAGATATCTCGTAAATCAGGAGTAAAAGTCAATATTAGATGAAAGGGTAAATAGGCAATTTTAGTTTACACTTTTATTGTAGTTGTAGAAATAAAGAGCTGATATTTATAGCTCATATTGGACCCCTAAAGGATCAGTTATTTATAGACAGAATCAATTTATCAATACATTATGAACTCGGTATTGCAACTTTAAGTCTCACTAAAACAGTTGCAAGATGCAAATCCAAACACACCTCTTACAACGAATCAACTCGTAAAAAGCAAAAGAAAGAGGCTCACCAACCAAGTATGACTCTGTGGAATCATTGCAGTCTGCAATAAGCTAATCCATACAGCAGTAATAGCCACCAAAAACGTCAAAATCTTCACGATATGCTTCATTTGATATTCAAAAAGTTTTTGTAACTTCAAATTTTTAAGTAATTGGCCTGTGACATTAAATAAGAGTAATAACTTAAACAGTTTATAAAATTATACATCATATCTATACTTAAAAAAAAAAAAAAAAAAAAGGAGTGCCATCAGGTGGGGAACGGATATACCGTTAAGTAGTTATTTTCAAGGTCCCGTTTAAGATACACAAAATGGGACTCAAAGCCCTTGCGCAATTTCCCAAACATCATTTGGCACTTTTGATCAATATTACTAATAATTAACAAAACAAATCAAGGAATAAATAACACACCTCGATTACCTTGATATCGAGTTTGAAGATCTGGCTAGTTTTTTTAAAATAATCTTTGTTTAGATGCTAATGAATCTCGATGGGTTTTGTGAGTTGTGTGATGAAGGGGTTATATTGCCGGCGTTTATAATCAAGAGCTCATATAGGTATTGGTGGTTTTAGCAACAACTTCTGTTTCAGACCCTTTACTCTTCAGTTTAATGTTTTTGACACAATATATTTCGGTGACATGTAGTTCTTAAAAAGTGCAATATCGAATCGAAGTGAACATCAATTTATTTATTTTATTTTATTTATAAACATAAATTTTCACACTATAAATACTAACACATTTTTACAAATTCTACACAACTTTTCTTTCAAAACACTACAATATAATAACCATTAAACATGAGTAATTCGTCTTGTTCCTGTGAAAGTGGTCTTGATGAGATATCAGAGCTGGAAATGATTCTGTAACAATATGAGTTTGAGCGATCGTTGCAACAACAAGAAGCCGGAAGTTCACGCCGTCATAGATACATCCCCATGAACGTGAAGCTGCTGAAGAACGTCTAATAGCCAACTATTTTGTTGACGACCCAAAATATCTGGACGAAAATTTTAGGCATCACTTTCATATGAGCCGTAAATTATTTATAGAAATAGTACAAGGTATTGAAACATATATTGAAACTCATCATCCTCTTCCCAAAGCATTTGGATTTCCTTAGAGTCCGACCCGATGCTACGGGTATAATGGGTTTTAGTGTGATTATGAAATGCACATGCGCTCTACGCCAATTGGTGTACGACATATCACCTGATGCATTAGATGAGTATTTACAAATAGGGGAATATTGTGCACGCGATTGTCTAGATCATTTTACTATGTGCATAATCCAATTGTATACGAAGGAGTTTTTAAGAAAACCAGACGTAAATGGCATCCACAACGCATATAACGCGGTTCATAAGATACCGGGAATATTGGGAAGCATTGGTTGTATGCACTGGGAATGAAAAAATTGTCCGGTCGAATGGCAAGAGCAATTTCACAGAGGTGATAAAAAGTATCCAACTATAATGCTTGAAGTTGTTGAGTCATATGATTTGTAGATTTGGCATGCATTTTTTGGGGTAGCGGGTGCAAATAACAATCTTACCGTTTTGAATAATTCTCCATTATTCGACGAACTACTTGATGACATCGCCCACGTGGTTCCTTTTGAAGTAAACACGCGTACATTTCAACAAGGGTATTATCTAGCCGATGGGATTTACCCAGAGTGGTCATCTTTTGTCAAATCATTTACGGTTTCATATACCCCAAAAAATGTCGTATTTAAACAGAAACAAGAAGGTGCTCGAAAAGATATTGAAAGAGCTTTTGATGTCCTCCAAAGACGTTGGTGTATTATTGCCCAACCGGGCGCGCGCATTTATTGTGAACAAGTTATAGAGAATCATGTGTACGTGCATCATATTGCAAAACATGGTTTTGAAAGATCAAAAATTTGTGATATCCTAAATGAGCGAGATGTATATTTGTCCGCGAATAAATTTACAACGGGCATGGATTGAGCGATGCAAAGTGCAACAAAAAAATCCAAAGAACTCCGTGATAAAGGCACACACGCATTGCTTCAACGAAATCTCATCGAGCATGTTTGGCAACGACATCAATGGGAACAATTTCAACAACAACAACAACAACAAAATAATTAGTTTGTTTATAATTTGATGTTTTTTTAAGTTTCGTATGTTTTTTTACCGTATCTTTTTTTCGTATCGTTATTTTATGTTTCGTATGTTTTTTTGATATAATGTATTTTATTTTTATTTTAAGAATGAATTTTATTGTATTTGAAGTTATGAAAAACAATTGTAAGTAGTGAGACCCAAATGAGTAAGTTCTGATAGTTGTGATAAGGGGGATGTAGAAGGGGGTTTGTTATGGTGATGTGGCACCCCGTAGAACCCAAATGATGAGTTTTGAAAGATCACCACACCTAGAGCTCTAAGGACTAAGGTAGCTTTATAACTGCAAAGTTACGGTTCATTTTGGATAAGTACATAGGTTGCAAATATCCGGGAGTAGGGAAACCTATAAGATAGCATATTTTTGTCAACTTAATAGCAATTGTTGTCAACTTAATAGCAACTAGCATATGCCCGCGCAATGCTACGATGACGCATAAAAAATATATAAAACATGATTAATTGAAGCTGATATACAATAATCGGAAAACAATTCTTGGTAATTTAAAAAAATTGGATGAAGTAGATGAGGTTGCTTCTGATGAAGACTTTTTTTATGGCCATGGGCTAAATTCCCATGCTCACTTTCACTTTGTTGATCGGGTAATTTAAAAAATGCCGTTTCAAGTGGGCAGTTGAAGGTGACGAAAACACAGTTCCTTTCTTGCTTCCTAAAGGAAAAAATACCATAAAAATAACATCAAGGTGTTGTCCATAAATGGTGTTTGTTGGACTGCTAATCCAAGTGCTATAAAAAATGAGGCCCTCACACACTTTATGAATCCCTTTAAAGAGTCTAATCATGATCGTCCAATTTTGCGCACCACTCGATTTATACAGTTAAACAGTTGATGATTGTGCCTTCCTAAGATCTGAAATCACCATGGAAGAGGTTAAAATGGAAGTGTGCTTTAAGCTTATTTGTTTGTGAGGTACTTCAAATTACCGTGCTTTAAGCTTGTGAAAATGGTAACTTTAATGGCATTTCTTTAAGAGAAAACATGTCTAGTATTTCTCTTCTCCAATATGCCGATGATGCACTTTTCTTTGGTAGATGGTCAGAGTCAAATGCTCGAAACCTTATACGGATTCCAAATTGTTTTCATGATGTTTCGGGATAGTTAATTTAGCTAAAAGTTGTCTTACGGAATTGTGATCGATCCCGTCAAAGTGGAACAAGTTGCTAATGATATTCATTGTCGTCATGATTCGTTACCTTTTCTATATTTGGGTCTTCCAATTGGCAAAGATATAAGCAAGATCGGGAGTTGGACCAATGTGGTGGAGTGTTATATTAATAGATTATCATCTTGGAAATCTTGGTCTTTGTCAATAATGTTGGGATATGTCTATATCATAAATAAATATACGACCAAAAATATGCGAGCCTATTAGGGGCACACACGTATACATTTAGAGAACACTTTATTTAATGTAATTAACATATTAGATGTGTTCAGTGTTGCAAAAAAAGTCTACAAGGCCGATTAATCATCGATTAGGTGCTACTGGGCCACCGACCTTGCCGATTTTCGTAAATCGTTCAAACAAATCGGTCAACCATGGTCAACGACGCTTAACTATGGTCAAACTTGCCGTAAACTTGTAAATCTTGTTGGGGATACCCTAAACTCGTCGTAAATAAGTTTTAATCACCTATAGTCATTGTTTATATCTATTACATGATGTTTTTCAATGAAAATCTTGCCGGAAATACCGAAACTCGCCGTAAATACCCAAAGCTTGCCAAAAATGCCAATATGATTTATCACTGATTTACTATTTTTGCAACCTTGAACAAATGTAATCATTTATAGTCGTTGTTTATATCTATTACAAGATGTTTTTAAGGAAAATCTTTCTGGGATCACCCAAAAGTCGCCGGAAATACCCAAAATTAGCCAAAAATGCCAATCCGATTAATCACTGATTAATCCCGCTTAGACTGATTACAAGCTACAGGGGGGTCGACCGCCTCACTACCAATTCACGATTTTTGCAACCTTGGATGTGTTAATTATAATTTATAATAATATACGAAATATTTAAATGGTCGTTAATTATAATGTTAGACGTTATAACTAATTAACAAACACTTTATTATCAAGTGATGGACTTGTTAGTACGAAAACCAAATCCTATGGGGTGTTTGCTTAGGTCGGTCGAACAAGCAGAAAGAGAATGGGTCCGAGTGTCGTTTCTAACAAACTAGAGGAGGTGTTTAAGTATGATTTGGAGACCGATTGAACTATATAATGACCTTTATGATCATTATATTTAATATGATACAAAATAATTCTAAAACAATTATTATGTTTCCTCTGTTTGACACATAAGAAAATAAAACTTATATGAATGCATGCAAACTATATTCATACGTGCACATGCTTATGTATACATACATGCAATATTTATTTGCATCCACTGTCTTTACTTTTCGTTCTATGTTACATGCCATCGGTTATATATTCCCTTGTGGGATTTGATCGTATGACACCAAGAACATCATCGTGTTTGTGTTGCGTTGTTTATTCGTGTATTAAGCACTAGCATACTAGTGTTCTTGCTTAACGTGTAGTGTGAGCAACCATATAGAGATCATACTTTGATCTTTAGTGGTTTTGTGTGTTAGATTTATTTACATGCGAATACTCAAGATTGTGTTCGTTTGCTATTTATTGCTAAAAGGTACGCATTCTTGAACCTATGTTAATAATGTTACAATATACTTGATCTTGTCTTCCGTTGCGTTTACTTGTGATTATATGTTTTTATATTAAGTGTTAATATAGTTTAAAATTTCAATAGTGACATCACGAGCCAAAGTATAGTGTATGTAATTACATAAATATAAAATTGGACTAATTAGGGTTTTTTAATTGATCTTTATTTTTATTAAGCCTTTTGGGCGATTTTTAATGTAAAAAGACTCGTTCTTGAAGGTTTATAAAATTAGTATATACACCTTTAGGTTGTATGCAATTTTATGTGTATCTTTGTCATGATTAATTGTTAATTGGATATCCATGGTGAAAACGTGCATGTTTTCCTCATGGATGATGTTTTTTTTTTTACTTTTGATATGATCTTGGATAATTGTTAATTGTATAACATGCAAAATTGAGTTGATTTTAATTAGTAGTTTAGTAACTGTATGTTTGACACCCAGTTTCTATTAATGTATTAATAATTCTATGATTGTGGAAGACTCCTTCCATGTTTTTAATCAACTTTTTATGTATATAATATATTTTTTTATAAGGCTTACGCTACCGATTTTTTCGGTGTATGTGGTCCACTTGGTACCTTGCTCGAAACTGCGTGGGAACCTTTCTTTAGTATATGTTATTATTATGATTTGCATGATATTAATTATTAATAGTTATTGATTATTGTTATACGTGTTTTGTAACATATTGTGGTTCGGGATTTCATAAACATACACATCAAACCAAACACAAAGTAGGCGATAAAGAGTTCTAGAGAGAAAGTTAGAGGTTTAGGGAACTTTAGTGAGAGAAAGAAAAGTCTTATTATGAGCTCCAACTCTACCTTGGAAGGTAGAGAGTATTTATAGTCTTTACATAAATCGCCACCTATCGGGTTGTGGATCGTGCATACAGATGGGTAAAGACCGTCCGTCCTCCACGGTGTTACTTAAACTAAATACTACTTAACTTATAATAATCTACGACTACGAGCTTTCTAACAATTACATATACTTGAGGTGACCGACTCTTTAATACATGGATTTACTAAATCCTAACAATCTCCCCAAGGAGGTCACCTCAAACATCATCTCAAACATACATTGAATACAAACAGATATTACATAAAGATTGTTCTTGCATTCTTGATGTAGTTCTTTGCTCAAAGCTCGTAGTCATTGATTCTTCATTGATGCATGTTTGGTTAATCCAAGTGGAGGTCTTTTACCGATCCACGTGATAATTAATTTGAGCCGCTATTGAGATCATCATCTAACAAAAATCTCGAGACATCCATTGTGGTGTTGGTATTATGTGATGTTGTGACTTTCGGACCGACATGCTCACATTCGGATCATGAAATCTTCTCATCGAGTAGCGGAAGCTTTTGTTGATTCATGATATTGGCGCAGCAGAAAGCGTAGCATGGAGTGAAAATATCGAGTCATTGATGCACTAATCATGATTTCTTTTGAGATGAATGTGTTAAGTGAGCATGCGGCTATGGATTGACCGCTTCATTCGATCACCGCAAACGTAGGGGCATACACGCATACAACAGCTTAGCGATAAATCGCATGAAAGTGTCTTTGATCACTTTCGTTGAATTGAGGTACACGCCCACGGTTCCCGCTGATCAAGACAAGTACCGCTCGTGATCGTATAATTCAAGAATTTCCTTGACAGGTTTCGCACTGCTCTAGTCGTTCTCAAACCGAACGCCTCAAAGAAGACAACACGGAGTGAGTGAACCAATGAATAGAGATTCACCGATTGATGAAAAGATATTTGAAAAAAAATCGTGTATTGCTTAATAGAAATTGTTTTTGCAATACAACGAAGGTTTTAATGAAAATCAATTATCAATCATAAAACACCTTTTGATTTGAAATATTCGACACGGTCGATGTGCTAAAGAAAATAGTTTTAAGCACAATGACCGGTTTTTCAAAGGTATCCGTCAATCCATAACTCGAACCGTGATTGATTCAAAAGATTGAATCGCCCCATTGTTTCGTTCGGTTGTCACATGGTTGATCTATTGAATAGATCTCACATGCCACCTACCAGAGCTTGTTTGATGTTGGCTCCGAAGGCTTTCCATCTTCATTGTGAATATGTTTACATATCACTCGGATGTTCCGCAATACCACAAGGATAATGCGTAGGACTCAAGATATAATCTCTTTCCACATTGTGTGAAACAGAGAGTCTTCATTGAATGTGTCCTAATGAGATTTATTGATGATCTCGTGGCTCTAGACTCAATTTGTGCATATTTGGATCCCAGATCGGAGACTAGGGAGAGGGTCTCCTTCTTCAATATCAACAATCTCTAAGAGAAAGTCGATAGATAATGTCGGTTCCCGTGAGAATGAAACAAGTCCTTTTAAGAGGAACTTGAGTGGTTTGGGAAGTTGAAGTGCAAGGCGTCACCGGGTCCATGACGCCTTGTCTTCAATACCGATGTTACCTTGGTAACCACCAGAGCATATGAATTGAACCCGGTATCCGCCCTAAGGTTGAATAATTGGAGGGCTATTTGTTTTCACCCTTTTCTCATTCAATTCTTTTCATTCTTCAACCCCTTCATGCTTACCGAGACTTCATAGCTAGAACCTTGTTGGGTTTATTCCAAGACTAGCTCGGCCTCATCCGCACTCTTCCCATATCTCATTTTTCTCCTTTTTCAATATACCTAAGGACTTCTACACTATCTAGTGGATTGTCCTCGGTAGATCCCTCCGGTTCGGCGGATCATGGGAACAAATACCTAACCTTATCATCCTTATATCACCATACATAAAGTAAAGTTGGTCGGTCTATTTGGTATTGTTCATCCGCCATTGGAACCAATTGAAAACCATTTGAAAATCAATCCGATACTTATGATATATTATCAAAGCATTTTGTACCGAATTGTTTTTGATATTTTTAGAACAAGAGCTCCCCTCAACATGTGCATCAAGTGTTTGAAATCGCTTTTGCACACGGAGGCAAGAGAAAGAATTAACTTTTTGATTACCATTTTCTAAAAATATCAACATCACTTCCTTAATCAAATCAAGTAGATAAAGCATTTTGGGAAGGATGAGGTTTTCATAAGTTTGCTCCCCTCAATATGTGCCTTGAGGTTTGAAAGAGTTTTGCACATACAAGAGGAACCCGCACATTGATCACGCTTCAAATCTTTGTGGTTTAAGATAGATGCTCCCTCAACATGTGCATGGAAAATTTGAAATCGCTTTGGCACATGTGGGAAGGAGAGCTTGTACATCCTTATAAAACCATTTACCGAATTATCGATTAAATCCAATTTAAATCACAAATTCTCCCCGATCACAATTATCAAATCATTTGAGATTTGTGATCTCAGAGATTTAAATTGATTTTGAAAGCTTTTAAGGAGAATTGTGACTTGATTATGAAAACATTTTAACCGATAAGGATCGGATTTATAGACTTTAAACTCCATTGAATAAACATGCATGATTATCTTTTGAAAACAATTGTATGACAAATAACTTTTGATTTAATTGAAATCATTCTCCCCTCAATCAATGACATAAGTTGTTGATTGAGAGATAGATATTTTGACAAACTTTTAAGTCCGATGATTATCAAAAATAGAGTCCGAGTTATTTTTCAAAACAACTAGTTTTCATTAGATAGTAAGGATTAGTTTAAAGAATCGAGCAAGAAATTTGAAAACCAAGATAAAGCATGGCTCGTTCTTTCTTTGAAAAGCGGGTTATCGCTCGAAATGACAATAAACCAATGTTTCACTTTCTCCCAAAAATATTTTTTTTTTTTTTTTTTTCGATTTTTTTTAAACATTCGAACAACATCTAAAGTCCCGTGTCATTCTTTGAATGACAAAGACAAAGACCGTAGATATTATCGAATCGAGAAAAACATGACAAAAGACAATATTTTTTTTAAATTTTCAAGATTTTCAAATTTTATGGATTTTGAAAGTTTTATATTTTTCTATTTGATTTTTGAAGGTTTTATAATTTTGTATTTTGTTTTTCAAAAAAAATATTTACAAGGGATAGATGAAGGAAACCTTTACTCCTCTTCTTCCTCTTGAAGACGTTTGAGTGTTTCGGTTGTAGGCTCTTAAGACCCAGTCGTGGAAGAATAAACTCAAAACGTCTCTAGGAAGAGCTTTGGTGAAGATGTCTCGCTAACCGGTATTCGGTCCTCACAAAGTAAAGTTCCACCACACCGCTTTCAACTTGCTCCCGATGAAATGATGTCGAATGTCGATGTGCTTTGCTCTTGAGTGTTGTACGTTGTTGCATGAGAGAGCAATAGCACTTTTATTATCACAAGACAGAGGGATTTTGTTGAATTCAAAGCCATAGTCGATAATTGGGATCTCATCCATAGGATTTGAGCACAACAAGATGACATGGCTATGTATTCCGCCAGAGAGGAAATAGAAGTACTCATTTGCTTTTTGAAGACCACTCACAAGCTTATCACCCAAAACCGAGCACCTCCGCAGTACTTGACGAGTATCTTGACATCCCGCATGATCAAGATCTGATAGGTCGTTAGTGACATACCGGTGTCCTTCGGTACCAAAGTCCCATATTGATGGTTCCTTGAGATACCGAAGACCCGCTTAACCGCTTCAAGGTGCTTTTTAGTAGGCTTAGCTCGGTATCTAGCACACATGCAAACAATGAACAAGATGTCTAGTCTACTAGTCGTGAGGTACATCGTGATCCAATCATACTACGATATTTCGCTTGGTCTATCATGATCCCCGAGTGGTCCTCATCTAGTTTTGTACGCTCAATCATGGGAGTGTCAACAGGTCACTAGAATCGAATCCAAATTTCTTTAAAATCTCATTTGCATATTTAGATTGATTTATGAAAATGCCTCCGGACTTTGTGAAATTTGTAATCCCAAGAAAATGACATTTGTCCCATCATCGACATTTGAAATTTTGAACCCATTTCATTTGAAAACGGTCACACTCATTGGGGTCACGAGGCAAAGATGATATCATCAACATAAATTTGAACGTGAATTAAATGTTTGCACGACTTTCGGTGAACAATGTAGGATCAATCGCTCCTTTGTCGAAACCGTAGATAGAAGAAACTTTGATAGCGATCATACCATGCCCTTGGAGCTTGCTTTAAACCGCATGAGCTTTCTTCAAACGATAGACGTGAGTAGGATGCTCGATTCACAAAGCCTTCGGGTTGGTCGACGAGACGACTTCTTTAAGATCTCCGCTCGTAAATGTCGTCTTTACATCCATCCGATAGACTACCATGTTCTTACCGGCAAGATTAGCCAAAAGATTCGATTGCCTCGATACGAGCAACAGAGCAAATGATTCTTCAAAGTCAATACCTCCTCTTGACGGTATCCTTTAGCAACCAATCGAGCCTTGTTCTTTAGGACATCACCATGCTCATCAAGTTTCACTTTGAAGATCCATTTTAGAGCAATGATCATAGCACAACTGGAGCAAGTACTAATTCCCATACATCAAGTCGATCAAACTCATGAATTTCTTCTTGCATGGCATTGAACCAATTGTCTTCATTCATGGCGCTTTAACATCTTTTGGTTCAATCTTAGAGAGTACGGAGTTGAAGAAGCACCATAAGGCATCGGTTGCAAGTTGTTTCCGTGTTGATACCGGACGAGAGGATTTCCAATGATGTTGTCTAATGGATGATCGTGAGTCCATTTTCTAAGGTGTTCATGTGGCGCTTGTTGAGGGACCGAGGTAGCAGAGTCGATGTCTCCTCAAGAAGATGGTTCGATGATGATTCAGAGCAAATATGTTTTCAAATGGAGCATCTTCGTGAGTAGCAAAGGGATTAACTTCATCATTGATGCGTAAATGCCCATGATGTACATTCAAGATTGATGATTTGTTGATGAGATCGAGTTATCGCAGCAGCGCTTCTTGACTTAATGATATTGAGACCAAGGATTGACTTCATTCTCGTGGATATGAGCACCTCTATTGTGGGAATTGACATTTCATTAGCACTTGGCTCATAGAGTTCATCAAACATAGGATCAAACAATTTCTTTAAATCATCTTCGGATGGAGGTACATATGGAGTTGCCGGAGAAGAATTTGGTACAAGGGATGAACCAATGGGACTGTTTTGAAGTGCGGGTCCCGAATCGATTGTCCAGAGCCATTTGACCGGTCACCATCAAACGTAACGTGAATTGTTTCCATGATATCTCGGGTTCTCTTATTGTAGATTCGGTAACCTTTTCTCGCTTGGTGCATAGCCTACAAATACTCCAATGTCCGCTTTGGCTCTCGCTTTTCCTAAATCTTGACCATCATTAGTTGGATAACATAAAGCACCAAACACACGAAGGTATGATAGATCGTGTTTTCGATTGTGGACAAGTTCGTATGGAGTCTTTCCATGAGATGTGTGAATTAGAGATCTATTTTGAGTGTAACAAGCAAAGGCAATAGCTTCACCCATAGAAACATTGGAACCTTTGAGTAGATCAAGATTGTCCTTGCAGCTTCTACAAGAGTTCGGTTTCGTCTTTCAACTACACCGCTCGTTGAGGAGTTCGAGGAACACTTCTTTGAGGACCGATTCCAACATTTTCATAAAATTCATTGAGTACTTTATTAACAAACTCGGCCCATTGTCGGCTCGGACGATTCGAACTGCTTTTGTTGAGTCCGATCCGAAGTTGTTTAATAAGTTTAATGATGACATCCGAGTTTCGTCCTTTGTCCTCAAAAACTTAACCCAAGTGAATCGGGAGTAGTCATCAACCACTACTAACACATATCTCTTCCCATTAATAGTTTGCACTCTCATTGGACCGCATGATCCATATGAAGGGTATGAAGAACTTCCATTACGAGTTTGTGGTTTTGGTTTGTGGGCATATTTCGTGCTTTTTCCCAATTGACAAGTCGAGCAAAGATGATCTTTTCATATTTTAACTGGGTAATCCTCGACTAGATCCTTTCGAAAGGTTGTTTATGGTACCAAAGTTCAAGTGATTGAGATGCCATAACCAAGACTTTGTTTTAGAAGCCTTTGACAAAGAAGCGATTGAGAGGACACGCAAAAGAAAGCCAAAATTCATCATGTCATCGATAGAGATGGTGTATAGGTTTGAACCTCGGTACCTCTTAACAATTCTACACCATCAAGACGATGCCATAACCAAGACTTTGTTTTAGAAGCCTTTGACAAAGAAGCGATTGAGAGGACTTCATCATGTCATCGATAGAGATGGTGTATAGGTTTGAACCTCGGTACCTCTTAACAATTCTACACCATCAAGTTCTCTAACGAAACAAGTATGTTTTCTAAAAGCTACTTCTAGATCGGAATCACGAATTGACCAACAGAGAACAAATTATGACCAAGACCTTCCACATAATATACCCGAAATTACACTTTTACCAACCACATAATCTCCATAACCCATGATAGCTCCAAATGGTCGCTCCCCGAATCTAACTGTCCCGATGAATTTACTCACGGTTCATGAGCCGCGACCGTCGCCAAATATATATGCTTGGAACAACTGAGTCCATGTACCACGTAACGATTTGAACGATCTGCAGCTGAACAACATGCACAAGAATGGATAATCGATAATTGGGATCCCCATGCAAGAATGGGTTCCATTTGGTTAGTGATGATGATTGGAACACCCACATCGAAATAGAAACATTCATATCGTAAATTGAGGCAATGGAATCATTATGAATAGATGCAAGATTAGTGTCCGTATTTGCCCTATTCAAAGTATGTTCACTTCTTAAGGAATAGTTCTACCAAGAGGCATCCATTTTCTAGTGGGCATTGACTCATTAACCTTATAGCCAAAAGGTATCCATTGATAACCTATCTTACTAAATGTTCTTCCCGTGGGTTTCCACTGCTTTCTAACTCTCTTTCGCCTCGCTTTTAGCCTTTTTATCATGATTTTTGCATTAGCAATATTAACTGGGGTATGACAAGATTAGACAAAACATTCACACCACATTCATGATTAGAAATGTAATTCAAGCATACATCATTACAAGGTTTGCAAATAGTATCAGAATTCTCCTTAATTACAGTACGCCTATGGCTAATACTAGAATCAACACGATTCGTTTTATTCGACACAAGCTTAAAGTTCCTAGGTTGGTCTTCTACTCTCTTCCAATGCACATTCTTAGCTTGCGAGGTCCTATCATTCCTTGTGTTGTCTTGAGACTTTGACCTGCTCGCTTTAATGTCACTGATTACTCCTGTAGAGGGAATGGGAACATTAGTTGGTTTTGCTACTCTTTGCATCTCCTGTTTAGATGTGTTGGGATCTGAATTACATGCAGGCACACTAAGGTTCACTTTCTTAACACTAGAAGTGCTGGGATTTGTACTCCTAGAAGGCATACTAGAGTTCGCTTTCTTAGCTTTAATGATCCGAATCGAACTACTTGAAGGTATACTACGCTCACATTCAAAACATCGGGCATCGAATGGATATCATACTTGGCACTAGGCATAGAACACGGAATCAAAGGATTAACTCGCTCACCTAAAGACTTAGGGCATATTGTGATTAAGCATTCTAGAATTTCTTGAGATCGTTTGGCATATAAGCATGCATGCCCAATTGCATTGTCAAGTGGTTTTTCTAACTTATCCTCTTCAACAATCTCACGGAGACATTCTAGACAATCCTTAAGGGATGAGAAATATGTTTGAATAGCAAGTTTGTTATTCCTGAGATGAGGAGGAACATATTTCACAGACAAAGCATATTTATTACAAACATTTACCTTTGATCCACCATTCTCCCCATTGGTCATTGGCATTTTCCCTTTTACCTGGCTCTTCAGATTCTCAATTTCCTTTTGCAATGAAGCTATTTGTTCGGTATTTTTGTTACGAGTGACCTTTATTGATTCAAATAACTCATTGAAATGACGTTTAATCTTTTCATTTTCTTCAAGAAAGCTTTCGTTTTCCTTTTGTAATGCATTTACTAAGTTTTGAAGATGAAACGTTTGAGAATTCTGAGAATCTAAAGGAGGAGGCATTTGGGAACCAAATACATTGTTCTTTTGACCCTTTAATTGAGATATTTGGGCTTTCAACTTTCGATCGTGTTACAATGAGCTTGAATCTGCTCATCCCGCTTGTTAATTTGAAAACGCATCAAACTCGGAGCATCCGAGGATGTCTTGATATTTGAAGTTTTGACATTTTCTTTAAGATGTTGATATTTTAGTTGTAAATTAAAATGCTCAACCTCTAGTTTAGAAAAATGTTTAACCAAATTGTCGTGATCATCCAGCTCAATTTTCTCATTTAGTTTAGAATTAGTCTTTTCAAGCTCAATGACACGATCATGGGAGACTTTCGTGGCAACAGATAATTCATGAAATTGAGAAGCATTAATGGAACAATTTGTAGCGATGAAAACACATCTTGAGCAACACATTCAAGAATAAGAGTCTCATTCAATGTATGCAAGTTCTTCCTCTCAATCTCATTATATTTTAGTGCTCGCTCATAGTCACTAACCTCAACTATCATTGCATCAAATTCCTTTTCCATTTCTTTAATGTCTAAATTCATTCCCTTTTAAGACTTTCAAAATGATCTTTTAGTTGTTTAAAGAAAGGCATGACTTCGCTTAAATAACATTCTTTTGTTTGCTCAAAACCCTTTCCCTTCGCTTATACCAATGGTGTGATCCTTTTCTTACAAGTTTTCTCAAAATCAACAAATAGTTGAAAAATAACATATTGACTGATTAAGGTCTTGCTTTTAGTGGCAATAGTCCTAGGAACTAAATGCATTGGTGTATTGGGAGGATACACAGTTGCTGAAGGCATTTTCCTAAAGGGGGGGTTAGTTACAACAAGATTCTCTGTTTTTTGCTTATCTAAATCCTTTTTCCAAACACTTGTTCGGGTGTTAACAATGTCTGAGGCTTAAACATGTTCAAGGAAATCCAATTCTCCTTCTTGTAATCATGGGGTGTGATATTTATTTTCTTCTCTTTGCATTTAGGATCATCTAGTTTCTTGTTCATCTTTTCCTAGTGACTTCATCTCGATTTCTTATCTTCCTTAGTGCACTCAACGCAACTAGGTTTCTGCTAGGCTTAAGGATTTCATTTCCATCATAAAGAACCTTATGAGCATTTCTAGCCTTCTTAATGACCTCTGGATTTGGTTCTTCAACAAGGGAATGCTATGCTTATCGCTAAGACTCTATGCTTAGTGATTAAGTGAGCGATCAATGGTATTTCCTTGTACGCATAACTTATTTTCAAGCTTGTTTTTCAAGGTTTTAGATTAGAAAATCATTCAAAAGTTTTGATTCCTTAGCACCGAATTCTTGCTTAAGCATTTTAACATTTTCTTGAAGTTCTTGTTTTTGCTTAGCGCTTTAGAAAGCTTTTCTTGTAAGGAGTTTAACTCTTGTTTTAATACTTCTTCTCTAAACCTACTTTTTCTAATAGTTGTACGATTTGGTCATCCATTTCCGCTCACGGGTGGTCAACTCAAATTTTGCACGTTGTTCATAAATAGCAACACGTTCTTTATAGGCATTCGCCTCAGAGATGATGAATCATCGTGGCACGTGCAAGTGTATTCATCAAAACATAGTCATTATTGATCGCATAAGATACATCACTTGGTACAATCACACTTTCACTTTGTTTCACATATTGATCATATGGGACAACATTGATATTACCCATATTTTCAATATCTGACTCAATAATTACAGTTGATTGTACTTTGTTATGTATCTTTTGCTCATCAACTTCATCGTGTAATTTTAATACCTCATAAATGATTTTGTCTTTGGATGGACCAGCTTGTGGTGATGAAGAGACTTTAGGAGAGACCATTGGAGAAATGCTAGCCATGAAAATGGTTTGTGCAAGGGTTCTTCATCAACATCGAGTCGTATGCATCACAATCGCCTACTTGAAAGGCATTCGATGATTATGGCCTATCTCCTAATTGGTTGCTCATCCACATCTCGCATCATATGTCTTAGCATTTCCTCACCAAGAACAATAACTCCTCTTCATCCAAAGTCGCACCATTATCCCGAGCTTGCACAAGCAACATCTTATCCTCAAGTACTCGGCATTCGAGGGCGTTTGGCGATGTGCAATTCCTTGCAATGTGTCCTCACCTCCACAATTGTAACATTTGATTGGCTTTGCTTGACCCTAGTTTCCATTCCTTCCCTATTCGATTTGCAAGATAACCTCTACCACCCACCTCTTGCTTGTTCGCATCGTCTTTCTTGAACTGGCCGCACCATAACCTTCCCATCTCGACAAAGTGGCTTGATTGTGTGGATTGGATGCGCTCGAGATTGTTGTTGGTGTGTGGAAGAGAGTTCATGTTTTGACTAATCGGAGAGCCAGTTGATTAATGAAGTTTCCACGTGTGCATCAAAGATCGCCTTGTTTGAACATAGGATCGTGAATGAGTTTGTGATTACCATTACCCATGGGTATGACTTGTGAGGCTTTGGTTGTGATTCCGATGTTTGAGTAGAAGGCGCTTGAATCATTTGATGAGCTTGTCTCTCCTCGGTTGGTTTTGAACCGATTAAGAATCTTTTTTCAAACATAGCATGTCTCTCATTCTCAAGGAGGAAGGCATAGAGTTGCTCATAGTTTGTATTCTTCAATCCTTTGGTTAGCTTTACAGAGGTGACAAACTTGTGCCATTCGGGATTCATGTTGTTCACAAACTTTGAGTTCAAATTGAATGTTTGGCATAGTCATTCGATGTTCCTCATATCATTAACAAGCTTGTGGAATCTCACATAGTACTCATAGACACTCTCATCCGGTTTCATCTTGAAGTGTTCAAACTCATCATAGAGTTGTGATTCTCTGCCTTCCATAGT
The DNA here is from genome assembly GCA_022545495.1 of Chrysanthemum lavandulifolium. Lineage (NCBI taxonomy): Eukaryota > Viridiplantae > Streptophyta > Magnoliopsida > Asterales > Asteraceae > Chrysanthemum > Chrysanthemum lavandulifolium. The sequence continues at coordinate 174,103,529 of CM040238.1, read as the reverse complement.
TAATTCGAAACCGAGAGAAGCATCTTGACATTATCCCACACCGCCTTGGCTTCGTGTTGTGATTGATCGCCTTGTAGATATCTTTTGAAGACCTTGAAGTACGATGTTAGAAGCCCCGATATCAAGATCGAATCTCTTTTCTCCTTATCATCGAGCTCATCATATGTCTTTGGTCTATCAATTCCATAGATAATTGTTCCATCTTCACCGTATCAATTAAGTCTCTAGTAGTCTCAACCCGATACGGTCCTTCATCAATGGATTTGAGAATGTTGACTCCATTTTCCTTTCCAAGACAAGACAACTGATTCGTTGAGCCCAAGAGTCGTAGTCGGCCTCATCAAGCATGGGTGGACGAGTATCCGAACCACCGCTTGAACATCCTCGCAACAAAGGGAGATGATTGTAGGAACGTTGGTAGACATGATGATGATTGAACGGGATTTTATAACTCTATGATTAAACCGGAAATAGATTCTTTCACGGATTTTACTAAATCAAGAGAAAACCAGATTATGATGTAGTCACCAAGTCGCTAAGAAAACCTGAACCAAGTCGCTAAGCACCAAGTCGCTAGTAAAATTTTGACAGCAAGTCGCTAAGTTGTCAAGTCGCTAAAGAACAACTCGCTAAGCACCAAATCGCTAGCAAAATTTTGACAGCAAGTCGCTAAGCACCAAGTCGCTAAGTTGTCAAGTCGCTAAAGAGCAACTCGCTAAGCACCAACTCGCTAACACCAACTCGCTAACAAACTTAAGTACAAGTCGCTAACTTTCACCAAGTCGCTACCCGTAGTGGAGACTCCACTAATTGTACTGTTTGTCGGCTTGTCTCAATAGACAAGTCGCTAAGCACCAAGTCGCTACCAAAGTACACTACAACTCGCTACAGTTTTACAAACCAAGTCGCTACCAAGAAATAAAGTCCGTAGCACAAGTCGCTAGCAAGAGAAAACTTTAAAAACACACTTTTCAATCCAAAAACAACCCAACCACGATGATTCAAGCTTACCAAATCAAAACCCAAGCACATACAATGATTCTAAACACAAAACTACACTCAAGTTTCAAACTTTAACACTAGAAATGATCCAAATGATGCAAAACCACTAAACTTTTCAAACTCTAAAACCACCTAAAAGTCACTAGAAATCCAAAGATATGTAAGAGATGATCAAACCATGGCTCTTGATACCATTTGTAACATATTGGATTTCACATACACATCAAACCAAACACAAAGTAGGCGATAAAGAGTTCTAGAGAGAAAGTTAGAGGTTTAGGGAACTTTAGTGAGAGAAAGAAAAGTCTTATTATGAGCTCCAACTCTACCTTGGAAGGTAGAGAGTATTTATAGTCTTTACATAAATCGCCACCTATCGGGCCGTGGATCGTGCATACAGTGGGTAAAGACCCGTCCGTCCTCCACGGTGTTACTTAAACTAAATACTACTTAACTTATAATAATCTAAGACTACGAGCTTTCTAACGATTACATATACTTGAGGTGACCGACTCTTTAATACATGGATTTACTAAATCCTAACATAAGTGAGGTAACGATATCTCTCAAAGATATCGTCATATGCGAATGGTTACAATGAGACCTATAAACAAAGTACATTACAATAAGAATAAACAATGTTGATGTTGTTGAAGCACAGAGTCTCTGTAGTGTAGATACTGAGTATGACTTGAAGTTTTCTCTTCCGACGATCTCGGAATTTGATCTTTGTAGCTCTGAACTTCAACTATAATGGTCTAGTTAAGTTATTACTTCCTCCTAACTAGTGAGCCTTTTTTTTTTTTTTTAATTTCCTCTCTCCTGAATCGACAACTCTCTTTCATAAAATCTCTTTAGTCTTTCAACACGCAACGGAGAAGATAGACTTTAAAATGTAGCACAATGGTTGTCATTCGAGGAACATCGTAACAACATAACTCACTTAGTATTGCATCCAAGTTGGTAAAAAGTCCCGATGTACACACACTACTTTTCCTTCTTTGATATTAAGCACAGTTCTCTCAAACAATCCAATCAAAGAAGACGAAACACTACTTTGTCTTCATGTACTTCTCCCTCCTGATGGTTGTGAGTTATCGGAATCATCATAATGTTGCGTACATGCCGTAGAATTACCTTTTTCTTGATGCAATTTTAAAGCCATAGCTTGTGTAAGCATAATTCCGTGAGAATATGTCGCAAAAATACTCTCAATACTTCTCTCAAATCAACCTATAATCAAACCTCTTTTTGATTCATCGGCTAATAGTAGTGACCACATATGGTGACAACCCGATACAAGCAACTTGAAAAAGAAGTAAACATCCCAACTTGGTTACTTAATTCTTGTACTATCTTCTTGAACAAGCCATGACTCCGTGTAACACTGAGTACTACAACATAACTCCTTAAAGTGATAGCTATACACTGTGAGCACTACAACGTAACTTCTTACATTAGTTATAATTAGATTTTCAAGTCTTAATCACTATGAAAAATTGCCCAGACAGGTTATATTGAGACATGAAACCAACCAACCAACGTCTAAAAGATAAATAAGTACACCCGTGAAACGTCTCTTCAAGTTCAAATCAATAATACCGTACAAAAATCCCGTGGTCATTTTGTAACACCCCAAAATCTCATCATAGCAGCGGAAGACTAATTTGGGTGTTACTTCAAGGATCACAGTCAATAATCATAGAAAACGACTCAAAAGAGGCGTTTTGATAAAAGTTGTTATCATTCAAGAAAAACTCATTGTTTCTTACAAAATACTTCCAAATAGTTTTCAACGATACACAAAAGATAAATCATGAGTTTGTGAAAAATGATAACTTTATGTTTACACCATGATAAAAAGGTCTTGCAAGCCCACTTCGTGCCATAAAGATGTTCTTCAATTATTACCTGAGATAACATGCTTAAAAGGTCAACAACAATGTTGAGTGAATCCATAGGTTTATAGTTAATCAATTGAACACAAGAAAGATATGACAACTTATCATAGAAAATTACAGATTATTATGCACTAAGCTCATGACACCAATATTCAACTGCATACACCTAATTACTGGTGTACATAAGAGTTTGCCCCCAAGGAGGTAATAGCCAATTACCTAATGTAATTCAAATATGGTGCGCCCCGGTTATTTCCGATAACCAAGACGGGGTCGTTACTCCCCATAGTACTATTCACGATATTTGCGTTCACTCGCAAGTGACTAATGGTTCATAATGCCGGGGTCTTTCGGCTAATAACTTAGGCAATCCCAATAATAAAGTAGCGTACAATTGCAAAAACCTTGTGTTCTAATTTATAGCATGTATCTCCCTCGCGGGGTTTGTAAAGATAAGTAAAAGCGAGGCTATGAACTCACCTTGGTGATATTGATAAAGCACAACAAGATCAAGTGTGATATAGCAACGGCTCCAACCCGGAACCTAGGTACGAGATGGCAAGTCTCAGAATTATGATAAACGTTTGGTTCATGACCAAAATGATAGTGCTTGAATAGATAATTCAATAGTGTGATACTAGCATTGTTTTCACTTGTGTGGGAGTGCTTAAAGTTCAAATTCAATTGATGCTAAAAGATACGCTTACTTTTATGTTTTGGTTAATTAATTATGCATATTATGTTTATGTTTTCCGCTGCGTGATCTTGATGATTACATGCTTATTTTATGCTTGCCATGATTATTAAATTCCAACATTACCCTCCCCGTGGTAGACCTTTGGATGACCTCTCCCCCCTCACTTCTCTTGTTGGCAACTTGCATCTCTTTTCAAATGGAGTGGGGATACTTCTTTGGTTTTCAAAGTCAAGGATCATATGCTTAGTAACAATAATTTAGGTGATCATCGCTATTGGAACTCTTGGATCCTACGAAAAGTTAATATTTGTGTTTGGAGGGTTTCACTAAATAGGCTTCCTACCCGTTCAAATCTTTCCTTTCGTGGTGTTAATATCACTTCGCCATGTTGTCCTTTCTGTGGTACTGATTTGGAAGACACCGACCATTGTTTTATTAAATGCCCTCGTGTTATGGTGGTTTGGAGAAAAGTTTGGAGTTTGTGGCATCTAAACAGGCCTTTGGTGTTCCCTTCTTTTTCGATCAGTGACATTGCTATGGGTACTATTCACTCTCAAGGAAGGTTGCCCTCGTATTAACAAGGTCTTAAATGGAGTTGTGCAGTGTACGTTGTCACGTTGTGGTCTATATGGAAGTGGAGAAATAGAGTTATTAATGCCGATCCTGAATCTGTTTCTAAGATTGTTAACGAAGACATCTTCCCATTTCTGCAAAGGATCACTAAAACTTGGATTGCTGCTCGTTTCAAATCGAATTCGGCCAACTGGAGATCATGGATTGCAAGACCGTTTGACCTTCTTGATGTTCTTTAAGTTATGTTTTGTTTTGTATAGTGTATAGCCTTGTTTGTTGTTCCAAAGACAAAATTAAAACATAACCCAAATTCAGATATTCATAAGTAAATGGGTTGAAATTGTCACATCCTCAAAAAATGATCAGTGACCAAAGTGAAAGGTAAAAGGTGCAGCTATATTGGATCCCTTTGTTTCACTAGGAGTATTTGGTCCTTTTAATTGTCTTCTACTCTTCTTACAGTCCACTTTATTTTACTTGTACATAGTTCGTTAGATCCTTGCGGACCTTGGCAAGAAAAGGAGTGTTAATCGTCTTGTGCTTTGTTTAGAAAAAAATGTTCACAGAAGTAAATATCTTAAGCTAAAGGTAAGACGACTGAGAGTAGCAGATATTTTAGATCATATAAAAAGAAAAAAGGTTGATCAAAGTGCGACGATGTTTTAGATGATATTATCGCTAATCCTGCCGTTGGCAAATTGATTAATATGAGGAAAAAGGAACATGAAGTGGTTTCGTTTGCTCATTTTATTCAGAACTTGCTTGATAATGACAACTCTTTGGCCAAAAAAACACTCTACTTTATGATCGTGGTGTGGACCGTGTGGTTCTCAAGAGCTTTACTCTCAAAGGGATATTGTGATGCTAGTTTATGTTTCTATATAAAAGTGCAACAAAAGCTGAACTCGTAATTAGAATTCTGAGCCATCCTATTTAATGTGTTGACAATTGTTTGTATCTTGAAAGTCCACTTTGTAACTCTTTTCTCTCGTCAGCTTTAAAAACTGATTCATATATGACCGATTCTGTCTAACATGACTAACTTTTATTTTCCTTTCAGGGTGCAGTTATTGCAACGATACAGCAATATGTGGCACCATGGTCGGGTTGGGAGGTATCTAACTTCTTATGATAATGCAGGTCCTAAAGCTCAGGGCAAACCATGGTTTGGGCTGCTTATGTTATAGAGGAAAAATCCTGAACATTTTGTCAGAAACACTAGGTCCACAGGCCGTGTTACACTCTAGTTCGTCTCACTTGTCTCACTCCTGTCGTGAGATCAGGAAGAACCATCACTGATTAGTATTAGAATTTAATGTTGCGAGGCTTGAATCCTTTGTATTTAGTGCGCTGTGGTCATAGCTCCAGTACTTGTAAATTAGTCATAGAAATTGCAACTTTCATTATCAACTTACTCGCTATCCGAAAACTAATTGTAAACGATATACATTGTCTTTCTCTATGACCTTATAGCGACGGATCATCTGAAATTTGATTTTATGATCTCCATGCCACTTTTATGACATACTACAAGAGTTGCATTGAGAGTGACTCCTAAGATGTGCAATATTCTGCTAAATAAGGGCTAAAGATGATAACGATTTAATTAAAAATGACGGTTTTAATCATTAAGAGTGGTTGTCTCTGCATCATCGGATCCCGAGAAGCTATTATCCTCCTTGATTTGCATCTGTTTTCTGGTCACTGTTCTCTACGGGATGCTCAAACTTCATTCGGGAACTCACCCTTCTTTGATGTTCTGAAAAAAGGAGTTTTTTTTTATATTTATTAACGTATATAAAGAGGGAATGACTTTTTAAGTCACGTTGACTCTTAGTTGCAAACTAACTGTTGTAAAAATTTCAAAATCGGAAAAAGAAGGCAAATGTAGCTGGGAAGAATAAAGGAGAATCGAAAAAGAATGAATAACAAAGAGTGAGCCAGGTTACTTTTGTTGTTGATTGCAGATCGAGTCATGGTTAAGAAGTCATCCCAACTCAGTTTACTGAGTTCATCCTTCTCTTCAGACGTGAGCTCAAAGTTTGGTTCTCTACCACACATGAAAGCCGCCCTATACAAAAAGCAGCAAAACAAAATTATACCCTTATGCTAAAAACTGCTAGCAGCCATTTTATGTCCATTTTTTTGAATCTTAAATGAAATAAGCTAAGGGTATGTTTGGTATGACTGAACGAAGTAGCAACGGAATGAAATGAACGTCGGAATGGATCAAATGAAGTAATGGAATGATGCATTGCGATTATAATTATGTTTGATTGTTATGATAAAATGGAAAGTAATCTATAATAAAAAGACTAAAGTTGCCTTTGATGATATATTTTTTTGTTTTGTGGATATTTAAAGGGCTTTTATGTAATTATGATTCCATTCCAAGATGTAATGGAAAAAAACAAGGGACCCCTAATGAATGAAAATGGTGGTTTTTTTATAATGGGTGATTTCATGTAATAAGTCATTGCATTCTATAATTGTAAACATAATAATATTTTTCATTCCGACGTTAAAAATGATTTTTTTCATTCATACTCTTATTACGACGTACTAAACACTACGTAAGTACTTAACAGATTACAACCAAATAATACTACGAAATTATTTAAACTTGTTTGATATAAAGCATAACCCAAATCAGCCCATTAGAAAAAGGTTTTAACTTTTAAGTAAACAACTTTACAAATGGGGAATTTACTTATTCAAACGTGGTGCAAGTACCTGTCATATAAACGAGCAGCTTCCTCTTGGGAGCCAACTGTGCCTAAATGAATCTGTTTCTTGTCCACTTTAATGGCAGCTTGCCATTTCATGTTTTTGTAGTATACCCCTCTCATTATGCATGGCTCTTGGTTCTCAAAATGCTTTCTTCTGTGTCGCTTTCGTCTTTTAAGCACTAAATCACAGATTAACAATGGTCAGAACTAAAGTCAAACTGCAATGCAATGCCAAGATTGCATATGAAAAAAAAGTCAATTTATTATGTATATTGACTTCTAAATTTGGAAAAGAAGCTTAATTTAGAGTGATATAGGTCACCTTTTATTTAATACAAGATTGCTGTTTTTAAGTTGAAAATTGAGAGAGACATACCTGGATGCTGAGTTGGTTGTTCAGTAGGCGAGCCTGACTCATTGTAATTTGAGGATTCAGGTTCCTTGGAATTAGTTTTCTCCGGCTAAAAACAAAAACAATGTATTAGAACTTGATAAATAAAATATAGAAGGAAAAAAAAAAAAAAAAAAAACCTAAGCTTGAAGTGCAAGAGGCATTGCGCTATTAAATTCCTAGCAATTTTGTCTAATGCTAAAATAAATTATTTGGCATGAAGATAACAGAGTTAAAGGGTGCTTCAGGTGTTCAAGCTTCTTTTTTAACTAGAAAGCCAACGAACAACAAAAACTTGTTGTAGTAAAAGGTGTTTTTCTGGATGCAAGCCAGCAAGTAGGTTTGCTCATGACGTTGGAGTAATTAGTCTACAACTTCGCAAAATATAAGAAAATAATAATGACAATTAAGGACGACCGGTCTCCCATCTTATCATTTTGTTCTCTACTTATCTTCTTAAAAAAGGGGTTGCCTTTTTACAATACCCTCTGCTACTAGATACTTAAAACTTAGTCATCATGAGTTCAGATTGACAATAAGACAAATTTGTATGCAAATGCCATATCACATTCATGATTCATATTGACAATTTTGTAAATTTGAGCATAAAAATAAAAAAATAAATAAAAAAAAAAAAAAAAAAAAAAAAAAAAAAAGGCATGATAACAGATATCAATATTATTAATGTATGCCACTCATCACAAAGAAGATATTGAATGTAACATGAACTAGTGACGAGGTTATAAAACTCATAATTACCTCTGGAGATTGGTCAACGCTGACGAAAGGTGTTGGAAAAATGCTAACTTGTCTGGTGTTCTGTAACCAACTTGGAGCATGCCCATTTTCATTAGGCAGCAAATCAAGAGATGGGCTTCGTCCTAACATTTACCATGATACATTGTTAACAACATGATTAGGGGAAAACCTACGAAATATAAAAGTAAAATGTCCTTTAACAAGATTCACAACAGAACAAATTAACCAAATACATGGTTCATATATACATAAGTTACCAAAAACTTATCAGTAGCCATCAAGATATCTACTTTGTAACATTAAGCAAAAAATTGAAAATGTACCATAAATTTTGATCAATCGTTGTCGACGAATGCTCACCATAGCTTCCTACCACAAACCTAAATCATCCGATGATAAAACTTGTAGGTTTATATACAATTAGAAGCAAGAAAAGGAAGAACGCTAACAGAACCAACAATCAGATTACAAGAGTGTATAAATTAATCATCCCATAAACACATTTCAAGATTGCAACAAGAAAATTGTTAAACATTCGTTACTTAATAAACTTTTTCACATGAATCAAACTAATGGTGAGTCTGAACATTAAACATTCGTATAAAGTACCTGTTATCCACCCTGCATTATATTAGCATTTTGTACCTAACACATGACCAAATAATAAGTGTACTCTATATTGTATCATCTTTGCTTAAAAATCAAAATGGTACAGCCGATGCAGAGCCTAAAAGAGGTTTAAGGATCTTAACTGTTACACCAGTGTACCACTTAATTAAATACTTACAGTTCAAATAGATGCACAATAATGTACTCCATGTTACGAAAAATAAGATTCACATAGGGTAAAATACTATGATTCCAAGTCAACCCCACTTGATGAATGATTCTAAATCACCTAATAATTACAAAACAAAAAAATAACATGGGAAAATGATTGAATTTACAAACTTATACACATCAACTTAAATAAAGAAAATCTAAACTGCATAGTAAAAGTTATAACCTCATATTAAAGAAACATTTTACAAAACAGAAACACAATCTCAACAAACTAATTAAAAAACCAAGAAAAAAAAACCCAAATTCTGCTCATAAAAGTTAAGTCAACCCACCAATTAACCTACCACCTTTTATGAAGTCTTAAACCCCACTTACCAATCAATCAAGAAATACCCTCAAAGCAAAAAAGATAATTAACACATGATCATATCATCTACTAAAAAAAGATGGTATCAAACTATTTCGGGAGAACCCCTTTTGTTTTTATGATGAAAACAAGCATTGTGGATAAAAAAACAGTAGTTTTTTTAAGTGTTTTGTACTAAATAGTATACCTGAGAAGGTGGTGAAATTAGCACAATAATCAAGAAAACGAAAGTGGGGCTTTTGATCAGGATGGTAGTGAATAGGATTACAAAGGCAAGGTGGTGAGGTTGGAGAGAGAAAGTTGAAATGTATTGATATAAATATATGTCTATTTTGTAGAGAGAGATAAAAATAGTTTAGAGTTAGAGAGAGGTGAAATGTAGTTGCTCTCATGCATCTACCACCTTTTGTTTTTATTTCACTCTCTCATTATGTTTTGTTTGTGTTAGATGAAGTCATGAAGAGATGGTCAAGGATGGTGGTTTGATGGTTATGATTAGGGGTGTAAACGAATCGGACGGACACGGACGGAGGTGTGTTCTTGTTCGTTCATTTAATTTTAGCCGGACAAATAAACGAACACGAACGTGTAATCGGACCAAAATTCTTGTTCATGTTCGTTCATTTAGATTTGAACTTGTTCATGTTCGTTTATGTTCGTTCATTAATAAATTAAACGAACATAAATGCATATAAACAGACATAAATGATCGTAAATAAACGTAAACGGACATAAACGAACGTAGAAGTAAAGTTGTTACTTTAAACGATCCATATGATCATCTTATATTAAAAAATATTTTTTACTTGTACAAGAACAATAGTGGCGCCAAAATCCCCGCTCATTCTTATGGTGTTACTTTCAAGTTTCATCAAATTTAAATGTATTATTTAAAATAAATTGATAAGTATTTTATATTTAAGTACTATATTAATATATGAGTTAATTACATAAATGGTCACTGTGGTTTGTCCATTTTTTCACATTTAGTCACTGAACTTTTTTTTTGACAAAGTCAATCATTAAGGTTTCAAATCGTTACAAATCTAGTCACTAAAGTTTCAATTTCATTACATAAATGGTCACTATGGTTTGAAACTTCAGTGACCATTTATGTAACGAAATGGACTGAATCTGTAACGATTTGAAACTTCAGTGACCATGTATGTCAAAAAAAAAGTTCAGTGATTATATGTGAAAAAATGGACAAACCATAGTGACCATTTATGTAATTTACTCTTAATATATTATTGTTAGGGAGCTTTGAACGTAATCGGATGAACATAATCGGACGAACATAATCGAACGTAATCGGACGAATATAATCGAACGTAATCGGACGAATATAATCGAACGTTCACGGACGCAAATAAACGAACAAAGCGTTTGTTCACGTTCGTTTATTTAAGTAAACGGACCAAAAATATTGTTCATGTTCGTTCATTTATTAAATAAACAAACATAAACGAGTTTCCCGCCGAACGATAGGTGAACGGTTCGCTGAACGTTCAGTTCGTTTACAGCCCTAGTTATGATATTGTATAGAGAGAAAAAGTGAGGTGAGGGGTTGAGGGACAGTTTCGTAATTTTCACTTAAAGTCATCTTGTAAGCTTTAATTGAGAACTTTTTATTTTTATTATATTGGTGATTTTAAATAAATTAAATATTAAAAAGTGAGTTGTGTCAATTAGATAATTGTTCGCACATAATGTCGACAATGTATAATAACGTTAATTTTGTATTTTTTATATAAAAATGAGTGTAGAATAAGTGAGAGTAAAGAAACTTAGTGGTTTATAAATTAAGTATATAATAAATTGCATTAATTTTCATAAGTATGTGTATTTAGTCTAATAACATTACTAGTTTTTAATTTTTAAATAAATAAGTTTTCTCTTTATATGTAATACAAATTTAGTGGAAAAAATAAACTAAATATGAGTTAAAGAAAAATTTTAAAATTCATAGTAAATACTAAATATTAATCGGTGAATTTTACTTAAGTTTTAAGTAAATAAAACGTATCGGTTCACCATCTAATTGCATTGAATTGAACCATCTAAAATCATATCTATTATTGTATATGACCAAGATCCAAACCTTTCAGTGCAGATATGATATTAGTTCAACTTAAATTTATGGACATTTATCTGTAGAAATATTTTCAAACTATTTGTTCCATAATTGCTCTATTTTCAGACAATTTATTCAAAAAACGCTCTTTCATTAAATAAAGGGGTTACTATACCTGGCCGATAACCAAATCTTCGATATTCACGATGGATTGAAAATCGATCGCCGTCTTAGTTCAACTGGGTTCGTTTTCAGTCTGATGTACCTATTATATTAATTTTACCTAGTTTGACACAAACCAATTTTCATTTTATATTATAGGGACATTGGTTTTTTTATAGTCAAATTACCTAACTAACCTTTATAGTATTGGTACAATACCAATGTTGGAATGTTTATAAAGGCTCATTGTGCAATTCACTTAAGTAAATTTTTAAATGTTGTATTGCGTGTTTTTAGCTAGGCTTTTTTTGGGGTGTTCATTTGCAATGGTCGCGTGAATTGGCTACACACTAGTGTGACATACTAGTGTGAACCGTGGAAAATGTATAAGGGGGTTGAATACATTTTCATTTAAAAACTTAAATTTCTCGTATCAAATAACCGATCAAGTTTGATGCAATATGAAAAGTTGCAATAATAATTCTACAACTACAAAGATAGTAGAAAGCACAAAAGGAAACATATCACCACAACACAAACATAAACATAATGCAAATATAAACACAAAGCGAGTAAAAGAAAGAGCAAACCGAACACGATGATTTATAGTAGTTCGGTCACGAAGCTCCTCTTCGCCCTACTCCACTCCCCGAGTTTCCGACTCGAGAGTTACTTCACTATTTTAAGCTCCCTTCTCGGCAGAGAAAACCTTACAATGTTGCTTACAATGCTTACCGATACTAAGCTAGATATTATATTTTTTTTATCGAGCACAACCTAACCCGTTATGTTTTGTGGTCCAAACATAACAAACCTATTACCTTTGTGTTTTAAGGTCTAAACACACTAAACCTATATCTTTTTGTTTTAAGTCCTAAACACGTAAACCATCTATCCTTTTGTCATACCCCGCTAAAAGCGGAAACACGAGGTATGACGGTTCGGAAACATCGCATATGATAAAGAACAATACCATACTTAACTTTAGAAATAAAGTTTACAATATTACATAAACGTTTGTATCCAAAACCGGATGATAACACATAAGTCATAATTTGTTGAAACATTTATCTTTGAAATGATAATAATGGGTGGCGTCAATGCAAGTGCATTCGAACCACTGACGATCACCTGAAATGATACTCGAAAATATCAATATAACGTTGGCGAGTTTGTGGGTTTAGAACAAATGAAATTCATACTGCCGTGTACGATATATAAGTGGGACAATGTGTAATCAATAAAGCAAAAAGCATGTAGCAACATTGTATACCAAACAACAAATATCGTTATGTAAACACATGAAATGTACCCGTAGACTACCAGCTGGAGCTAAATCGTTGGTACTTATGCGGGATTATACCACATCATAAGAACCAAAAAAATGTTCGCCAATGTTCTCAAATATATACAAATGCTCGCCAATATACCATATACACAACTATTGCAAATAAGAATCACACAATTGTCCAAAACAAAAAAAAGTAACTTGCATGGCATGAAAACATTTAAAACATAACTTTGAGTATCATTTTCCCTTGAGAAAATATGAAAAATGGGCCACGAGAACCCACCTTGATCCGCAGTTAAACCAATATGATGCACAATCACGAACTAGAAATCTAAAACAAATGAAAACAATATAAGTTACAAGTGTTCAAGGCTTATAACCTCACCACTACAACTTACATGGGATGGATCGGGAACATTTAACTAAACATTCCCCTATATCATACTACTTGAAACTCAAGATTACATGCGCAAATTTAATTGATATTGGTGTCTAGTTATAAGCCCATGTCAAAATAGTTTAACCTTGTTTTTACTAAATTCTGGTTTACATTCTTTGATTTTTAGGACATAACAAACAAGCTCTTGAGGTTCCCTAATTTTTACCACTAATACTTTTATGTGTTAAGTACTTCCCATAATTTTTATAGATTTTATATCCTAGTGTAAGTATTGTATAAAAATTCGTTCAACCAAACTATCCAGAAAGTGACATGATTGAACACCCAGAATGTATGCATTTATAAAACATGCTTAGACCTTCCAGAAAAATCCACAAAAATTACAGTAATTAAGAGAGATGTTGAATATACCCCTGTTAGAATTTGGGCTTCTAAATCGTTATAGTTTGAATTTTGAAAGATAAAAATTATAGAAACCGACTGAAATCAGACCCAAAAATTCAGACTCGACAACCAATCTTGCAAAAAACATTCGACTTCCTTACCGAACTCTAAAGACCTTAAGGATTACATATTCAGAAAGTAGACTCTTCAAACTTAATTTTAGACACAAGAAACATGTAAAAATCATTTGTATAACTCGAGTCCTGCCCTAATCTTGTTGAGTTTATGAATCTTCCAGAATCATAATTGAGATTCTACAAACCCTAACTAAGTTAATCTTGCATATAATCGTACAAACGCCTAATCTAGTTGTTCTAGTCACCATATACTTCAAAATAACTTATTATTAATCATAATTTTAAAAACCCTAATCCACCATGTGAGTTAAAATATAAATATAAATATTACAAAACTTATTAATTAAATAATTAAGAGATGAAACTACCCAAAACTTGAGAATCCTTAAACCTTAGATCGATTTTTTTTCTCTTCTTGACTTCGGTTTGGGAGTAGGGGAGGGGGTTACGGACCGATTTTGTGTATATAAAGAGGATAAGGAGGTGTTTGATTTAGATTAGGATTAATATATGGTAAGTATTAGTATTTTTATAAAAAAAATAAAAATAAATAAATAAAATAAATAAAAATCCTAAACCCTTTTTTAAAACCATGCCTAAATTTTTATAAGCAATTTTATATCTTTTTTTCTTCTTATTTTACTTATAATACTTGTTAGATAATTTACCAAATTTCTTAATTGCTAAATATGACCCATTAGTTCTCGTTTTGTCTTAAAATGACTCAAAACAAATTAAAATTAAGAAGTGAATTTCCAAATATAAAAATACACTTAAAAAACTTTACATTAATGTTGTTATTATAAACAAATATCATTTATAAATTTATAGACTCGTTTAATGGGCTTAAACCTATACCATGAGCTTACTAATTGTCGTAAAGTCCTCAAATGCACCTAAGTGAAATGCCATCCACGTTTTCAATAAACGTGAGTACTAATGAACAAATAATATCATATAGACATATGATAGCCATATAGTAGGTCAAACATGACATGAATCTCATGAATCACCAAACACACAAACACATATCACATAAACAGCTAGTTAACCACATATTTAGTCAAATGTAAAAGGTTGACTATCCTGAAAAGGTGGTGGTTGTCACACCTTTAATTTGAAATAAAGTGGGAGATATAACGTGTTGTATGATAGTGATACATGGTGTTGTATAATAGTGATCCAAGACATGGTTGTCTAATGGATGTTAATGTTTATCTGAACATCAAGAACTCTAACTTGATATGGTTCAAATTCTTTTGATAAGAAGCCTTCAATGGATGAAGATGACGAGATCTAATCTTGTTATGGTGGATCTTCATATGCATGTGTGCTTTGGTGGATGAGGATGACAAGATCTTTAAGCTTGTTTTGATGGATCATCTAGTGGAAATATGCCTATAATAAATGAGAGTTAGAAGCATTATGATCAAAGGTTAAAGAGGGGTTTAAAGACTAGATAGTGTGTTAAGTTAAATTGAAAAATATTTAAAAATGTTTGCAAGAGGTTATGAAAATGTTATGCAAAAGACTTGCTTAAATATGATCTGTATGGTAGGACCAAAGGTGGACGGATCCACGGATCCATAAAGGGATCTATCCGTCTTGAGGGATCCATCAATAAAAAACAAGGCAAAAATATATCCATTTTTTAGAGGTCATGCATGTCTTGTTTGAAATATTTCTCTCTTAAGATGCATGAGAAAAGCTAAGGTTAAAGGGCTAAGATTCTTGCTTAAATTGTTAAACACATAAACTCCTAAAATGGCTCATTGTGTTTTCCATGCAAAAACAATTTTGATGCTTACCTCTTTGTTCTTGGATTATTGCCAAAATGGATAATCCATATTTCCATGCAAGATCACATTTGAATTACTTTCCAAATGGGAAGATTCTACCTAGTTGGTCAAATATTAGATTAAAACATTTTGTTTTAATGAAAGTAATTTGTTTAAATTTTGTGAAAGTTTATAATGTAATGTTTTATAAAATGATGTAAATGTTTTGTGCAAGTTAGCTCAATCAAAAACAAACAAAGTGATTTTGTCTTATTATCAAAACGAAATATATTTTCTCTTAATGGGAGGTTTATGTAAACTAGGTGAGTTCAATTATGAATCTCTGCCTTAAATGGAAGATTCTTGCATGTTGAAAATTCATTTTTATAAATCATTAAAGAGTTTTTATAAAAATGATGCAAGTGTTTAGGATGCATGATGCAAGATATTTTACAATAATGATGAAAGTGGTTGATGCAATGTATATGAAATAGCTTTGATCATAGGCTAGTTTGTAAAATTGTGTTCACTTTTTACGAAATGTGAAATAAGGTTCGAAAGAGAATGATTTAAATTGTAAATGCTTAATGACTCTAAAATATATTTTAAACATTCTAAATGGTTTGTTAGATGGTCTGATCATAATGCAACATAACAAACATATTCGAACCTGTGTTGAAGCATGAGAAGAATCGAGAAGTCGATAGGTGTTGAGGATTATATGTTTGACGATTTATGGTTACGAGTAAGTTATTACGTTATATATACAATTTTTCACCATTAATCATAAAAGACTGTTTAGTTTAAATATCTTTATATTTGCACTAACAATCTTCCCCTTTTTGATGATAACAAACAATGTAGACCGTGATACTTAGTAAACTGTGAAAGTCACTCATTTTATCCATTTACACTTCCTTTTCCTCCTTTTGTCGAAACAAAGGCGGGAACTCCGAGCTCTCTACTATAATAACCGTTTAAGTTTCCTTCTCCCCAAAAAGGCGAGCTTCCATCATTCCCGTTTAAAGTATACTTCCATCATCCTTGTTTAAACAACTCCAAGCTATCTACCCCCGAACTCATTACTCCCTCAATGATTATTGCTTCCCCTTGTTAATTTCCTTACGTTGATAGCAAATCCATGGATCAAATTCTTAAAAAGGTTTGACCTACATCAAGGGGTTAGTTTCGTGCAACATAATATATTGATAAAGAAAGAATGGGAGCAACATTATAAGGATAAGAGACACATAGCAAGACACTACCGGGGATTAAGCTACGCTAGTCTTAAACTTTTAAGGAGTATAATTGATAGGAAGTGCAAGAATATTGAAGTATGCTAGAAAGTAGACACATGTAATTGTTGTTTTAAATCCACAACCTAAAGGATCAAACAAAGGAAAATGACTAAGTGAGTTAAACGAGAAAAAAATATGAATAGATATTGCTATTTAGAGACACTTAAGGGTCATAACTTGACTGAAATTTTACAGAATAATTTTTCAACAATTCACACCAACTATAAACAAATATGAATGCAATTCGTTCTTCAATTGATACACATTATTGTAGAAATGACTTCTTCCTAAATTTCATTGGGATAGGGAGTTTTAACACGATTTTGGATGACATGTTGCTTTATGACGTCATCATCTACCAACGATGATGTTCTAAATTCGGGTAGACTTTTTTTTAATTGTTACATTGAGATATTCCTCAATCCTCAAGGTTTCTTTAAGAACTATGTATGCTTTTGCTTGTTTGGGAATATCCTAGGAAGACACCTTCGTAAGATTTTGGGTCAAACTTGGGGGGTTTTGTTTAGTATAAAGGATAATTTGTTAATGTGACATAGTCAAGCGTTGTTCTTAGAAGAAACATTTTATGCCATATTATATGTAAAGTAAGACATATGATGGGTTCCATCGGGGTTTTAAATTTATAATCAAGAATTACCGGTTAACTAGGAACACATTCGGGCAAGTATACCCTATTCAAGTTGTAGTATAGGTTTTGGTAAATCAAGGTCGTCCCAAGAGACTTGGTTGCACTACAAGTGTCGTTTTTTTGTTTAAGCAAGTAACAAGTTGATGGTTATGATTGTCACGGATCAAACCAACAAGAAAAGCAATAAGAACAAGCACACAAAGAACATACATGTTTAGACAAGTGATCAAAAGTTATCATAAGAGCCAAACAAGTATCAAGACATTTATATTCATGGTTATTTCAATCAAACACAATATCTCAACAATCATATCAATAACAAACATATGGAAATATAAAAGTAACAAGGTTTACCCAAAGTATGAATTACAATAGACAAAGATGAAGCATTATAGCAACCTTCAAGCCTCCAATTGACTACAGTAGTTCTACCAAGCCGAAAAATCATATCTAAACGCCTTCATCAGCCCTTGAGCACACTACATGAATTTCGCAGAGGTTTGAGGTCTTTTGGGGAATATAAGTTGGTGGAAATTCGTCCTTAAGGGTGGAGGATCGAATTTCACACCTTTGGGGTGAAGAGATTGAGAGTGGGTGTGTTCTCTCAAGTTGGGGTTGCTCTCTAGGTGGAAATTCGTCCTTAAGGGTGGAGGCTCGAATTTCACACCTAGAGATGGAGTGGTGGTGGTAGGAGGGGTTTGAGAGAAGTTCTCTCAAGTTGTGGTGATAGTTGGATGATGAAAACTTACACAAATGAGTCCTATTTATACTACTCTCAAGCCCTAGGGTGTTTAATGCTCAACTTGGCCTCCAAGGAGTTAGGAAGGGACTAGAATACACCAAGTGAAGGACCTAGAATCGTTTAGATGCAATGGGGAAGCTTAATGATAAAGGAATGGCAGAACCAGGCCTCCCAGCCGAATCGGTTGGGCTCCAGCAATTTCGGCTGGTCTTCTTGACTAATCTCCAACCGAAACGGTTGCGGGGCACGACCGAACGGTTGGAGCCTTTTGACAGAAATTGACAAGATCCAAAAATGTAGATCTTTATCTTAGCTTTCCGTGGCCGTGAACGGTGGGTCAAACGGAGTCCGTATGCAAAAGTTATGGCCAAAATGGTGAAGGTGTGTCGGGAACAACGAGGCTTCCAATATTTCTTCGATTAAGCTTCTTTTCTTCATTTCTTTCTCGTTTTCCTTCTTGAACTTTATTCTTAAGTCTTTAGACCACCATCTTGATGACTTTACCTTCTCGAATATACTCCACAAGTGATGCTTTTTGTCGGGAATTCTTCGTATTTGGAGAAATCTTCGTATTTTACTTCTTTTTCCGTCTTTTTCTCCATTTTCTTGTACTTGGCTACAAATGAACTAGCATACACACTTTTGTACGATTAAGTAACAAAAGCATATGATTATAACCAATTAACACACATAAAAGCACGGATAACGCTACTAAAAACATGCACAATTTGAGCGTTATCAAATTTCCCCACACTTAAACTTTGCTTGCCCTCAAGCAAATCTAAGAAAAGAAAAATTAAACTACATACCTAAATGACAAACGAAAATAATTTTTTTTTAAATTCAATATTTTTGGTTTTATTTTTATTTCTATTATTATTATTATTATTATTATTTTAAATATATATAAAAATAAGCGAAAAATGAGCGCAAACTCCCCCACACTTAAGGGTTTGCTTGCCCTCAAGCAAATCTAGAAATTAAGAAAAATAAAACCCACATGGTGCATGAAATATGATTGGAAAAATGTGATGCAAATCTACCAAGTACAAGTACAAGATATGATTCATCGTTTTAAGCTTTTAGAGGTGAAAAATCGAGATTTTTGACAATACCCAATGGATTTTCTCGCTTGACAACATGGCTAAGCACCTCACGAAAATGGAATGAAGTATAATTCACTTAACACTCAATTTATTTAGTGATGGATAGTATTAAGGAATAGTACACTCATATTACTCAGTCATGATCTAAATATTACCATAGGCTTGTACAAGAAACAAAACTCCACCGACGTGGCGTAAGCACCAAGTGTAAACATCTAAAGAGGGCTTTTATTTGGTTTTGGCTTAAGGGTTAACAAGGCTTATGTTGAAATATTACATACAAGAATATAATAGATCGCTGGCGCGAATTCTTGATTAAGTCAAACAACGGATGGTCACTAGAAATATGCACTAGATCGCTGGCGCGTCATTCAATCCTTCAAGAACCGGATGATCACTAAAATATTCATGCACTTCATATTTTCACAAATCCAAAAGGGAAGGGATAAGGCATGGGAATATTAATGAAATTGGTGTTAAAAGAAAAATAAAGTCAAGTCTAATACCCATGTTGCTAGTCATCGAACAATCCGCAAACCCAAAAATGATTATAGTTATAATCTTCTCTTCACATATCGATCACCAAATATATAATATATATCACGTCTTAGCTCATTTGCTAATCGATATCTCAAACATACTTCCTCTTCCTTCATCTACATAATAATATACCACTTTGCCATCACATATATTTTTTTATTTTTCGATTTTTTTTCTTTTTTCGATGACTTATTCTTTTTTTCCACATTTGTTTTCACATACGTCACATCTCCCCCACACTTCGTATAAGCATCACCACAAAAATACAAATAAGAAGTATGCATCCTTCGTCTTTGTCGGAATGGCACACACGATTAACAGAGTGCGGCTAACTCATAATCATAAAAAACAATCCAATCATACCAAGCAACTAGCAACCAACCATTTAAACTTTGACAAGGGGTTAGGCTAAGGTTTAAAGTGTAAAATATTTTTGTATTTTTCTGGATTTAACAAAAATGAAAATATTGGCTCAGAGGGTGTACTAAGGGTATCTAGCGCTAAAGAATGAGCGCTAACAAATGGGTCCATATAAGGGTGGTTAACTAACCGATGTGGTTAGCTAAAATCATTAGATGTAAACGGAAAGGCATTTGGTTTTATTCCTAAGGTTGCCTCTTTATCACACAAATACACTTATATCACACGAATGTGATCTTACTGCGGTCTGGCAATGATTTACATGTACAAGTTCTAGAATAAATAAAATCACCGGCACACTCATAGCAAAAGATTCAAGCATAAAAGATGCATGCTATATGAAACAGGCTCAAATCCTCACAATTTAGTGGAAGGGATATAAAATGTGCTAGCAAATGTCATCGATCCCAGAATGGATTGCAATATTAATCGGGACACATCTCAAGTTTTTCCAAATTTACTGATTTCACCAGTGGGTTAATCCAGTTATTCTAATATATTAACCTATAAGCGTGAAAACAACTAGATCATGAGGGCAAACAAGTTCACAAAATTTTAATATTGGCCCAAAAATTTTGGAATTTAAAAACTAGTTTCGCTTTTCACAATAATATTTCCCCCCACACTTAAGTTAAGCACACAAAGAGAAAAAAAAAAAAAAAAAAAAAAACCTTAACGGAAAAAATTGCTATTATTATTTATACTATTACTATGAGAAACATTGAAAAACAAACTAGTTACGACCTTTCTTTTTTTTTTTTTTTTTTTTTTTTAAAATTTTTAAACCAAACATGACTTATTCTATTCCCACGAGTTCTCGGTAGCTCCATTGAAACGCACAAAGAAGCATATTGAAAACCTAACTTCTTTAGGGAAGCAGGGAGACCCGCCTTATACCTCTCACATAGTTTATTTACAATGGGTGTGCCTTACTTTCGAGGGATAAAAAGAAGTCAATTTATTAAAATAATTTACCAAACAAACAAACAAAGGAAAAATAACAAAGAAACAAAATAAAGCAATTGTGAAAACTTCATATCATGTAAGATAGGGAAAAATGAAACTATAAGTCTAAGAGAAACGAAACTTCTCGGGTAACATCACGATCGAACTCCATATGATAAGGTGCTAAGCAAACGCTAGCATAAGCGTGTGAGATCAATCGATTTCTCTTTCAACCAAACATGTCCAATCAAGAGTGTAAGGTCACCAATAATCCAATCAATCCTTCCTCCAAGAGCTTATTAAATCTGCAAAAATAAACTAAACTACAAAAATGCGTAAAATTCTAAAACTCACTTTCGTAGGCATCACGGTTACATTTAGCGTATACAACAAGCCTTTAAACCCCTCGGTGGCCTGAGTGGACGAGTTATAGTCTCGTGAGGGTTTCCAGTGAACATACCCACAAAGTTCATAACACTTTTATTTTTTAAAAACATGTACTTATTTATTTACAATGTACCAAATATTAACAAAACTTAAAAATGGCAAAATGATGAACAATAATAAAAATACTAATGCTCAAGTATCTTAGGAATGATCCCACAAGACACTTAAACTTATTTGATCTAAACACGAACGTACAAAAACAAAATACGAAAAACATTTTTTTTTATTTTTTTATTTACGACTGGTCCAGCCGAATCGGTTACGGGGTGTAACTGATCGGTTGGAGGAGTTTTTCTATATATATATGTATATTTTTTTAAACACAAGTTTTATTTCAAAACTTTTATTGATAAAATAAAACACGAACGAAGAAGGTTACGAACACTAAAATAAACAAAAGTAAATAAAACAGATAAACACATATATATACAAGAACGCCAAATACATAAAACAAAACAATACTTAGAACATAAATAAACATAAAAGCACGATCACAGAAAAATGACAATCACATAGATGCAAGCACACACAGTAGTCACGTAACACAAATTGAAACAAGATAATCTAAAACAATATAGTCTTATTCAAAATTAATATGAAACTAACATAGACAAGAATAACACAAACAAATAACACAGAGACATGCAAGAGATCATATAACACATAAAACATAAAACTCACGAAACAAGAAAAACGCAAACTAAAAATAAAAATTGGGACAGAAGCCTCCAACCGGATCGGTTACGGGTGGTGACCGATCACTTAAAGTGGTTTTATTAAGAATTTTTTTTACGACTCTTAAATGACTTTGAAAAATATTTACAGAGAGCTCTAACCGATCCGGTTGGGGTTCCAATCGATTCGGTTGGAGTGATTTGGACAGTTTTGGTGGTTTTTTCGCAAACGATTTCGAGCACACTTAGAGAGCAATCATTAAAACGAGCATTTTAGAACACAAGAAACAAAATCCCAACATCAAAAACTTGATTTTGATGCCAAGATCAATTGAGCAATTATGAGAAAATGAGAGATTTTAAGAAAAATACAAGCATTCAAGCAAACATCATGAGCAAACATCAAGAGCAATCAAACAAGATCAAAGCAACAATTATTCAAACGCAAACATCAAGAGTAAGCAAACGAAAACAAGCAAACAAGCAATCGATTCAAGCAAACAATTCAACAAACAAGCAAACATAAGAATACAAACACAAGTCCCCAGCATCGGCGCAAAAAACTTGATGGTGTCGATGCCGGAATTATCATGCAAGCAAACAAACAATCTATCAAACAATAAAACAATCAAACGAACAAACAAGTGCAAAACAAGTCCCCAACAACGGCGCCAAAAACTTGATGGGTTCCATCGGGGTTTTAAATTTATAATCAAGAATTACCGGTTAACTAGGAACATATTCGGGCAAGTATACCCTAGTCAAGTTGTAGTATAGGTTTTGGTAAATCAAGGTCGTCCCAAGAGACTTGGTTGCACTACAAGTGTCGTTTGTTTGTTTAAGCAAGTAACAAGTTGATGGTTATGATTGTCACGGATCAAACCAACAAGAAAAGCAATAAGAACAAGCACACAAAGAACATACATGTTTAGACAAGTGATCACAAGTTATCATAAGAGCCAAACAAGTATCAAGACATTCATATTCATGGTTATTTCAATCAAACACAATATATCAACAATCATATCAATAACAAACATATGGAAATATAAAAGTAACAAGGTTTACCCAAAGTATGAATTACAATAGACAAAGATGAAGGATTATAGCAACCTTCAAGCCTCCAATTGACTACAATAGTTCTACCAAGCCGAAAAATCATATACAAACGCCTTCATCAGCCCTTGAGAACACTACACGAATTTCGCAGAGGTTTGAGGTTTTTTGGGGAATATAAGTTGGTGGAAATTCGTCCTTAAGGGTGTAGGATCAAATTTCACACCTTTGGGGTGAAGAGATTGAGAGTGGGTGTGTTCTCTCAAGTTGGGGTTGCTCTCCAGGTGGAAATTCGTCCTTAAGGGTGGAGGCTCGAATTTCACACCTAGAGATGGAGTGGTGGTGGTAGGAGAGGTGTGAGAGAAGTTCTCTCAAGTTGTGGTGATAGTTGGATGATGAAAACTTACACAAATGAGTCCTATTTATACTACTCTCAAGCCCGGGTGTGTAATGCTCAACTTGGCCTCCAAGGAGTTAGGAAGGGACTAGAATACACCAAGTGAAGGACCTAGAATCGTTTGGATGCAATGGGGAAGCTTAATGATGAAGGAATGACAAAACCAGGCCTCTCAGCCGAATCGGTTGGGCTCCAGCCGTTTCGGCTGGTCTTCTTGACTACTCTCCAACCGAAACGGTTGCGGGGCACGACCGAACGGTTGGAGCCTTTTGACAGAAATTTACAAGCTCCAAAGTTTTATATCTTTCTCTTACCTTTCCGTGGCCGTGAACGGGGGGTCAAACGGAGTCCATATGCAAAAGTTATGGCCAAAATGGTGAAGGTGTGTCAGGAACAACGAGACTTCCAATATTTCTTCGATTAAGCTTCTTTTCTTCATTTCTATCTCGTTTTCCTTCTTGAACTTTATTCTTAAGTCTTTAGACCACCATCTTGATGACTTTTCCTTCTCGAATATACTGCACAAGTGATGCTTTTTGTCGGGAATTCTTCGTATTTGGAGAAATCTTCGTATTTTACTTTTTTTTCCGTCTTTTTCTCTATTTTCCTATACTTGGCTACAAATGAACTAGCATACACACTTTTGTACGATTAAGTAACAAAATCATATGATTATAACCAAATAACACACATAAAAGCACGGATAACGCTACTAAAAACATGCACAATTTGAGCGTTATCAACATTTGTCATTAATATCTTGACAAGTCATACCATAATATAGAATCTAAAGGAGTTATATTATGGGAAAAATAAAAAATAAAAATGATAAGCACCTAGATGTGAATAAAAATGATTCCATATTATGGGCAAGTATTGGATTAACCTAGGTGTTGAGCTAAGGTTGACAATGATGGTTTAGATTAATATATCATTTGCACTGACAATGATATGGATGGTATGTTTCAACAGAGAAAAAGATGAACATGTCATCCTAATGTGAGTGGATTTATCTAACAGAGTTGTGACTATGGAGTTTTTAAATTTCAAGTTTTGTATAATCCTAGACTTCATTTAATTAATGCCTAAAATCCACATTATGAGAAGGTATGAGAGATTACATTATTCTATCAATAATGAAATCAATTTTTGTCTCAAGAATTGGGATAAAGTGACAAGTTACATTATTCTAATTGTGAATGCATGATAATCCTTATGATCCTAGATTTGTGTTAGAGATAATTGGATGGATTAAGGATTTTGTTGTGAGTATAATGGTTGTGAGGATTAAGGGTTTTCAAACTGACTATCACTATCAAGAGTGAAGTATAGTTACAAGGTTTGGGTGTAATGGTTTATGTATTTCTTGTAAGGTTAAGGGTTGAAGATTTTTAAACTGACTATCACCATCAAGAATGAAGTGTAGTTATAAGATTTAAGTGTGATGTTGATAATGTTCTCGTAAGGTTTGGGTATGATGTGAGAGTTGAAGGTTATAGTGACAATCTTAATAAAGAAAATGAATGGTTAAAAGGTTGGTGATGTGTAATTAATTTTTTCATAGCACACAAAGAGTTGTTAAACACATGATTTGTTCTTCTCTTAAGAAGGTATTGATGTAACATAATTATTTTAGGGTCACAAGGCTTGAACCAATTGTGTTTTTAGATATTTTTGCAACGTAGTGTGTTGGAATTTTGGTAATAAGTAGTGAGTGTTTTTGTGTGCTTGTTTCTATGGAGTAAGAACCACATGTATGTGTTCTTGAGAGTGTTTGGTAAAAGATTATATGCGTATGAGTAAGTTTCCCCTCCTCCTTAATTATTGGCCATCCTACACAATGTGCAACTATTCTAACCATTTGAGATTAATAATATGATGTTTAAGTATGGTACTAGAATCTGCATGAATGTTTGAAAGAGATTTTTTTTTTTTTTTTATCAATTTAGTATAAGCAATTATACTTGATAGATTCTAGTGTCATGAAATAACTATTTTTAAAGCATAAGACATATAGTATAGTCATATACACACTTAGGTGCACTTAGGCATGCATTGACACAATAATCAAAGAGATTAGCATGTAGGACTATATGTCGTCAAAATGTTTATTTTTTTTTTGACAAATCTATTTCATTTTTCATCAAAACGACATACTATGGGTGCACAACTAGCATGATAACCACATAAAATACCACATAAGGAACATGATTACTTCAAATGCAAATTTCATACAAAACATGTTTAAACCTAGTATTTAAGAGCATGTTTCATTTTGATAAACAAAAATATATTATTTGGAATAGCTAAACGAAGATAAAACATTTCTAACATTTACACATTCGACTATTAAATACATAGTCATCGAACACCAAGATAACATCAAGACAAATAATCCTATTACACAAGAACATGTTATCATTTTGAAACTTTACAACACATATGTGAGATGCAAGTAGTATAGGTTGGCTAAGAAAATACTTATTTTCTACTTGTTAATTTGTAATCCTAATGAGAGACAAAGTTTACAATGCACTACGAACTTTAGCGACATGTGAGTGAATGAATATGAGACTATCACTAGTGGTTCTCAATTAAGGCTAAACACAATCATTTTTATGGGTGATACCACATACCCAACTTCTCTCCTGGAAGAAATTTAGACATTATGTCAAATTGAGTTTCTAGTGCAATAGGTTCTCTAGTATTTATTCTCATGTTAGAAAAAAAATAAAATTCCTATATTTTCCTATCGAAGTGTAGCAAAGATGATATTTAGCTTTGTCCGCTAATACGTGGCCTAATGTGACTCAACTAAACACATTTTGTTGGATCGATATACTTTAATCAAACTAACTTTAACTAGCTTGTTAAGATTTAATAACCTCGGATAAATCCTAAGTTATTAACAAAGAAACACTGAGCAATCTTTATCAAGTACGCGGAATTTACTTAATAAAGCTAAGAAGAATAACTTTTATTATAAACTCTAAATCTGCTTATTATGCGATACTCTAATACAACTCTAAGATAATCGAACTTTTCTAAAAAACACTAATTCAGTAAACTCTAAAACTCTTTTGGAATCGTACTCTAATGCCAATCTAGGAGTCCTTTTATAGGCTCAAGGATATCCTAGTCGGTTTACAATTTGTAACCTTGTAAAACAAGTAATCTAAACATAGAATACAATTCTTTCCATAAACGAATATAACAGTTCTTTGTTCTTGCAAGTACTTTGACTTCATAGTGCAAGACTTTGACTTTGTCTTTAGCAAGATGCTGACTTCTTCCAAGACTTTGGCCTTGATACTTTCATATCTTCAAGACTTTCATATCTTCAAGACTTTCATATCCCAACAATCCTCCCTAACTTGAATTCTACTTGCTTGACTTCAAGTTCCTTTATGAATATGTCTTTAATAACTTCATCTTTTAAAACGGATTGTTTCTTAGTCTTTAGATTATATCTCTGAGAATCAGTGCTTGTCAAAGTATCTCTTAGAATTGTTCTTTTCACAAAGAAGATCCAAAGAAGCTCCATCTTTTCAAAGAACACAACAACATATGAAAATTTGTACATTAATTCGGTTTAAGTTGCATACTATTCTCATCACTTCCAAGTAAATCATTGAAAATTTAATGGATTTAGATCTCTTTACCAAAGCCATTATCTCGGAGTAGCCAAATGTTTTGGTGTGTAAGACCATGGTACATTGATAACCATATGATTTTTAGCAAACCACCGACTATCAACATATTTGATTTGTCTTTACCAAAAGTTGTACCCTTACGGACTAGTTAGTTCTTTTATCTAATGGTGAACTAATTACCAATAATGGTTTTTCCACGCCTTTACCACAAGCCATTTTCTTGTGGGCTAGCCAACTCTTCACATTATCGATATGGTGAGTTGATTACCATCCAACTTATTAGCAAGTTGTCAACTAAAACGGATTTGATATATCTTTACCGAGCCGTTTGCTCATGGATTAGTCAATCCTTTTGTAACCATGGTGGATTGATAACCTATTGATGTTATCATCACAAAACCATGTAGTCAACCTTTATTTCAAAATATTTATTAATTAGCAAAGGTTTCTTCTAAAATTCATTTAATGGTTTATTTCATCAAACAAGACTTTGATGAAAGTATCGTTCGATCAATCAAGACTTTGAATAAAAGTACCGATATATCAAAAAGTATTTATTCAAATAAAATTCATACCGCTTATTGATCATCTTCAAAGAATAGTAGTCCAGTTGATAAATAAATTGATAACCATGCAAGCGGTTTCATTATCCTCTTCTAATTCCAATCCATGCTCTAGCATTCTTCTCATGAGCTCAACTGTGAGAGGTATCTTCTTTCGCAAACATGTGTATCATTGTTCCATTTTCCACTCTAAAACATGAACTCCGGACTCTTCAAAGAATCTCCAAGAAACAATTTCCCGGCTTTCTTGATTCTTCCAAACATCATCGTGCTCTTCTTCGGTTTCCCATGCGGTTATGAGATCACCATGTAAAACTAAACCAATCCCTTCTAATGGATTTTGTTCAAAGTAAGCTTTCACCACATGATATAAATAGAATAGGTCTACTCTATCTATAATGTGCGATAAGTCCCATACCTTTTGAAAACTTTGAAGCTTTCATCTTCTTTATGAAAAATCATGTAATCTCCATCCTTGGATTTCACAACTTCAAAACACTAATCTTTGATCTGCTCATCTTCATGTCATTATCTTCTTTTGAATAATCAAAATCTACTACTCGAGATAATTCCTTAATTCATCACTAGTCTCGGATCTTAATTCAACTTTTCTTTCTTTGAAAACCGAACATCCAGAACTTCGCTTTTCCTTTTCTTTCAAACTCTTCTTTCTTTCGACTTGATCCGGTAGCTTCTTCTCTAAAATCTTTAATGCCTGCAACATTCTTCTTATAATCCTCCTAGCAACATCATATAATCTTTTCATCTCAAAATAATTAAACTTCGCAATCCTTTATACCCTTGACTTTTCGGATAAGCCATCATAGCATTTACATCTTTAGCTTTATTAAGTCTTCTTGGCATAAATCTAACTGAACAGTGATTGTAATGGTTCAACAACTTTAGCATCTAATTCATCTTGTACCTTTTGAGTCGCTTCTATTTACGAGCTTCTTGATCTTCCCGATCTTTTCTATCTTTAGCATTTAACTCTTCTTGAACTTTTCTAGCTACAGCTTCATTCCTAGCAACTTCAATTGCTCTAAGTTCTGCTAAAGTTAATTTCTTTTTCTTATTTTCAACCAGAACACCCTTTCCTTTATCCTTAGGATCAATTGCTGGTTGAGAAGTTCTTTGTTGTTCTTCTTCTTGCACTTCTCGAATAGTAACACCACCTCTAGGTTGTGATAAATCTCCTAAAATTGTAGCAATGAATTCATCATCACTTGCAGAATGAATAGGTTTGAATGTAGCTTCCTCCTCTTCTTGTATAACAGTTGTAGAAGGACCAGCTTCTTCTTCAAAATTCAATACTCTTGGTGTTATTACCTCTTGCCTAGAAGTATCTTGAAAAGCAACACTTTGATGTTCAAGACCTTGATCATCGCAGACCTTGAACTTGAACTTGTTCTTCTTGTTCCTCAATGATCCGAATAATCTTTTCTTGATGACCTTGTGTTCTTTCTTCTTTGTAACATCTTCTTTCAAATTTTCTTTTCTAAATTCCTCCCCAATTGGATAGAAGATGGTTGATGAACCCTTTGGCGTTTGTGTTTCCTAGACTGCTTTTGCGCCTTCTTCTTGTTTTTGACCCAAACACGAAATTCTTGAACTAATGGCCACACAAAAGTCTTTAGCCTTCTAAACTTCAGTTTTAATTTCTTTATCTGTTTGGCCTGAACCTCAGTAGTCTTTTTCAACTTAACCAGCTCTCTTGTCAAAACATAATTATCCAATGTGATTTCATCAGGAGGTATGGTATGTGAAGCCTCTCCTTGAATAGGTGAATGTTCCTCTGATTGAGAAGCAGGAACATATCCTTGTGGAGATGGAGAAGGTGATCTTAAAACTTCTTCTTGAACCTCGTGGCTTGACAAAACAAGACCACAGAGATGCAAGACCTTCTTGTGATGCAAGATTTGCAGATGCAAGATGCAAGATCACGATGCAAGATTTGCGGATGCAAGACTTCAGATGTAGTACTTGCAGGAAAAACAAGATTGTGCCAAATTCTTCCATAGAAACTAAGTATATACAAGTATCCTCCTCAAGCAATACAGGACTATACTAACAACTTATAGTCCTCCCTCAAACATAGCTTAGTAGTTAATCATGCCAATACTCACCACCAAGTGATTGAATCTTGAAACATTAAAGCCTTTGGTGAGTAAATCAGCTACGTTGTCATCTGTGTGAACCTTAACAACATTAATGAGCCTGTGCTCATAACAATCTCGATAAAGTGATGCCTAATCTGAATATGCTTGGTCTTGGAATGATAAACTGGATTCTTCACAATACAAATGGTACTCTCATTATCAATATTGATAGGAGTATTTTGAAATTGAACCCATAGTCCAAGAGTTGATTACGCATCCACAAAACTTGTCCACAACAACTTGCGCAGCCTACATATTCACTTCAGAGATGATGTTGTCGCAATTGTCTCGCTTCTTGCATTGCCGGAGACTAATCTTCTTCCAAGATATTGGCATCCACCGTGGTTGATCTTCTATCATAATTATCACCGCATAATCACTATCTCAAAAAGCTTCTAAGTGAAAAGGTGACTCTTTTGGATACCACAACCCCAACTTAGGTTGTTGTTTCAAATAATGAAAATTCTTTTCACCGCATTCATATGAGAGATATTTGGTGAGACTTGATATCTTGCACATAGACAAACCGCAAACATGATATCGGGCCTTGATGCGAGAAGATACATAAGAGAGCCAATCATTGATCTCAAAGCTTGACTTCAACGGTTGTCCATCTTCATCTTTGCCCAATGAATTGATAGATTTAATAGGTGTAGTAATGACCTTCATATCATCAAAATTAAACTTCTTAAGTATGTACAGTAACATACTTGTCTTGACCGATAAAAATTCCTTCCTTAGACCGCTTAACTCAAGTCCCAAAAGAAAGTTAACTCTCCCATTGAACTCATTTGAAATTCCTTCGCATCACCGCTCAAACTCCTTAACCATGGACTGTTTGGTAGCCCCAAAGATGATATCATCAACATAGACTTGAACTAACATGATATCCTTCTTGTCTCTCTGATAAACAAAGTCTTGTCTATAGCTCCCTCCCGTATCCATGTTGTAATAAGAATGTAGAGAGCCTCTCATACCAAGCTCTAGGTGCCTGATGAAGGCCATAAAGAGCCTTAACCACCTTATAGACTTTGTTTGTATGTTTAGGATCTTCAAAACACGGAGGTTGTTTCACATACACCTCTTACGTAATAGTGCCATAGAGAAAGGCACTCTTAACATCCATTTGGTAAACACGAAAACCCATGTATGAAGCAAAAGCAAGAAATATTCTAATAGCTTCAATCCTTGCAACAGAGCAAAACTTCATCATAATCTACTCCTTCTTCTTGTCTATAGCCTTGAGCTACTAACCTTGCCTTGTTTTTGATAACATTGCCTCTTTCATCTCTTTTCACTCTAAAACCCATCGGTGCCAATGACTCTCTTCCCATCCGGAAGATCACATAAAATCCAAACTTCTTGAAGTTTAAATTGAAGAAGTTCCTCCCGCATAGCTTCAACCCAACTTTCTTTAGTCAAAGCTTGAGCAATATTCTTGGGTTCCTCTTGAGAGATGAAATAAGTAAATAAGCGTGTTTGATGGTCCTTATGATTCACTGTTTTGTTTATACACAAAACTAAGTAAAGCATTGTGAGGTTTTGTGAAACCCTTAACTTTGTGTCTTGTCATAACTCCGTAGTAGAAGGACCAATGGTTTGATCGGTTGGATGATTCTTATGAATCTGTAAGATTGGAGACTGTGGAACTCCATATGCATCATCCAGTTAGTATAATCAAGACCTTCATTGGAATCGAGAAAATACCTTCATCTTCAAGCTCATCATCGTTTCTTCTAATCCGGGCATGGTAGGATCATCCAAATCATCTAAAGTCATCAACAGTGCAAGAAGACTTTGGTCGAAAGCATTGTCAAAATCTTGTGAGAGTATTCTGCAGCCTTGTTCTTCTTTGCCTCTTCATAAGCTCTCCTTTGTCCATCGGTGTAAGAATGTGCTAATACATCTTGAAGAAGCATCCGATTAAGTTCCTCTTGAATAGATTGATCCTCGCAGATAATGAGGATTGTGGTGCAACAAGATCTTGTTTTGGAGAATCGAGATTTTGCTTAGGAACATCAAGATTTGTTTTGGACTTACAGGATCTTCATCGTGAACAACATCGGTCTAATATGAACTCCATGAACAACATATTGTAAATCTTCTCCATTGTGCATAGGTTGATTTTCTTCTCTAACAGTACATAATTCATTGAAGGAGTTAAAACCTCAAGATCAAACATCCAATCGGGACCTTTACCTTTCTCGGTGTCTTGATCTTCTAAAACTCAACATGAAGACAATCTTGAATCTTCTTAGTAACTCGTTGTATACTCTAAAGCCTTTATCGTTAGTGCAATAACCCAATAAGTATCCTTCTTCGATTTGCCATCAAACTTCCCAGATTATCAATGGTGTTTAAAATAGTAAGAGGACATCCAAAAGGCTTCATAAAACGAATGTTGGGTTTATTGCCCATCGCAATTCATAGGGTGTCTTCATCTCGTGGTTTGGTGACAGAGACTCATAAGTACATAGCATGCAAGATTTACGACTTCGCCCAAAATTGAATAGGTAGATGAGAATCGCTAGCATTGTCCTTGCCGCTTCAATCAAAGTCATATTTTCCTCTCTCGCAACACCATTTTGCCGTGGTGTTCTAGCAATACTAAACTCCCTCTTTATGCCTTTATTTGCACAAAAGTCATCCATAGGCTTGTTCTTGAATTCGGTTCCATTATCACATCTAATACCTCTAACCTTGAGTCTTAATTGGTTTTCAAGTGCTATAATCGATGTCTCGAATAGCATCAAAGGTGTCATCTTTAAAACCTAAAAGAAAACCCAATCGAATCTACTACAATCATCTGTAACAACCAAACAATACTTTTCTTATTTAAACTTGCCACGAGACAGTCCAAAGAAATCTATATGTACACTCAATGGTTCTCTAATAGTTCTTTCCTCAAGCTTCTTGCAGAAGCTTTGTGTTGTTTACCCTTCTTGCATGCCAAGCATGATTGATCATTCTTGAAAGTTTTGAAGGTAAACCTCTAACTAGATTTCCTTTGACCGGTTTGTTGATATTCTTGAAATTAACATGGCCCAATCTTCTATGCCATTGATGTGCCTCTTCAGATGTTGCTTTAGCCACCAAACATGTGGCTCTTCCATAAGAATGTAGACTCTTCATGTCTAGACTATACACATCATTTGTCCTTGGTACTCTAAGTACTACCATGTCATCATCAACAGTTTAAAGTCGAGGAAAGGATGAGACATTCCGTGTCGTTGAATAACACATGATGCTTTTATCACAAATTTGAGAGATCGAGAGCAAGTTGAACTTAAGTTCCTTCACATATCTAACATTCTCAAAGTCAATAAGCCCCGCTTTGATAGTTCCTTTGCCAATAATCTTTCCTCCATTGGGATCATTCCCAAACGCAACTCTTCCTCCACTAATATTTCTAAAATCGCATGAATCTCTTTATCTCTGTCATACTTTCGAGCACCCACTATCCACAATTAGATGATCTTTAAGCTCCTCTTCGGGTTGCCCCGCACACAAAGAAAAGAGTTAGTGATTTTTAGGAACCCAAGCCATTCTTGACTTGTGTTCCCCAGGAGTTACAAACTCAAATTCTTTGAGTATGTAATTCCCACTATCTTTCAAATGATGATCCAAAATTATCTTTTGATCTTTAACATGTGATTTTCAAAACTTTACGGTTTTCAACATAAATCTCTTTCACCGATTATCGGCATTTTCTTGTATCACAAAACATCGATTCACTTTTGTTGAAAGTATTGTATGTCCTCAATAGTACCTTCCTTCTTAACCCATTCGGTTTAACACGTGGTTCCCGTGATCTAGATCCCTATGTGAATTGTAATACCTTCTAGGTTGATAGTGAGATCTCCTAGAATTCCTATTCCAATTAGTGTGATCGAAGACCTTGTTTTGGTGAGCAAGACTTTGGAAAGTCTTGTGAGATATTGAAGGTTTTGAAAAGGTCTTCTCGATGTGGGTATCTATGATCCGGTGTGAAGTTCTGTGATTAACCTTATTTGAATTATTCCAAACCGGTTTGTGCTCTCTAGGTGTTTGGTTGGCGATCCGTTCTTTGGAAATTTGCTAAGGTATTCGAGTGTCGATCACAATCTTTGATTAAATGATTAGGACTATAACACACAAAACAAAGTTTTTGACCCATATGTCCAAAGTGATTTCTTCTATGTCTATGCCCAAAATTATTTTGCCTTCTTGGTGAATGATAAAACCTGTTTTGACCAAAGTTATCCCAAAAGGTTTAGCAAGATCTTGTTTTGAAAAGGTTTTGCGTAAGGTATCGCTTGTTGAGCAAGACTTTGTTTTAAAGGTACCGCTTGATTTTGAACATTATTTTCAACAACTTCTTTGGGTTTTTAGACCTAGATTGAGCTACAAGCTTCTTCCTAAACTCTAGACTATCTACTCCAAAGCGAGAAACATCGGGCCTAGAGGGTTGATGAATGCCGATGGGATGAGGAACAACATGATAACCATTTTCTTTCTTATACTCGGTGGTGGTACACTTATTGAGCCCTCATTACTAGATGTATCTACATAGTTGATGAGTTCATCATCACTAGTGGTTATGTCCTCAAAATCACCATCATCCCGATCACTAGGTTGGTTTTCATTTATGGTACTAAAGTCCATTCCAAATCCTAAGCCATTCTAATGTAAGCCCTTCTGCTTTTTCAACATAAGCAACATGGGACAAGCCGGACTCTCCCCAAGCAAAGAAACTTAGCTAACAAATCATCTCTTTCCTTAGTCAATTTCTCAATTTTAGCAATTTTATAGTTTAGTTTCCATTCACTAAGTTTTAACCGATAATCCTGTTGTTCATATTTTTCACCCAAGCCATTTCATTATTTTCATGAGTTAATATTTTGGCTTCCATAGACTCTAAAGTGATTTGATAACTCGCTACCTCGGACCTAGCCCTAACACAATTATCTCTTTCAATCACATAATCATAAGTAATTTTAGATAAAACTCATAACAGGTTTGAGCATACCTCGAGATAGGAGACCGAGTTGGTGAAGTAGCCACCATAGCAAGAAGAACAAGATCATCTTCACTTTCTTTGCTCCAATCAAATCCTCCAAAGCCATCATTATATTCCAAAGCAAAGATGTTCGTGTTCTTCTTCAAAAGCGAAGCTCCAATTCAATGCTTCCACCGTGTCTTCAATTGCATCTTCCATCGCTACCATACAAGAAGTCACCGGTTCATCATCAAATTCTTCACTCCAATCAACTTCGATAACTTCTCTTGAGCAACCAAAGCCTTTGTTTCAATAATAGGAATTTCTTTGAGCTCAAGTTTTGGCTTCTCGGATGTTACATGTTTGCTTGATACTTAGCAAACCTGCACTCCTTGCAAAGTGACCGGTCTTTTGACAATTGAAGCATTCAATTTGAGATTTGTCAAAGTTATTCCTTGTTTTGGTTTGAAATCAATACTTTTCCTGTCCTTCATGTACTTTTTGATCCTTGCGTTGATCATAGCAACTTGCCACCGATATCAATTTCTTCAAGTGCGTCTTCTTCAACTGCTAGATCCTCTTCATAAGTGATGTAAACTAGCTTGTTGTGCAAAGAAGGAGCACACAACTTCATCCGAGTGCAAAGTGGTAGATGGTGGGGTCTCACGAGCATATGAAGGGGATTGTAAACAAGCAGATTTTGAGAAACAAGATTTTAAGGAGAAGCGATACTTTTGAAGTATCGCTTCTTCTTTTCGATGATAGAAAAGCAATACTATGAGATTGGAATTGGGTTGACCACTCATCTCATGTTCATACACCTTCAGTTGATGATAGAGATCATCAAAGTCCATAACATCCAATCCTTGTTGTCCTCTGATCATAGTAGCAATCACACGCCATGTAGATGACAAGCTCCTTAGAAACTTTAAATTAGCATCCTCAACTGACACTTCTGCCTTGTATAACTCCAACATGTTGAGGAGATTTTGAAATCTATCATATGCAGCATCAAGATTCTCTCTTTCACCAACTGTAAAGTTTCAAACTGTTACTTCAGCAAATTTCTATGCATCTTCTTAGAGGCTTCATTCACTCCAAATATGGTCTTGAGAGCAGCCCAGAGCTGCTTAGCATCTTTAGCATCATGAAATTTGAGAAGATGACCATCTGGAATGGCAGATAAGAGAATATTTAGTGCCTTTTCTTGATTCCTTAGGGTTGTCACTGGTAAGACCGCCTTTGGTGCGCTTGGTTGTCCAGAATATTAATGGGTTCGAACTACTTCATTCCCATTCACAATTACATTCCATAGAACATGGTCTATAATGGCAATATATTGCCTCATCTTCATGCACCGTAGATCATATTCTCCTTCTTGATTATTGGAATTCGAGTGAGGTGATTGAGGGTGGTGGAACGACTTCAATGACATCTTGAATTTTGTTGAAGTAGGATTTTTCCTAGTCGAGTTTCCACACAAGCTCGATACCACTTGTTGGATCGATATACTTTAATCAAACTAACTTTAACTAGCTTGTTAAGATTTAATAACCTCGGATAAATCCTAAGTTATTAACAAAGAAACACCGAGCAATCTTTATCAAGTACGCGGAATTTACTTAATAAAGCTAAGAAGAATAACTTTTATTATAAACTCTAAATCGCTTATTATGCGGATACTCTAATACAACTCTAAGATAATCGAACTTTCTCTAAAACACTAATTCAGAAACTCTAAAACTCTTTTGGAATCGTACCTCTAATGCCAATCTAGGAGTCCTTTTATAGGCTCAAGGATATCCTAGTCGGTTTACAATTTGTAACCTTGTACAACAAGTAATCTAAACATAGAATACAATTCTTTCCATAAACGAATATAATAGTTCTTTGTTCTTGCAGTACTTTGACTTCATAGTGCAAGACTTTGACTTTGTCTTTAGCAAGATTTTGACTCTTTGACTTCTTCCAAGATTTGCGGTCTTGATGACTTTCATATCTTCAGTACTTTCATATCTTCAGCACTTTCATATCCCAACACATTTAAACTGCATATCTCACACATAATCCTAACAAAGATGTGTTAAATTCTAGGGTTGAATGAGAAAGTAAGCAAGATGCTTCGATATTGAGTTTGTGATCCAAAGGTTGTTTGGTTTAGATGACATATTGATCTATTGGATGACATCTTGTATGTTGAGTTTTTATATAATTTTAACATGACTATTCCTTCTAATACATTTTTTTTGGTAAACCAATGTACATATATTATTTCAAACAAAGATCAACAATACAAAGTATTCAAAAAGGTGAAAGGACAATTCCAAACACCCTTAAGAAACTAAATTTAAACATACAACTGACATACAAAGCTAGAACCAACCACGTTAAGCAAAAAAAACAAAGCAATTCACCAATAAATTCCAAGTATCCACCCTTAGAGCTATACTTATCACTAACATTTTGAAAATTCCAAATTCCTCAATATTCCTGCCACGTCTTTCTAGTTTGAACTATCCAAATTCCACAATTTGTCTCTCAATTCTCCCAATTCATTCTCAGTTATACATTTTGCAATTCCATTAATATCATCATATACATCTTTCTCATTCGGACAATCATTGTTCCATTTTGCTTGCCATTGATCTTTGTAATACTTAAACATTTTTTGAGTCCATTGCTTTGATTCTTCAATAGTAGGTTGCCTCTGATTATTCACATACTTATCAACAATTTCCTTCTCATTCTGCATTTGTTTTACATTCTTGTCCAGGGTTTCCAGAGGAGCAAAACTGTTCAAGTCTTTTTGCTTTAATTTCCTCCAGCACTTTTGTTTTTAGTATACTGTAAAACATGGAATTAAATTTCAAATTGGTTTTCTTTGTTCTTTAACTCATTCACATTTTCCTTTCCAACATTCCATACTTTCTCCAAACTGGGAGGTTCTCCATTAACAGTTTCATTCACTCTCTGCTTATCATTGACTGCTTGTTTATCTTTTACGGTTTTACCACTGGTACATTAGTACTTTTAGGTCTGAACATATACTTTCCAATGATATTTCTTGAGTTCATTCCTTGATTTCATCCTTGTACACCAGTAAAATTACCACCATTCATCTTAGCTTTATTCCTCATGTTCCTAACTTCTACAAATCCATCTTTACCTGCCTCTACATTATTATTAAGCTATGTTTTCTCATTATCTGTTGTTGACATGGGCCTTCCTTTACACAAGTTATAGCTATGTCCATACACCTTACAGTGACTACAAACATTTGGTTTCCAAGCATATTCCACTTTAACCCAGCTGGTTCTCTTATTCTTACACTAATCATCCACATAATTGATCTCAATGTAATACGCTTACACAGCGCGTTCGGGGTCAAAAGAACTTCCTTTTCGTCGAGCAAGTTTTTCAACACCCTAGGCAGTGAACCTAATCGTTGTAGTGTAGTATTAGGGTAAGGCACGGGTATTGATATCGTTCTCTAGGGGAATAGGAATGCTAGTGAGAAGTTACTACGCTAAGGTTGGGGTTGAGGAAGATTATTTTTATCTTTTTATATTTTTAGGAAATGGAAAGGTACGAATCTCGGAGTTTGGATTTTGGGGTTGGTATTTCTACCGATTACTCTACTATTATCTATTCTAATTAACTAAGCTAGGGGTAGTCTATGTCTATTGTTATGTGCTCTTATGATGATTAAAAATGTGTTTACTTAGGTTTTATTACTCCCTAGTTATCTCCTATTGATGGTTGAATTGTCACGTCCTTATTCTTAACGCGTTGTGTTTCTAAGGTTGTAGGGTATGCGTTTATCCCTAACTCTTTGAAGCTACCAAAGGTTAATGACTACGAAATCTCTAGGATTCATAAACTTAACACTAAGGTATTCTTTGGATGTTTAGCCTACAATTCAACTAGTAACTATATGCTAAGGTTCAACAAAGATTAATCAAGCATTAATAGCACAACGAATGACCTATCGCAATACTAGGTCAATCACAATTAAGATAAGAGACAACCAATCAATATTCAATAACTAGGTTTCATATTACCAAGGTTGCAAAAATCGCTAGGCGGTAGCTGGGCGGTCGGGTAGGGCCTAGCGATTAATCAGTTAGGCGGGGATTAATCGGTTTGGATTTTTTAAATATAAAATTATAAAATTTTGAAACTATATGCCCGATTTGGCCGATCTAGCCGATTTTTTTTCGATTTGGCCGATTTTTTCCGATTTTGCCCATTTTTTTTTTTCCGATTTTGCCGATTTTTACACGTAACTGATTTTTCCGATTTATCCGATTTTTTCTGATTTGGACGATTAATCGCCCGATTAATCCGATTTTTATCCGATTTTTGTCAGTAACCGATTAATGAAAATCGGAACGGCTAATCACCGCCTAGCGATTAATCGGCCGCCTAGGCCGATTTTTGCAACAAAGCATATTACCTAAGCAAACACACAAATAAATTAGCCGGACATGGAGAACATGCAAGCATACACACAATCAATTGAAGACATAATTGAATTAATGAAGTAAAACACTTATCTTGATGTAAGATAGGGTATGGAACCCTAAAATACCGTACAAGACACCTTGGTTCGGTTTAGGTTTTACTCCACAAAACTACACACCGGCCGAAAATTTGAATTCTATATAGTGTTAGAAATCGCGACGGCTTCACTCTTTAATTGTGACGCGCCGGTTGCCGCCATTAGGGTTTCGTCTTGGCCACGTTAGCATTGTGACGACGTCACATTATGACCGTGACGCCTCCTTCGATCCTCGACGCGTCGGATCAAATCTAGGCCGTCCCGAGCCGCGACGCCTACTCTCTTAAAACCCGATGCCATCACTTGTAAATAAGCAATTTGGCTCTTGAGTCGTCACAAAACTTGTTCTCGACGGCTTCACAAGTAGAACGACACGCCCCTTTAGTTCCAAAGAACTGAGTGTCTCGATTCTTGACTTTGGCCACTTTCTTCAGATATTCGCGCCTTTTCGTCCGAATAAGTGTCATTCCAAAGAATTTGCCTTCAAGAGACCTAAAAGTGAAAAGGAACGAAATTAAGTAGTAACGGATACAAAAGTGATCAATTAAGGGCTTAAATGACCCCTCAAAAAGGTACCTTTTAAATCCTTGTCACAATGCTATCTAGAAAACATTTAGCAGCCTCAGTTTCCACCATGACTCTAGCATATCCCAATCTTCCTGTACCTTTGATGCACATACTAGAAGTCATCTGATCCACATAAATGGCCTCCCTAACCCGTTGGATATAGCACTAATCCCCTTTACACTCCAAGCTTCTAAAGGGACATTAAACAAGTTAATCCAAACATGGATTTTACAGGGGGCAGATTTGACAATAATCACTTAAGGCTCCCATTTGTGGACCAAAAAAGGCCTCCCATTAAGGATCCAAGGGCTTTGATCAATGATAAAGTTCATTCCCTCTTCACTTTTGAATTTCACAAAACACAGTTCATCATTATCAACCACAATATCCTCTAATCCATGCTTTCCCCACATCCTCCTAAGATTGTAATTCACTTCATAAACAAGCATACTACTTCCAACAAAATATGCACAAACAATGTTCTTCTATTTTTCACTACCTTCCCTTACTAATTATTCATCAAACACCACTACTTCATCACCTTTTTCATTAACACCGGTAGGCACTGAAAACAGCTTATTATCATTTTCAGACATATTTTTGTTCAAAGCTTTAACATATGAGTTTCTTATCAAACTACCAGTATCCTTTACACTATTATCACCAATTATATCTCTATCATTATTCACAAAATCAACATTATTATCAATATAAGTAACATTAACATTAATAGGATGACTTACAGAGTAATCTCCAATATTCTTAATCAAGTTACCAGCATTTTCCCCTTTCTCATACTCCATCACATTACATTCAATAACCTTATCACTTGCACTAACAATATTGGTATGTGTTTATTTCTAACAATGTAGAGTATGCTATGTTAAGAGTGTTCTAACTATGATCTTTTATATGCTTCTCAAAAAGAGTCAAATAAAGGTTACTTACCTTTATAGATCTTATGAATGCTTTAGAATTGATGATATATTCTATAATACATGTTAGTTATATGTATGTTTTAACCTTAAATATGTGCAAGGCTAAATTATGCTTGTAGGAAACTATGAGCGTGGTACGATTATGACTCATAATTGAAAAGATATATATTATATCTTTCAACATATATGCTTATCAAAGAGGATAAATTTATCACCCTTATGCATGTTTAATAAAATAATGAAACAAATATTTGAGTGTATGACATGATGAATGAACTTTACTTGTATATGCACATGATACACATTATAGTAGGTTATTTTTCAACTCTAATAGTCTATATTTGACAAACAAGATGTGATATATTCTCTTGTAACACAACCATTCATGCTATAAAGAGAATAAGATGCATATGATATACATTATCCTTTATCAATCTTTTAATGAGAGAATTTAATTAATGTATGATTTCTTAGGCATAATGTTTTACCAAACACCATGTTTTCCTAAATGAAATGTGTATTTGAAATGTATGCTATGATAAATTCATAATGTGATCAAATATGAAAGAGATTTTCACAAAGTATTTATAATCCACGGTTTCCTCAAGAGGGTGACCGGCAAATATGCCGCCCTCTTCAAGAATGGTTGCATACTTGCATTGTACTTAAAGTACGTTATTCATTGCAACATTTGTTTCCATCTTCAAGATTTTTATCGTGAAGTTCTTGACTATTATGGTTTGCGTATTTCGCAACTCTACCCTAGTAATGTCCAAAAGATCACCACTTTCATTGTGGTTTGTTCTGCGATTAACTTAGCACCAGACCTTTCTATTTTTTTGAAACTTTTACCAACTAACACTTTATACGTCTTGGTGGACTTTAGAAAAGAGACCAAATACCACTAGTACCTTTAAGTTGGTAACTACTACCCACGGGTTTACTTGTTGGCACCAAAATTAGATCTGGGTTGATTTTAGCCCAGATGTGATGTATGATGCCTTTGTTGGTTAGAGTGATTATGTTAATCCTGACAACGCTTCTGCACTTCCTCCTATCCCACGTGATCTTCCCATGCGACTTTTGATAGGTTGCAAGACATGTCTGCCCACCAAAGACCTTTTGTAAAAGTGCTTTGGTTCGAGTTCGGTTGAGCTCTCACTGGGAAGAGGGCCATGCTCATGTATTCCGCTGGGATGGAAAGAGTGAGGCCTTTTTTCTTTGTACTCGTTTTATCTTTTTTTCTATTGTAATGATTTTTCCTATGCCTTTTTTTCAGTTTTGGATTTGTCTCGTCTTATCCTGATGCAAAATGAGGCTTCCTTGGCCTTGACCAGTGTACCTAAGGCTCAAGTTCAGGCTGAGCCCGTGAATGTTTCTAGGGGAGATGGATCAAATCAGCCAGAGAACGTCCCTCTTGAGAATGCGGAAGGGACTGCTGATGTTGCTCCAGTTGTATTGGAGGTTGTTGAGGATCTTGCGCCTGAGACTCGAGATACTCAGGCAGTGGAGCGAGTTATCTTTTCAAAGGATATTGATGAAGAGGAGAACTTTGTCAAATTTACCTTCTTTGAAACTCTCTTTTAAGCCTCACCAAGGTGAGCCTGTTTCCATTGGTAAGAAACTTAGATGTTTTACCGAACGTCCAGGAGCACATAGTTCGAATGCCCTAAATAAGGTTTTTGATATAAAAACTCGTATTTTTTCAGGTCATTACTCAACTATAAACTCAAAACTTTTTACTTTGAATACTTGAAATTATACTTTTATGTATAACCGTTAGGTTAAATCGCGTAAACCAGAAAATGAAATTTAACGTAAACCAGCACTAGACTAAGTTTACTGTATGTCAAATATGTGTCGTATGAATTTTATAATCATGTTTTATTAGTCTATGCATTTTATTTTACAAGTTTTACGTAAAACGCACACATTTCACAGTTTAGCTCGTGCATGCATGCAAATACCCAACCAATTCACCACCTTTGTAACTTATACACACTTACACTTTAACTAAATTTTAAATTCAAATTTCCCTCCCCCCAATCATAAAACTGGCCATACCACATGGTTTAACAAACCCATGACTTAAATCAAGACAAAGCCATGTACTTACAACCTAAAGTCACCTAATGAGCCAAAGCTCAACCCTTCCCCATTTCTTACACACATAAATAATAGGACCACCCTCACCCCATGCCAAATATTTCCTATCTATTTAGAACCCAACCCATGTCATCCTTGTACCATGTTGTTCCATATCTAAAACTACCACTATATAAACAAAGTCT
Organism: Chrysanthemum lavandulifolium; assembly: GCA_022545495.1. Taxonomy (NCBI): domain Eukaryota; kingdom Viridiplantae; phylum Streptophyta; class Magnoliopsida; order Asterales; family Asteraceae; genus Chrysanthemum; species Chrysanthemum lavandulifolium. Next base: position 174,060,117 of record CM040238.1, on the reverse strand, counting down.
TATAAGCTTATTTTCACACACACAAAAACACCTACTAATTCCCATTTCTCTTTATATTTTTGGAAGCCTACTAGTGTTCATGAGGGTATATTTTAGTTCTTGATAACTTAGGTTAAGTATTTACAAGAAAGATTTGCTGACAGGTTTGAATAATTAGTGTTTTGTAGTGATATCTTGGGTTTTTTGTGTTCTTGCTCATCATTGCACTCACCAACACTGGTAAACTTTCACAAGCCTTTTTTCATACTTAATATTATGTTCATTTCTCATTTGTGTTGTTCTATTGTACTCTTGTATACTTGTGGTGTTAAAAAAACTTGTGATAAACTTGTTTTTGTAAAACAAGAATCTGCCCGGATTTTTCAGCTAAACATTTTTTGGACCTTTCCAATTTTTCTAGACTTACATGTATGTCTTAGGATGTTTACTGGTTTTTTGATAACTTTTTGAATCATTTTACTATTTTTAATAAATCGTAAGAAAACATTAGTCAATAACGAGACAAAACTAAGTAACATTTGTAATTTCAGAAAACGACCACCCTAAGTCCTATATATGTAAAATTGATGCAAATAGTTTCTATAGAGGACTCTTATACCCAATGTTGCAAAATTCGTGAATCGGTAGTCGGGCGATCGACCACCCTGCAGCGATTAATCGGTCAAGGGGGATTAATCGGTAATTAATCGGATTGGCATTTTCTGCAAGTTTTGGGTATTTCTGGAGACCAAATTAAAAATCTTAACTGATTCCAAGCCTACTATATTTCCAAACCTCAATAAAAGTCTCAAATTCTGATTATGAGGCCCATTATGCGTTATAAGTAAATAAATGATCTACAAATTAAGTAAAATGCCTAAATTATTAATTTTTTAAAGTTGACCGATTAGTCCAATTTGGCCGATTGGTCCAATTTTTGACCGATTCGGCCGATTTTTAACTGATTAGTGCTCGATTTTTGCCTATCCCGATTTTTTTCACCGATTTTCAAAAATCAATAAGGTATAAGGCCGATTACCGATTAATCGGCCGATTCGTCCGATTTTTGCAACATTGCTTATACCTTTCCGTAGCCGGTTAAATCGAGTCGTAACGATAAATATCAAAGGATTTACGGCCCAAGCAAATAGGTTATAAAATCTAGATTTTTACAGCTTTGACATATGTATACCTTTTGGAGTTTATAGAATAAATTGTGAGGATCTGAGTTGATAGACTTTTATTTTTGGAAACTATACTCAAAAACGATGAACCTATGCTTTTAAAACAAGTGATTTTATTAGAAATAGAGAGAGATCTAACCCGATTAAAATGAAAGTTTTCTAAAAATAGTTCATAGCTGGTCATAAAATGTTTTGATATAAAACGACATCAAAAACTTATTTTCACGAACCGAAACTTTAAAATAATGAAAATAGATATGTTTACCTTCCTTTAGAGAGTTTAACGAGGAAACGAACTAGATACACACTTATGAAGACGGGTTTAAAACTAACTAATATAACTATATATTTTAGGGTTTTTAAGTATTAAAAACTTGTTTTGGATATTATTCTTGAACTCTCGACTTGTGTAACTTTATAAAACCTCACTACAAGTATATAAGGGTGATAAAGTTTTGTAAAAATCATACGCATTTAGTACATGTTGCATTTCCCTAAAAATACTTATTATTTTAGGTCGTGTTTAGGAGTTCCTTGTCGTTATACTTACGTATTACTTTCTCGAATACTTTGATTGCTTGAGTTGAGTTTCATAGCCCCACATTTACTTGTTTCGCTACTCATTTTGAACTACTTTGGGGTGAGATTACATGCTCGTTTACTTAAATACATTACTCGTTTACTTAAATATATCACTTGTTTTGCTTAAATTCATGCTTATTCACTTGAATACAATACTCGCTTTTCTTATGGACACATGTACTCAACATTTACCTAATGCCTAAGTTACCACATTAGCCATTAAGGTCCCCACTCATCATGAACCATTAGTTACTTGTAAGCGCGAATGTTGTGAATAGATCTATTGGGTTGGCACCCCCTTCTGGGTTGGTCGCACCAACTGGGCAAACGGACGCATACCATTTGAGGGCATAATAGGTGTTTGGCTATACACCTACAGGGGAAATCATACATTTGTGAAAATCGCATACAGAATACGTTAAGGCTTCGGGGTCATGAACTTAGTACAATAGTATTATTTTTCCTATGAAATTGTATTTGTTATAATAGTCATACATTGAAATCTGTGGTCCACTATACTAGTTTACTTAATGGTAAACATTTATTTCCAAGATATTGTGAGTGACACAATGGTCTCATTTCATTCCCTGACATTGCGAGTGAAACAATGGTCTTTAAAACTTTTTCATGACATTGTGAGTGATACAATGGTCACAAAACTCTTTTTGGTCCACAATAATTTTAGTCAACATTATTATTTACTTAAACCTATGAACTCACTAACTTTATGTGGACCGTTTTTAGCATGTATTTTCTCAGGTCCTTAGACGCGTTTGCATGGTTTGCAACTGGAGCATCATTACTAAAGTCACATTTTTTTGGTCTCATCATGTCGAATATTTATTGTATTAACTTTGTACGTTGGTTGTGAATTCTTGAAACATTGTCTTGTTAAAACTTTATTAATGAGATCAAACGTGTATTTTCAAACAACTCATGTAGAGGTCGTTCTATGTAACTTGTAACTTGTAACTTTGTGCTATGAAGTCACACCCCTGGTTACCTTTCCGATTAGACATTTTGGGGGTGTGACAGCTGCTGATGGGCGTAAAGTAGCAACTGATGCTCGTAAAGCAGCTACTAGAGGGCGCAAAGTTGCTGCTACTGGGAATAACCAGTAGGAGTCCACAGCTCTGGGTGGACATTCATCTTCCATCAGTGGTATGTTCCTTGTCTCACAACTCTTTATCATTTCTTTGTTTTAAGTATTGTGAAATATTCTAATTTATTTTGTTCCTGACTTGTCAGGTGGAGGACCTGGTGGTGAAAGAATTGGGCTTCAAAAGTTGAGAGTCTGACAATGTCCTTTCACACCACCGTAAGTTGGATGACCCTATCACTGAACCCTTGTCTCAACGAGTTAATCTTGGGTCTATTGTTCCTTTTCTCAGCAAGGCTTCTGGTGGAACTCAGTCGTTGCATGTTATCTGAGAACTCCTAGACCGGACCGTGATGGATTTTATCTACGAGTATGATGACTTGCTTCAAATAGCTAAAACTGAAAACATCCCTGGAACAGGTCGATGGGTTGTCTTCCTAGCTCAAGAAAGAGTTGGAAGCTGAATGAGCTTTTTGGCAGGCTGAGAAAATATCTTTAGCTGCTGAGCTCAAGAAGGCCGTAAAAGATAAGGAAACCGTCCTAGACCAAACACACATCTTATAAAACTTGCTATAGATTCACAAATCAATGATGAGAACTATTATAAACATACAATTGTAGGCTCTGATACAAATTGTATGACCACATTTTTATCAACTAAACATACAATTTTCAAACCTAGGTAACAACAAGAAGAAGTGGCGTGGAGAGAAAGAAAGGAAGAAGAAGAGAGAAAACTTTATTATATGAAACACACACTTACACTCTTAAATCCTTCATCACCAAACCTTGCTACTGATGATTCTGAAAATGATAAGGCATTTGTGGAATTGTACGAAGGATGGATTGCTCTGAAAGAGAAGTTGAACTCAATAAAGCGTTAGACATCATCAAATTCCCGAAATCCCGCAGTCGTGCAAGGTGAAAGAGTTGATGTACATGGAAGGAATGCTCAAAGGGATGTTGAGAATGTTGTGATTCTCGCATCCGCGTTGTCAATGCGGACAATGAGGTTGTAGCATTGGAAAAGCGGATGACAAAGAAGCAGATCTCAAGAAGATATCATACTTAACTATGACACCGAGCCCAACTTTGAAGAAGAACAAATGGTTGAGGAAGATATCTTACCCATCTATGACAAAGAACCAAACTTTGACAAAGAACAAATGGTTGAGGTACTATCTCATCGTTGATCATATTCGATCAAGAATGCGACACAACATACCGATCAACCCGAATTCAAGAACGGCGAGAGGTTGACCAGTGTGTTGCACAATGTCTAGACAACTATCTCATGTCTGAGCCCTTACTTGTTAACAATTCAACTAAAACGTCAAATCAAACTCTTGAATCTGAAAACATTCTTCTCAAAAAGACCATTGCTCAGTTTCAAAAAGATTTTTCAAAACTTGAGGCTCATTGCATCTCTCTTGAACTTAAAATGCAAAACAAAATTTTAAACTCAGAGCCAAATAGTAAATCTTTGAATGAACAAAGTAATCGTGTGGATACATTAGTAAAAGAAAATGAGAATTTAAAGGCCAAATTCAAGCAAAGGGGCTTGCACATGTTGCTTTACAAAAAAAACTGAGAAGATTAACTGACATGAGTGTGGATACTAATTTTCCAAAACCAACAATCTTGGGGAAATCGTCACTACAACCTTTCGGAAAACAATCAGTAGTTAGACAACCAACTGAATTTAAATCTGAACGTTCTAAATCTTCAAAACCACGGTTTGACTCCCAAGTTGTTGAGAATAATCATTCATCAAAACCAGTCACTCCGCATTCATGGCCTATGAAAAATTCTTATGTTTCTGTTAAACCTATTAAATCTGTTTCTGTTGCACCTGGCCCGTCTAGGATTAGTTCGAACACTGTGTATAAACCGAGCATTAAAATTAAAAATTCATATGATTCACATGACACGTACAAGAACTATGATCTAGAAAAGGCTAGGAAGAGGGCACTACTCCGAAAGGATGGAATCTTAGGTTCACGACCTAATGTATCACCTTCGAATGTATTACAGAACATTGCTTGTAGTAGCAAACCAAAACCTAAGTTAACTTAAACAGTTAGACATAAACCCGTTGATCTAAAAGTAAAATTTCAGAAACTTAATAGGTGGATCAATATAGGACGCAGACTCTTCCCAAAAGAAGTTTCAACATCCCTTAGATCTAACCTTAGATGGATACCAACGGGTAGAGTTTTCAAAACTGTTGGTCTTAGGTGGATTCCTACAGCAAGATACTAAGTAGTTGCACCATAACAAGTGTGAAACCCTACATCCATCCCCGAGGTAGTAAAGGAAATCATCAAAATAGCATGTTCGGTGTCAAGAATATTATTGACACTACATCTTTATGCTTCTAACATCCGGAACCCGCCACTTGGGATCCATGTTTTTTCTTTCTTGCCCCCTCCTATTTTCTTTACAGGTACAACAGCAATGGCTCCTACTGCAAAACAGCGTAGGACCCATTTCTCACCGTCCAAAATATCATGATTCATCAGCTGCATCACAAATTGTACTTAATCGTCAAGAATTGGAAACATTGATTGCTCCTCTAGTTAAAGAGTCTTTCTAAAGACGTGCTTCAGATGTATCGAATGTTTCTGCTGTACAACCTGATCATATTCTAATTCTTGATACATCCTGAATCTACAACAACAACCGTTGATGTAGCTGCACCTCCAATCGAATCTCCGATATCAGAAGATCAAACTGTTTTCCAACAACAATGACACAACTGATGATCAACAACAATGGCTTCTGAGCATAACAGCTTGGAACCCGGTCATAATCGTTTAAACTTCCCTCAAACCCCATCATCAGCTGAACCTAGTTTGTAACTAACTCGACGTCAAATGGAACAGCTATTTGCTCCTCTGTTTAGTGATGATAATGATGAACATGCTCCACGTGTATCCAATATTTTCGCTGCTCAACCTGATCAAAATCCAATACCTGATACACCTGCTACAACAACTACTGTTGAGGAAGCACCACCAGTTGATTCTACAACAACAGTTGAACAATCCGCATCCAACGACGCTGAACCAGCTGATGATCTTCTGAACAATGAAGTACCCCCACCTGCAGATTATGATCCAAATGCGTTCTTCAACCCGTTTAAAAATGCTTCTGCCACCTCTGATATTGTGGAATCATCTACAAGCCATTTGAATCCTCCCAATTTGCATAATGTATATCAACATCAACCTTCTACACATCGTTGGACGAAAGACCATCCTTTTGAGAACATTATTGGTAACCCGAATCAACCAACAGTCGTAGCGAGACAACGTCTTCACACGACGGTGAACATTGCATCTATGCACTCACCGTCGCCAATCGAACGTAAAACATTAAAGATGCAATGACAAAGACAACCGGATTGAATCCATGCAAGAAGAACTCAATCATTTTAAACGCCTTGAAGTATGGGAATTGGTTGAAAGACCAACAGGGTCTTTGTCATTGGTCAAAATGGATTTGGAAAACAAATTGATGTCAAGGAACCGTAATCGTAAACAAGTCACGTCTGTGGCTAAGGGTTATAGACAGGAAGAGGGCATTGACTTTGAAGAATCATTCGCCTTGCTTGCTCGCCTTGAGGTCGCTTCGGATATTTCGCGTCGCGCTCACATGAACATCACCGTCTTTCACATGGACGCCAAAACCGCTTTTAATGGTAAACTAAAAGAAACGGTCTATGTCACCAACCGTAAGGATTCGTTGATCCAGAGTTCCCGAACCATGTCTACAAGCTAAACAAGGCTCTCTACGGCCTCAAACAAGCTCCTCGGGCGTGGTACGACAAGTTATCATCCTTTCTTCTTGCCAATAATTTCGTCAAAGGTTCGGTCGACCCTACACTTTTCATACAATATCCCGGGGCACATATTTTAATTCTTTCAAATATACGTGGATGACATCATTTTTGGGTCAACACATGTAAAGTACTCAAACGCTTTTTCAAAACTAATGAAAAAACATTTTTAAATGTCCATGATGGGTGAACTTACATTCTTTCTTGGATTGCAAGTTCATCAATCACCCGTGGTATTTTCCTAAGTCACCCAAATATGCTCTTGAAATATTAAACAAACATGGAATGCAAACTCAGGACACCTATGCCACACCAATGGCACACACTAAGAAACCGGATGTCGATTTGCATAGGAAATTGGTTGACCCTACCAAATACCAAGTATCATTGGGTCTCTCATGTATCTAACAGCAAGAGGTCCGACATTGTTTTTGTCGATATCTTTGCTCCGTTATCGATCGAGACCAATCGAAACTCACCTCTCGAGGCTAAAAGAATCCTCGATACATCAAGGGAACCATTAATTTGGGCCTCGTATCCGAAGGATTCGGTTTTGAACTAATAGCTTTTTCGACGCCGATCACGCAGGATGCTTAGATTCACGGAAAAGTACTTCAGAGCATTACAATTTCTTGGTGATAAACCGTGTCATGGCAATCGAAGAAGAAGGATTGTACATCGTTGTCCTCAATGTAGGTAATATGTAGCCATGTCGGCGTTGTGCTCAAGTCATTTGGATGAGAACACAACTCAAAGACTATGGTTACGTATTTGATGTAATCCCGATGTCTCGCGACAATCGAAGTGCCATTGCGGATCTCGCAACTCTGTTAAACACTCGAAATCAAAGCACATCGATCTTGATATCATTTCATCAAGGAGCATGTGGAAAAGGGTACTGTTGAATTATACTTTGTGGTATCGAATACCAATGGCAGATCTTCTCACCAAAACCTTAGCTCCCGCTAGGTTTAATGAGTTGGTCCACCGGATTGGTATGCGGTGTTTGACTCGAGGAACCGGATGAACTTTTAAAACATTCTTAAAAACCAACAAACACCAAAACCTCTTTTGTAAATATTTTCAAAAAGAAAATACAAAAATATAAAACTCGATAAAACAACAAAAATATTCTTCTATATATATTTCTTTTAACATGGCAAGTACAAATCTTCCGTCAACACTTTACTCTTTCAAAATTCAGTATTTTCTCGGTCAAGTGTTGAGGGGGGGAAAGTAAATATTTTTCAGTTTCATAAAACCTTGTACTTTCATGTTACCACAATATACGTTGTTTCTTCTACAAACGGTGGATATGTATCTTGTCATATACTCTCCTCGTACTCATATGTTTAAAAATTTTCATCATTTCAAAAGTCGAGGGGGAGTATCGTTATGTTTCTTGCCTAATAAATGTTTTGTCTAACCAAAACGGGAATTAATGGGTCTTGGTTGAAAATGTTTGAGGTTGAGGGGCTGAATGTGTAATCTTTGAAAAGTAATTTTAGTCAAAACTCCTCTCCAACCTCATTCCTATCAAGATCCAACGATCCTATTTAATTCTGCAAATCCGTTCATCAAACTCAATTATGTTTTGATCATGATTTTTAAACTATGGTCTTTGAAAATCATTTCAATCCAACGGTTAATCTTGCAAAATTTGATTTTTGAAAGTTACGTGTAGGTGAATGAATTGGGGATTTAGCCTAAGTGTGCTTGTGTTGTAATGGGTTGTGTTAAAACCTTTCTAAAACATGTTTTGAACCTATTTCATAATTGGGGGTTTTCTTATCCTTGTGTTCTGCTATGCTTAGATGTTTAAAAATGTGTTAGAATATGCTTATATACACATTAGGAGCCTTTAATTTGCCCAGAAACAACAAAATTGTTAGAATTCATGATTTAGGGTTCTTGGGTTCGTGCCACTTGAATCGTTTGATTCGGTGGCTGATTTGTGTTAAAACTTGTTCTATTTTATTCATATGTCATCTAAGATTGTCCAGATACGATTCTTGATTGATTATTTTGGTTGAATCTGTTGAGCGTAGAAATAGGATTTAGAGCTTAAACACTATACGCCTATGCTATTCTAAGTTTAATCGATTTGGTCTAAGTGCTTGTTTTGTGATCCTGATATTGCTTGAAATTACCTGTAATCATGTTTTTCTTGTTCATGATTTTCGTGTCGCTTACTCGTAAAATTCAGACAAAGGTGTTCTAAAATTGCTTTGCATAAGGAATACTATTATGCGTAAAGGATTACGCCTAAGAGAAATCTCACGCATAAGCCCTTTCGCATTAGAAGTCTACAGTGGATTACGCGTATCTTGGAAAGATATGCGTAAACAAGGTTTGTTACGCATAAGCTTTACTCTTATGAGTATACCTTACGAGTAACATTCAGCTTAACCTTACGGGTAAACTTAAAGCTTTTGAACTTATTTTACACGTAAGAAATTCTTACGCCTAAGACTTGGTCTTACGCTTTAGCTCACGCTTATGCTTAAGCACCTTCTTTACGCATAAGGCCTCATGATTACGCATAACCTACCGTTCTCTTTGTCTTTGGACTGTTACGCCTAAGCATACGTGTTAATTGTTACGAATATGTCTATTGTTACGCAAAAGCTTACAAATGTTAATATGTTGTGTGTTTAAGTGTAAATTGGTCTTTAAATCTTCAATATTATGTGCACATAGCTTATCACATCAACTTTAAACAATTGGACTAAAGTAACTAAGGATTTGTAACAATCATAAACATGATAACGTCAATCAAGGAATTGGACAATAAATCAAACTAAGTCTAACACAAAGTGTTTCCATATGTTTGTTCTTTTGTCTAATAACTTTCAGATCACAAAATGATTGTCAATCAAGAAAGCATCAATGCCCCCAATGAGCTCACTATGGCTGACATCTTTCCAGCCGGTTATGACAAAACTATTGGGAAGAACAATGGCTCACACAACCGATGTTCAACATAATGAACTAAGAAATCTTATCCGCTGTTGATTCTCACGAAAAATTTATGGTACTTCACACTGGTTAAACTCATTGGACATACATGGTTTCGCTGTCTCCTTATACATGGTTTCGTTGTCTTCAATTCATCATCAACATACGTGGTGTATGATTCTGATTCATTGAAAACATCGAGGGGGAGAGAGTGTAGGTGGTGCTTGTTTCCTTGATGTGTGTGCATTTCCTCCTTGATGTGCTTTTGCTCTTTGAGCGAAAACCCTATCTTTCTTCAATGTCTTCAATCGGGGAAGAAATGAGACGATCCGTGGCTCATACGTCTCACTTTGGTGTTATCGCCTCACCGCACGGTGGTTATCGTGTGTGAAGTTACCTAATTATGATGTTATGATGCCTCACACTCGGTCATTTTAATCGAGTAATTGCATATTCACTGTTGATTATTGTTCCGATAGACCTCAACAACCAGGGGAAGTAGTTTCACTTCATCTCTCGTGGCTTGTCTGGTGTGAAGCATCTATATACGTGAGAAGATCTTGCATGTTCCCTCGAATGGATTTTCCGCATTGTGCACAACTGTGACTACGTATCAAAACAGATTCTCTTGGTGTGCTTTACTGCTCATCTACAAATTCCACTACGTACTGAAAATTTCAAAAGTTAGAGGAAATGTTCTCTACATCAAAGTTTCGAATCACTAAAACGGTTGTCGGTTTGAGGGGAGCCGATCTAGTAACATCGTCAATTGGGAGAGGTTAATTTGTTTCATACTTATTACATCTTTTCCTAAATGTCTTGTGCACACATAACAAGATGTACAACCCGTACTTGTAATGAAAGGACCACGTGGTACGCTTGATGCACAATCCTTATAAAAGGAGCGAAAGCTTCTTACTTTTGAGTAAAACTATCAAAACTTTCATTTTCAAAGTTTTGCTCAAAAGAACAAGTACTTCCTCTTATGATTTTCAAAACCTCAAAAGTTTATATCACTTGTTGAGGGGTAGTATTTGCTTAAAAACATTGTTCACAAAAAATTGTTCTTCGTGGTAATCTTCCCACAAAACTCGAAATGGTCATATTCGATATCAAAATTTAATCAAAAATAACATTCATATGCCATTTTTGAGGGGGAGAAAAAATTATGTGATAAGAAATATGTTGTGAATTGCAAATGAATCGTCGTACTAAAGACTTAACCAATGAATTGACGAGATCTAAAAGTTAGTAACTCGAAAAGACTTGTCTGGGACGGGTAATAATTTCAAGCTAGTTTGCTAGTGATGTAAACGTGTCTCGCAAAGGACTTGTCCGAGTAGAATGTACCATTAGAGAAACTCTTGGTAGACATGAACTTTGACGGGTTTGACAACCTTTCGAGGTTTATCCACACCTTCAAGGTAGTTATTAGAGCTAGTTATCACCTAAAAGTCGACAATGTAACTCTTTAACTATGCAACGAACCGTGTCTCATGGGGATTGTCTATCATGAGTTGATCAATTCAAAAGTGCGCTTTTCTCTCACCGTGCAAATTTCACAAAATTCTTAAGCACGTGTGGAGGGAGTATTCTGCTAAGTCTTAAAATCTCAACAAAGGGTATTAAATGCTTTTACTCATAACCACTTTGAGAGATTTTCATGAAAATGGTTTTTGGCAACATAGGTTAGTCATGGAGTTATAAGGTGACTAAGGTTAGGAATAACTGTCCTATGATCCGCCAGAGTCGGAGGGATCTACCCAAGGACACCACCAATAGTCGAATTAGAAGTCCTTAGGTATGATTATAAAAAGGAGAAATGAGAATCGGAGAAAGAAGGAGTTGAAGAATTAAAAGAAAAGGAAAGAAAAGGGTGAAAAGAAATAGCCTCCAGATTACTCAACTTAGGGCGCACACGGGTTCAATTCATATGCTACCGGTTGTCACTTGATGACACCGTATTGAAGATCAAAGTCGTCATGGACCCAAAGGACGCATGCACTAAACCTTCTTAGCCACTCAAGTTTCTCTCAATGAAGCTTGTTTTATTCTCACAGGGAACCCTACGTAAACTATCGACTTTCTCTTATAGATTGTTGGTATTGAAGAAGGAGACCCTCTCCCTAGTCTCCGCTTAGGAAACCAAAGCGCACTACTGAGTCTAGAGCCATGAGATTCATCAAAAGATCTCTTAGGTACACTTGACAATTCATCGCTTGTCGTTCAACAATAAGAACACAAGTGATATATTATCGTGTCCTTCACAGATCTTAGCAATCTGTCGAGAACATTTATGAGGGGTTCACAAATGTGATCCTCGGTGATTGAATGGAAACTCCGCCAGGTCAACATCAAACAACCGACAAGCAGTCACTTTGGTAACTCCCGTGGATTACGCTTAGTGTGTCTCAAACGGTCTCAATCATGAGGTGATTTCGTGTACCTCGGTGCTCATCCGAATCAGAGATGTATTTCGATACATCGCGTTATCTCACTTGTGGGACTCCAGTTCAGGAACAGCCTTTGTGAGAATTAGAGTTGTGTTTTCACACTATGTTGTTAACACTCTCGAAGTTCAAACTTGTAAGCGATGGATTATTTCTGACCCATGTTTTATGTTTTCTTCTTATGGATGCTTGCGGGTGGAAAAGATCGTGCAGATTCTCCACATGCTCATACCTACAACATCACTAATTGAAGTTCTCTCGAAAGGCAACACAAAGTCAGAATGATTCTTCGTCAAGTCAAAGAATCTACAAAGGTTAAAGACTAAGAGAACTACATTAGTACTGAAATCCAACGTTAAAGAGCGTGTGAGCATGTTGGAGAAAGACGTGGAGACACTGGAGCAACGGTCGACTGATGCGACAACCACAACATACTATCACTTCCATCACAAAGAACAAAGATCAAAGAACAAAGAAAATGATGACGCCAAAGCGTAATACTTCAAAGGAAACAATTTCCCTACACTGGGAGATTTTTCGAATCAAGGCACTTCTTCTCACAAGAAAGAAGAATGTCGAAGACGCCAAAGCTACTATTACATCAAGACCTACAACGTTTAAAGATCAAATCATCAATCACTAACACTTAGGGGGAGATTGTTGGAATCACTCCTAAACTAGAATTCAAATGTTAGTAATTAATATGTAATAGTTAGCTTAATTATGGCTTTTATGTTAGTAATCAAGGCTAGGCTCATGTAGAAAGCTCATGAGCCTCTGCCAAAGCCCAATAAGGGAAAGGAAGGGAACTTGCATGTTGCCCTAGTTCCTTCCTATAAATACCCATGTAAACCATCCTTAGATGGTTGGTTGTTCATTTTATCATTTCACTCTACGCGTAACCTTTCTTATACATTCGTGTGTGTGTGTTAAGTATTCAACCGATCACTCTTTATCTATCTTTCTTATATTGATGCTTGTGTTACTAATATGGTGACCTAACAGAGGCACACCTACAAATGAGGTATGGTGTGCCTTTTATACTTGAAAACAAAAAAACCCTAATGGGCTTTGGGTTGGCTCGGTTTAGGATTGGATTGGACTTGGATTACAACATGAATAAAAAAGCTAGCTTATACATAACTACTAACCTATCGGATTAGTCCAATCCATAAGACCATTGACTAATTAATTATAAATAATATGACACGATACAAAATTCTTAAATATAAAATGACCATCACTTTTCTTTAATGCTAACACTATTCCTTCAATAGAAATCATAAGTACCAAAAATCAAACCTTAACATAATTAGTGTAACCCTAAATCGTTCCTACTTCTATTACAATACTTCGATTCCTTCTTTAAATTTATCAACAAAAAACCATTCTTAATATTAGATCCTTAAATTCAACATAAAACATAGATTAGATGGGTTATTCGATCATTAAAATCCATGAAAATTATTCTATCAGTTTTGAAAAAAAAAATGTGTGTAGGTATATTATGTTACTCCGTCAGTCCCAAATTATAAGTCAATTTTCAATTTACACAAAGTTTAATAAATTCTCATTAACTAATTTGTTCACCAATCGAATATCTCCTCTCTTCACTAAAGTTTCTTTTGATTGGTTGAATTAAAGAAATAGACAAGTGTTTTGGGACTACCAAAAATACAAAAATAGACATATAATTTGGGACGGAAAGAGTAATAGGATGAAGTGGTGAGGATGATAAATAGTGTGGGTTGTCATCTTTTTAGATTATGAATTAGGAATTAGGGTTAATATTAAGATGGCGTGTTAAGGAATTGCTTAGGTGGCTTTTAAAAGGTGGGGAGGGGTGGGTGTTTCCACCTACGATGTGAGTGACACATCTTCTTTTTGAAACATTCTTTTTATATAATATATAGATACAATTTTAATCATAATTTGTTAAACTTAATCTTGGTTGTTTTATATTTTTATTTTTTATTAAATATCCTACCAAAGATTTGTAGTTGACTTATGTTTATAAAAAGTTATCATATGTTGATTCGCTTATTTTGCTGGAAGTATACACGATTGAAAAAAAAAATTTGCTTTCATTTTAAGTTTCATTAGATGTTTTTATACGTTTTCTGATACATTTTAAAATTGTTCTTTTAGTTGAATTCTCGAATGTTATAACATTTTTTTAATTTATATTTTGATCATTTTATGTTATGTGCATAAACATTACATGAAACATTTAACAAAAATTTCTTAAAAATAATTATATGCAATTGTAAAATTTCATCACTATATGGTAATCGCCTAATATTTTTAGACAGATATGTTATTTCAATATTTATAAATAGAAGTGGAGGGGCAAATGAGTCATTTTGGTGAAGCAATAGACCATGTGGGGATTTGTGTGTAGGGTGGAGGGTAACTTAGGAATTTTAAGTGGAAGAACACACACAAACCAAGATGGCAAAAGAAGCCAATAATTAAAATGGACCGGGTTGGTTGGTTACTTGCGAAGGAAAATTTTTTTTTTTTTGCAAAATGTAAAAAAACACCGACGAAATGGTTGATTGGTGAAGCGGCTTGCAATGCCATCTAAACACAAGCCACAAAGCACCTCCATTCCATGAGATAACGTCCATTAATTAAATGGGGCCTAATTACATTATTGATTATTCTATTGGGCTTATTTTTTTTCATAAATTAATGAAGTTATTATAGTTGTTTATAAGTTCTTGGCAGGTTATCTAAACTCTAAGTATATAGTTTTGACTTTTGATACGTTGACTTAACTTTTCGGTATAATTATCTCTCAGATTAAAAAGGTAATCTAAGGAAAATCAATCATGCTTGGCTAGTGTGGCTAAAAGAAACATAGAGATCGTTACCTTTTGATGTGTTAGGTTAAAGTTTTAAAAAATCATGCACATATGTCATTTTATATTATAGGTTCCTTAGGAATGTCTAATTTTATTTGGAAATTTCTTAACACGTTTATATTAAAGCTAGATTTCTAAATACGGAAACGGATTTTATAAAATTGATAAATCTTTAGACGAAACAGGGGAATGTTACTAATATCAGGAGTCTAATATGTACTTCGAGAATTAAGTCATATCATGATTCATGAACAAGTACCAGTGGACTGAGAAAACTTTTGAATTAGGTGTGATATTTATAATAAGTAAATTAAAAGGATAAGAAAAATATTAAATTTCTCTTCTTAAAGATGGTGGTAAGTGGTAACCACCGAAACAATACAAAAATCACATCACCACATGCGGCTAAGATGATGCTGGTCAGGGGTGTTCATCGGTTCGGTTATCGGGTTATTTGGTTTATTCGATTCGGTTAGTTCGGTTAATTTTTTTTTCTGAGTATAACCGAAAACCGAACCGAACCAAAATTAAATTTGATTCAACCGAACCGAATAACCGATAACCGAACCCCTATAACCAAAAACCGAACCGAATAATCCGAATTACATAATTTTAATTATTATTTTTATTTAATTATATATATTTTTAACACAAAATATTTTTTCAAGCTTAAATCATGTTATATTTATACTAAAAAAGAGTTTTAGTGAATTCGGTTTCCGGTTCGGTTTTCGGTTTTCATTGCCAAAACCATATCCAACCCGATAACCAAATATTTAGTTCGGTTCGGTTCGGTTTTGACCAATTCGGTTCGGTCACAAATTCGATTCAGTTATTTTTGGTTCGGTTCGGTTTCGATTTTCGGTTACTGCGAATATTACACCCCTAAATTGCTGGCTAAATGGATTATAAGTTTCTTATCATACTAGGAAGATTGGGCTCAAACATCATTAGTGGTTTTCCTTCTGTTATTCTTATGGCCTACAATTAAGTAGGCCTAAGGCCTCTACCAAAAATGACAAAGTTTGCAACCCAAACAAAGATTAAAGTCGTATACTCGTATGATATGTGTGTTATACTGTAGTATATGTAATTCTTCTTATTTGCTTCAAGTTGATATATTGAAAAAGGTGATTCGAAATTGTCTAATTTTTCTCATCCCTCAAGGATGGCCACCAAATAATGTGCAAAAGTTTCTCACCGTGTTACAAATACTAGTGATGACTATGTTTTACGGCCTAAATATATACCTTATCATACAGTCTGAAGAAAAAGTGATTGTGAGCATTTACGCATTGCTTTTCTGACGGTAGCTGATCCAAGTGCCTTTGAATTTTGTGTTTTTTATAGGCCTTATCATACTACATGCTACACGTTGTGCCTTGATCACTTAATGTACATGTACTAAGGTCTAAAGTATGGGTAATGGAAATGACGGAAAACTTAAAGGGTAATTTGATGGTTTGACTTGATTTAGCAAGTGTCTTAACAAATATATGAAGCTGATGATCGATATGTCATTGTTTTATGTGTTTCACCTTCACAACTCCATTTATGAATGTATTCCATATTATGTTTCTCTATATCTTAATAAACTTCTCTCTCACATCGCCCCAGCTTTTTTATTTCTTGATGGGAAGACTTAAAAATCTTTTATATAATAAAGAAATTACATCATTTCGGAGTTATTCTGTCAATTCATTCTTATTGAAAAACAATTGGTAAATAGGAGGCTCGATTTTCACGTAAAGAAAATCACGCGATGAATTGGTTAATAAAGGTCAAAATTAAATTGATTTTAGTCAAACTTTAACAAATTTGGTGGAGAAATTTGATTAATAAAAAAAAACACATAAAATATATGTGTCAAATTTGTGAAAACAAAAAACTTAAAAAAAGACGAGGTAATTAATTAAACTTTAGTGGTTGAATTTTTATAAATCATATAGAGTTAATTGTAATATTATAAGCCTACATGTTTTTTAATATTTAAATTATAAACAAATACCCCCTTATATTTTATATCCTTTATACTTTATATCTTAAAAAATACAATATATATATTGTTTTAAAATAACAACATATAAATTTGCTTAAGATTATAAGTATCAATTTATTTACTATATACGTTTAATAAGGACTCATTTATTTCATTTTTAAAAGTTTAATATATGTTGACATGAGTTTACATTTTAAATACGGATAAATTACTGAAAACGGGAATATAATTATCAATTTGTAAGCACGGGTTACTTTAATATAAAAATAAATATACGCGATTGTACTTATAACAATGACTCATGTAATTTTATTTATTTATATAAGGATATCTGGAGAAACATTTTTAAAAAGCTTTAAGGAGTATACTTTAACTTTATCAACGCTCATTATGTGCTGAGTTAATTGCATTTTTGGTCCTTGTGGTTTGGTCAAATTGCAGGTTTGGTCCCCAAAACTTTGAAAGTGCAACGATAGTCCTTATTTTGAAGTTTGGGTTGCATTTTTGGTCCTTATCGATGTGAAATGACCAAATTACCCCTGTCTTTTTCTGAAGAAGACAAAGGGTATTTTTGTCATTTCACTTTATCCAGGGACCAAAATTGCAATCCAAACTTCAAAATGGGGACTATCGCTGCACTTTCAATATTTTGGAGACCAAACCTGCAATTTGGCCAAACCACAAGGACCAAAAATGCAATTAACTCTTTTTACTCTTATGTGTTATTAAACTTGCATCATGTGTACAACATAATATCAGTAGTTAAATTTGAATAAAAACAATAACATCTTTGTCAGCTAAATAAAATTATTTGAGTTACCTAACAGAAATTTTTACAAATATTTTACCAAATTCTAATGGGTATTAATTCATAATGAAAAACTCGTGCATAAGTATAAGTTGTACTTATATCACAATTTTCATGGGCAAATTCTTATATGTAAATATACTGAACTAAAATGTTAAAATAAATCTAATTTATGTGTAAACTTCCTGCGTGCACGAAACTTATAACTATATAATTATATGCAATTACCTTTAAAGACACAATACTCATTATTAATACAGAATAATTTTTTTTTTGTCAAAATCCCGTGCATGCACGGGTATTATAACTAGTATATATTTAGTAACATTTTTGGATGGTATTGAGTTCCTTGGTGCATGTTTTTAGTTGTTGCTGCAAGATAGACGTTCTTACATCAAATTTGTTTCGGTGGCCTGTTTTCGTGTGGTTTATAGGGATGGCAATCGAGTCGTGTTCGGGTTGATCTATTCGGGTTCGTGGGTTGGCGGGTCACTGTAACCTTAACCCAAACACGACCCATTTATTAATTGTGTCAAGAAACTCAACCCTAACTCAGACCTGTATAACATGTGCAACCCGTTTGTGACCCATTTAACCTGTTTAAGTAAATAGGTCAAGTGGTTAATAAGGTTGGTGGTTTGTCGATTTAGCTAGTTTAAATAACATACAAATAACTACACGGCAATTTCAATAATATGTGAGTTATAATGTAATTCACTCATGTTAAGTACAATACAAAATATATTTAATTCAAATCTATCATAAAATCCAAGTTATATATTTTATATTTAGAGCCTTATATACTTAAACAAGTTCATGTATTGACATGTTTAATACTTACTCAACCCAAATACGACCCGTTTATTAAACACGTTAGACGGATTGACCTGTTTTTGACCCAAACCTATTTATCCTAAACCCAAACCTTATTAACTTCGTGTCGTTTATCATGTCGTGTCGAGAATTGCCACCTCTAGTGGTTTACATCTACACTGTATGGAATATAATTTTAGACTTTTTGGATTTGTTTGTCTGTTGTCGTCTTCATATAAAAATTGGCACAAGGTGTTTTGTTGCAGCACAACCTGGTCCGGCCCAACCGCTCAACCCCTTTTGACCCATAGTAGAAATAGACGGTTACAACATGGACCCTTATCGAAACCCTTACGTACCCAACCCACCCATATTGCCACGTCTGAGATAAACGTATACCTATGAGTTGAATGATCATTCTTGTGTAGTAATGCATACACACTTATTTTGGATTATTAGTTGAGACATCAGCATCAAGGATTAAATTATGGAAAACAGTGTTAAAATGGTCACCATTAAATCATTTGTCCCACCTCAAGGTCCCATTTTTTGTGTTATTGAGCGTCGTAGTATTATTAATAAAATAATACCGGTTGGTGGGACTTTTTCGTCCATAGATCATAATGCTGACTTTTAAGAAGGCCATAAAGGCTTGAACTATGCTAATTATGAAAATGGTAGAACTGTAAACTGAAAGGTCCACAATGGTGCACTGTACTCTCGGATGCGTTTTAAATTGGGTTGCAAAATATAGTTATGAACTGAAGTCATCCAAAGATTTGATATAAGAATCTGTCGACGTTTGGCCCTAGAGTTTACATTCAAACTTGGTATCCAATTCACCCCAAGCCTAAAAGTCCGAGGAAAGTATTCACCGAAGCCCAGGCCAGAACCAGGGCTCGGACTGGGCGAAAAGAAACCGGGTAAGCTCTTGACCCGTAAGGCCGCAATCTAATTGGAGGCATCACGACACCCTTTTGAATCTACTCTAACTCTAACTACCTCATGGGAGATGATGACCGAGACTCATTGTCTATGTGTTTATATATCAGCACTTACAAGTTATGCAGAACTTGAAATTGTATATGGCAATTTAGTGACAATTCGAGTCGAGCTCTTAGACGTTTAACTTTGACTCGTCATATATTTGAGGTTTTCAATTTTTTTGTTAAAACCAAAAGTAGTTGAAATGTAACTTAAACAAGCTTAGGGGGTGTTTATCAAATTAAGTGGTAAAATATACGGCTCTTATTTAGCCTCTTATTGGGGAGAGGGTAGTTTTAATGTCACCCCCAATTAAAAGGGATTAAAGCTTTGGGCCCACATTTCTTCTCCACTAAGAGGAAAAGAAACACCCCCCTTAGCTTCTTTTTATTTGAAAAGGCAAAGTTTAGCAACTTTTTGCGATCCTAATTTATCAAATTCAAAACGTGAAAATGGAAAGAAAAGTAAAAGAGGTCGCATGAGTAGTAGAAATGGAAATGCATGACATATGCACTTGATTGAAGTGATGATGAGTGGTTCCTCACGTGGAAATCTTTATACGAACCTTCTTTCGTAGTCTTGTCTACCTATAAACCTTTTTCTTTCTTTCATGACCACCCTATCGATTTAAATTGGAGGATCGATACATACATCACATCTTTTGATACATGCATCATAATTTGTGCATTATAATTTGTACCGTAAAATACTGTAATAATTAAATTATGGTGCATGCATCAAAAGATATTATCTGAGTATCAACCGTTTTAGATTAGCCACTTTCTTTTAGCTCGCTATGGATATTACGTAGGTGTGGTTATTTGCACATAGACTATAGAGTAATGATGTATTTTTTTTCTTTGAAAAATACATATAAAAATCTTATCAAAAATCTTTTATATAATTGAAGAAATAATTTATTTAACTAAGAAAAATATTTACCAGGACCATAAAAAAATTCTGTGAGATTATTTGATTATAAATCATACGTTATCAACGTAATTTATAAATCTAATTAATGAGTGATAAATACATTCTTTCATTAAAATAGGTTATGTTTAATAAATACATTTAATTAGTGCATTTTAAAATTTAAAGGCACTTATAGACAAACCTCAAAATAAAATACTTGGTGTCCTTTTGGTTTGTAGATTGATTTAAGATTAGGATTTGAATTTGGATTTAAATTTAAATTAAGATTTAAATATGATATAAGAGGGAGAAAATATAAAATATAATAAAATAAAAGAGTTTCTATAAAATATTACTTTTTTTTAAATGGATTTTATAATTAAGACTAATATTATTTA
Organism: Chrysanthemum lavandulifolium; assembly: GCA_022545495.1. NCBI lineage: Eukaryota > Viridiplantae > Streptophyta > Magnoliopsida > Asterales > Asteraceae > Chrysanthemum > Chrysanthemum lavandulifolium. The sequence goes on along the minus strand of CM040238.1, from coordinate 174,039,243 downwards.
TAAAAAAAAAATAAGATAAAAAGATATGTTATGTGGTTATAATGAAATTGTGGCCCACTTGACAAAAGAAAATAAACAAATGAAATTCTATCTAGAATTTATACACGCCAAATAATTAGCAACTAATCCTAATTCTTGAGTCCACAAAAATCAACGAAACAACACAAATATATTTTCACTCCTAACATGATGGTCAAAACCCACCAACCAACCAAACCCATCCTTAATTGATAGCATTTCAACAAATGATATATTTCTAAGGGAGAATTACATATATATCCTTCCAAAAACTTGAAATTGCATATATATCCAAGTCAAAATCATAATTACATATATATCCCTTTTAAACTTTAAATATTTCATATATATCGAAAATAATAAAATTTATACAATAAAAACAAAAAAATACATTATTAAATATATATTCACAAATATGCCCTTAGTTTTTCAATCGTATAAACCCACACAACCCAGGAACACAATTACCCCTATGCCACTACTTTTGTTTGAACAAATTTGGCAATCTATAAAGATTTGTAAAGTTTTTTTGTTTAAACCCATTTTTCATTTATAACAAAATACGATAAAAAACCTACTAATTCATTTTCAATGTCTACCCAAAGTAAACTCCTCAATCCCAGTTTAATAATACTTGGATTCTTAAATGTCATTGATGGAATTTTACAAAAGATGTATGTAGGTTCAATATTTACATTAAAAATTAAACTACATATGCTAACCCAACACATGATATTATGACATTGATGTTAGTAATTGTGTTTGTGGTTTGTGATCATGGACTCTTGTTGGTGGTTACTGTATACATAACCAAGAAGATGAAGTACCAAGAAGATGGGAAAATAATTAGGGTATAATGGTAAATGTATATTTAATAATGTATTTTATTGGTTTGATTATATAAAATTTATTAATTTGGATATATATGACATATTTAAAGTTTAAAGAGGATATATATGTAATTATAATTTTGAGTCGGATATATATGCAATTTTAAGTCTTTGCATGGATATATATGCAATTGACCTTCTTTCTAAAAACTCACTTGGACCAATATTGATTGTCCCCAACAATGTCAGTTTTATAAACAAGTAATAAAACAGTTTACGTACAAACACTATTTATACTTTTCAGAATATAACTCTTTATTAATATAAATCAAAGAATTACAAAGTGTTGTGCGGAAAACACTTTACTGAATGACAATCTATAACTCAACTCTCTAAACGCAAGTGAACTTATGAGTCTCTGATAGGATTAAAGGCTTGTTGTAAGTTCAACGAGAGTAAATATACTTCAATAAATTCAACAATAAGAATGTGAAGCGACCAACAATTTACTCTCGACCAACATTCCCTTTTATACTAGTACGAGGTAGTTGCTTAGTGGGATTAGGTAAATATGTGTCAAGCATCCTACGGAATAAGTATAATAAAGTACATCTTCCATTTAATGCATCTATTCTAAGAAACCCGTCAAGTTTACTTTAGTGAACATTTATACCAACTGTTGACTGCTTTTCACCAATTCATATATTGTTTGACTTTTCACAAAATGCACTTTATCCTGCTCATTTGCATCTTTGAAAAGTCCCGCCTAAACACCATGGACTAAGAACTATGCTCCGTTAGTAGTCAGAGAGCTGAGACGTTCATCAGGGTATTGTTAACCCCTAATGAATCTTTATACTTCAGTATAAGTTGCTTCTACATGCTAGCTGACCCGCGTCAGCCAGTGAGTATGTCTTCAAGTAATATTTGTTAGGGCGTAAAGTGATGGTCATTCTTAATATAGGAACCTTGTACTAGTCTAATACATGTAATAGGATACCAAATAGTCCAAATACATAATTAAAGTCCAAACTAATAGTGTAGTGGGCCAAGGCCATTACTCCATGGCGTGTCCGACCCATGAAGCCCACATACACATATATATTACACCTCCTAACATGTTAGGAAGTGTGGGAGTTCATTTGTATTTCATCATTTACACATAGTTGGTGTGTGAAGTGTGTTTTTTCTCTCCACCATCTCTCCTCTCTTTCTTGTTGATGCAAATAATGTCTAAAAACGTTATTGGTATCTTTTGATATCTCTACGTTTTGATGATAACAAAATGTAAAAATGTGTTACGTTCAAATTAACGTAAAATTTTTTTAAATCAAAATATCCCGTTTCTACATATATCACTTTAGGTAAAAACAAACAAATTTACAACTTGACAAGTGATCAAAGAAGTGAATTTGTGTTTCAAACTTCACATTTTTAATGTGACAAAACATTTTTTCAAAAATACATTTTACAAATTATTTTTGAATATTAGAGAAATGTTTTAATGGAAAAAATAACTTAAAAAACTCCCAACAGCTAGTTTTCCCCTCAAAACAGTTCCTAACTTTCCAACATAAACTTTCACCACTAAAGACAAAAATAGGAGCATTTTTGTCTGGGAAGGTACCACAGTAGTATTTAGTGGTACCGTCCACTGTAATGAACGATTTTTTGTCCCTATAAATACCAGCCCACTTCACAGTTTTTTCTCATCTTTTTCACACAAAACTTTCGGAGTTTAAATCTCCTAACACGCACACACTCCTGTGATCATTTAGATAGTTTTCTTTTGTTTTAAAGTGATCCTCTCTTCCAACCAAGTGATCACCTGATCATTTAGTGTTTGCTTATGTGCTAGGTTTCAAGAAGACCCTAAAACATCACATCTAGAAGCCGTAAAAAGAATATTTAGATATATTAAGGGTACAACACAATTAGGATTATGGTATCCTAAGGGCACGTGAGTAGAAACAATTGTATATGCAGATTCTGACCATGCAGGTGATTATGTTGACCGAAAAAGTACAAGTGGGGTATGTACTTTTACGGGATGTTGTTTAACATCTTGGTTTTCAAAGAAACAAACGGCATTAGCAATATCAACAACCGAAGCCGAATACGTCTCCGCCGGTAAAGCATGCCAACAAGCACTATGGATGAAACAAGCGTTAGTCGACTACGACATTCATCTTAGTGACATAGCCATTCTATGTGACAACAAGGGTGCCATAGATCTAAGCAAGAATCCGGTATTACATTCTCGCACAAAGCATATAGAGATTCATCGTCACTTCTTAAGAGACAATGTTCAAAAGGGGAACATCTCTATTGAGAAGGTAGCATCCGAAGACAACATAGCCGACGTCCTCACCAAACTGTTGAAGCGGGAACAATTCAACCTACTTCGTCTTGGTCTCATGGAACAAAAGTCGTAACTTACTTTTTTTTTACTCTACAAGGTATGTAAACACTAGCCTTCTTCTTTCTGAGTCTAGGATCTCTATTTCACGCACAAATAACAAACAATACGGGAATTTTCAAAACCCAAGATAAGTTTTTCACTTATAATTTTCTTATTTTCTTTCAAAATAAGTACGAGTTACATACACATCCTTCTTTCAAAAGGATAAAACGTTTGTATTTCAAAATGCTTTCTAAAATGATGCTCCTTCCCGTATCAATTTTACAAAAGAAATTTCTCACGTCTAGGACAAATCGCTTTTTCATTATTAATACAACGTAAAAACCCGTTTTCATTGCATCTCATATCTTTTGAATGCTAAAGGGGACACATAACCAATATGTGTTTTCGGGTACATTCATTTAAGCCACAATGAATAAGGAGCATTGGGAACACTAAATTACGTACTCAAGTACTAAATACGTGTTTACGGGTTATCTCACATAATAATATGCTTTTCCACTTCTAGTTTATTTTTCTTTTTTCTTAGGAGTCGAGATAACCGCAACTCCAAATAGTTTGCATATAGGCACACACTAGGCAAAAATGTTTCCAAAAGAAAATTTTGTCTTTGCTCGGATCACTGGACCCACGGATCCCAAATTTCATGCCGGATGATCCTCGGGAAGGATCCGTGGGATCCGTGAGACAGTAAGTTGTTTTACCTTCTATTTTTCTCAATTTGGATGAAAAATCCACATTTGTTTTATTTTTTGGAGTATGTTCTTTAATGCTTGTGTTCTCATGATCACATGCCTTAAATTCATATCTAATCATTAGATTTTAATCCACATTTTGGGTCAAGCATTTATTACAATGCTTTGTTTTTTTTATATATAGAACTCCCAAAATGCTTGCATAATCCATCTCATCTTCACAAACAAACAACACCATGTCATTCACAAGTTCTTACAACTTAGATGAATCACCTAGTACAAACAATCATCTTCATGAAACCCAAACCTTTGTACTTCCACCTTCCAAAATACCACAATCATACTCTAAGATATCCGCATGGATTAACATCCGATCTTGTTGCTTATGAAAACCATAATCATATGGCTCATCACCATCAAATAACTCACCACAAGATGCTTCCATTATAGCACCTCCTTCATCACCAACAAGTACACCAACTTCATGACCAAATCACTCACCACCTAAAATCACTCTTTTGGAACTCCTTACGACTCCAACAAGATCTCAACAACCAAAGCAAAAATAAATAGCCTTTTTGACACCTCCAACTTCTCCAAACACAATATTCAATGATCTTGAAACATAACCACCTTTAGCTCCCATTAAACTACAAGAACATCTAGGTTCTTTTCCACCACCACTTCCAATCATTCCGGAATTTGATCCGTATTTTCCTATTTTTCCACCACAACTTCCGCAACTCTGATAAGGTTTTAAAATGTACCTTTTTGAGGGGTCGTTTAAGCCCTTATTTGATCACTTTTGTATCCGTTATTACTTAATATCGTTCTTTTTCACTTTTTAGGTCTCTTGAAGGCAAATTGTCAGAATGGCACTTATTTGGACGAAAAGGCGCGATATATGAAGAAAATGGCCAAAGTCAAGAATCGAGACACTCAAGTCGCTAAAATACAAGGTGACGCGCCATCGCTTAATCTACGACGCCGTCGGAGCATTTTATGACGACACATAAGCCAAATTTCTTATTTTCAAGTGATGGTGTCGCTTTGAAAGAGTAGGTCGTCGCAACTCGACGGCCTAGATTTGATCCAGACGGCGCCGGTCAAGAGGACGGCGCACAAGCACAAGGTGACGCCGTCGCAAGACTAAGGTGGCCAAGACGAAACCCTAATGACGGCGACCACGGGTCACAAATCATAAGGTGACGCCGTCGCATATGTAATCTTATATATAGAATCCGAATTTTCAAGATTTATGTGTAGTCTTTTGAAGTAAAACCTAAACCGAACCAAGGTCATTTTGTACAAGATTTTAGGGTTCAAACCCTAACTTACATCAAGATAAGTGTTTTACTTCATTAATTCAATTATGTCTTTGATTATTTGTGTGTATGCTTGCATGTTCTCCACGTCCGGCTAATTTACTTGTGTGTTTGCTTAGGGAATATGAAACTTAATTATTAAATATTGATTGGTTGTCTCTTATCTTAATTGATTAATGATCTAGTAATACGATAGGTCATTCGTTGTGTAATTAATGCTTGATTAATCTTTGTGAACCTTAGGCTATAGCACTTAGAGCGGGTTGTAGGCTAAACCATCCAAAGAGGGCCTTAGAGTTAGAGTTTATAATCCCTAGAGGGAGACGAGACCCTTTGGTAAGTTCAAAGAGTTAGGGATAAACGCATACCCTACGACTTTAGACACACAACGCGATTAAGAATAAGGACGTGACAATTCCACCATCAACAGGAGATAATTAAGGAGTAATAAAACCTAAGTGAACACATCTTTAAACTATCATACGAGCATGATCTCTGCTGAACCGTCAAGTTTTCTCACGCAAGCAAGAAACTTAAAACAGCTTAAGCACAGATGCAATGAAGATCTGAGGAGTATAGTGTTTCCCGGTCGTTATGTCCCAAATGAGCTATGCAATGGATTATCAAACGATAGTGATCGGAGATTTGAACGGAAAAGAGATTGTGAATTAATTATAACTACGTAAAAGCCAACAAATAAAAACGGCTTAAATGCAAATTAAAAGAAATTAAAAAGATTAAAAATATTAAATAAACGCTATCACTATTTTTAAAATAATGTTTTTGTTGATTTTATAAAACAAAATGACTTAAATAAACTATTTTAACTAAAACGTAAACTTAAAATATCTAAAAACGTGACTTAAAATGAAAACGTACGTTATGTACAAAAATTACGCTGGAGCGCAAGATAAAACGTAAAATTTAAGAAATAAAAGGCCTACGAGTGTAAAATCAATTTTCTCACGTACTACATGACAAAAGAAAATTTTAGGAAAAAGCCGGGTATTTTTTTGAGTTTTATTTTATTTATTACGAATTAAAAACGATTTAACACTAATTAAATAATTAAAAATACTAAAACTTTTTGGAAAAATCTGAAAATTGTACAGAAAATACTTTAAGTGCTACTGGATCTAGGAAAAATGTAAAAGCTGGGTGTTGCTTTGAGAAATAAGCTAAAAAAAAGCTAAATAAGTGCTATAAACTAAACTGCCAAACCTACTTAAATATTAAGTTGTGTAAAGAAATAACCAAAGAAGTCCCAAGGGCAATTGGTTAAGTGAGTGGTGTTGTGTGCGTGCTTGGAGGAGGAGACCGTGGTTTGAAACCTGCCTCAACCTTTTTTTTTCTCTTATTATCTCATTTAAATGTGAAACAGAACTGAGGTTAAATATTGAGCTGAGTAAGATAAAACATCAAAAAGCCCCTAGGGCAGTTGGTATGTGCTGCGTACTGAGGTTGGAGGTCGCAGGTTCAGTGTTCGAATCCTGCTTCTATCACTTTTTCGCTACTTATTTTTCTTTTGTAACTTGTTTATAACGACAAAGTAAGACTTTATGATAAAAAATAAACTTTTAGGAAAGCTTAAATTGTCAGAAATAGCTTATGCATCGCCAGCCTTAAAAAAAAAGAAAAGATGGATGGGTCTTAAAGGCGTTTGGGACAGAAAAGAAGGAACAAAAGCTTTCAAAAGCTTGTGAAAAGCCTACCTTAATGAATTTTAATCTACCACATCTAAATATGCTTAAGGCCACTTAAAATAAAGAAAATGAGAACACTAATACACAAAAAAAAAAAAAGGGGGCTGTTGGGAAAATGGCGCTAAGGGACCGTTTGGGACAATGACTAAGAGCTACAAAGAAGCAATCAAGAAGCTAAAAACTAAGCACCTAATCTACTTATCCTAAAGGGCACTAAGGGGCTGTTTGGTTTTGGATAGACCAATGTTAAATTAAGCTAATAGAAACTTAAAATAAGCTAATCACATCTAGTTGCATCCTAAATAAACCGAAATGACAAACATTAAACCGAAAAGTAAGCTAAACCAATTAAATAAGCGCTGGTATCCAAGTTTAACTAGGAATCCTAAGACTAAAACAAAATTGAAATAAGCAATAAAGGTGTCTTGATAAGCAATCGAGGGCACCTAATGAGCAATATCATTAACTAACCTAGTCTAAATACATGACAAGGACTTAATCGATGAAAACTAAGTCGGACGAGTACGATAAGCACTTTAAGAATCAACACAAGCTGCAAGGGTTGCAGCAGATGCACCAATGGGGTACTTTGGGGCTTATTTTGGATAAGCTAGAGTGTTAGTTAAGTCATGAGCTCTTGGCTACTTAGAGTCCACCTGGATAGCTATCATTTGCCCCCTATGGCAGCCCATGATAAGTTGTTTACAGCTTATAAATAAGCTAAGAAAAATGGTGCAGAGGGCTGCTGTACCAGCCTAAAACAGCCTAACAGGCATCTTTAAGGGCTAAAATAAGACACCAATAAGACTCCTATCCCACTAATAAGCTAAAGCATGAAGACCTAGTATTACCAACTACTTGTAACTTCCAATTCATATCCTAACTCTATCACTAACCACCCTAAATCTAATCTTGAAAAGGGCTTGTTGGAACTGCATAATAGAATGACATATGGTTTTCTTTGACCCAACCTTTGCAACCGGTTTTCACTACTTCTAAGTACTTAAAGGAACTTGAAAACACTAGATGCACTTTGACTTTCCAAGTCAAAGTGGGTAAAAACACTTTTTTTTGACCCAATACGTGAGCTTGACCCAAACATAGCTTAAACCAAACATTCCTTCAAATGGGAATTTCAACTAAAAACAGATTTTAAAAGAAAGAATCTTGGACTTTTCTATTATAAAACTAAATTGATGACTAATATAAGCTTAAACCTACATGACTTGAGCAAGTAAGAAGCAATTCAGAAATAAGCACTTCAAGTGCTTACTTAAAAAAAAATGCTTAAACAGAAGATTGTTAACTGAAATTTCATTAAAAGAAAAACTTAATACAAAGACAGAACTTGAATGAAAAGTTAAAAACTATAAAACCTAACTTAGACTCTAAAATTAAAAAACTACTCCTTATGGCATACAATGTATCTCTTTTATACTCGCCTATGTGTCTTCATCTCTCTCTCGTGCCACTTGTGAGATAACAATGCCAAAATACGCGTGCTCGCCATTAGCCGACCTTTGTCTTCATCTCTTTCTTCTCAGTCTTCTCGTGTGAGATAGACAAGGCAAAACACGCGTGCCTCTGCAGCCTCTCTGTCTTCATCCTCAGTCATAGGGGATGGGTTGGTTTGTCAGGGTAGGCGTGGGATTGTCAGTTTTTTTTATTTTATTTGTTGTGTGGGGTTTTTTTTTTGTGTAAGGGTGGGAAAATAGAGATGAAGAAGAAAGACAGTGGGGTGTTAACTAGGGTTGTGGGTGGAGTTGACCGGGTCTGCTTAATGGACCGGGTAGGGTGGATTGGGTATTGGGCTTGAGATGGACTTGGGTTTAGTAGTTTTGGGTTTATTAGGTTTATGGACTAGGCTTTAGGATTAGAATTTAGGATTGGATTTGAAACCAACCACAACAATAAGGACCAATTGCGTATAAACTGAAACTTTAGGGACCTCAAGTGTAATTTCTGAAAAGTATAATCCAAGGGCTAGTCTTGCCATCATCCAATAATCAAAGGACCAAAATTGCCAATTGTGAAACTCAAGGGATCGAAACTGTAATTTCTCAAAACTCTTAGATTTTTCACCAAAGGACTAAATATGATAATTTATGATTTTAAAAAGACCTTTGGTGACTTTTCTTTGAAATTTTGGCTCGTGGACTATTTTTGACAATTTTATAAATTTGGGGACTAAAGCGCAATTTTGCAAATTTGATATGTTTTTCATCCGATTTTGATATTTTTGCTTTTAAAACACATAAAACACCGATTTGTGATATTTTGATCATTTTGATGTGTTTCGAGTGTTTTCGATGATTTTGCGCTTTATTTTGTACAAAATGATGAGTATTTACACACTCATCAATCCCCACATCGAGATATTGCTAGTCCCTAGCAATTATTTGAGAAAACTAATGGATTTGAAACTCTTTACCAAAAGCCATTACTCGAGTAGCCAAATGTTTCAGTTCAAGTAAGAACCATGGTACACCGATAACCATGTGATTTTGAGCAAACCACCGACTTTCAACGGATTTGATTTGTCTTTACCGAAGCCGCTTTGCTCGGACTAGCCAACTCTTCACTTTTTAGGATATGGTGAGTGAATACCATACAATTTTGGGCAAATTGCAAGCCATATAAACGGATTTGAGAAATCTTTACCAAGAGCCGTTTGCTCTGGATTAGCCAATCCTTTAGTTTATCAAACATGGCGATCGATAACTAAATGAGAAAGTGTAAACACTTACTCCAAAAAAATTTTGGCCAAAACGGGAATTGGTATAATTATATGATAAAATTCGTGAGAATTCCCCACACTTAGAAATGAATATTGCCCTCAATATTCAAAGTACCCGGTTATGCCGAAACAAAGAACGAAAAGGGAAATACTACGGCCATTATTTAGAATGCTTTTTTTTTTTTTTTTTTTTTTTGTGAAAACTTATATATATATAACATGTGGGCAACTCCCCACACTAGGGTGGACACATGGGTGAAAACCAATGTTCACCATCGTTTTTGATTACCGAGTCGCTAGCTTGACTCGACCACGAATTCATTTGTTCATGGGAAGCAAAGTGGAAGAAACAATCTCCATCGACTTTCATTCAAGATGTTTGGACAAACATTTGAAGCACGTGAAGGTTCCACACCGATGAGATATAGAGAACCGCTCAAAATGATAAATGAAAATGCCGGATCAAAAATAGTGTCCTCATTCCCAAGGAGAAAAGGGAACGAGAAGTCACACCATATGTGAAGAAAATAAGGAAAATCATGATGATGATCATGACTAACTCCTCATTATCGGAGGGAATTCATGATTTTGATCATGAATCTCATCGATGAGGATAGAATCGTCATCACATGATGGAAGAGATAAGTTAGAATACGAGGTGGGACAAGTGGTGTGCTCGAGAGCTAGCAATTTCCACCACTTCCGTGATGGTCTCAGATCGACCTCGGACATTTCATCGAAAGAGGATTTACTTTCCCAAAAGTGTAGTCATTATTAAATTCAAAAGAGGATTTGAGAAAATCCCAAGTAACCTCGTAAATGTCGAGAGAATCACAAAAGGCAAATCACAATCACTATCGGATATATCCTCGGACTCACTTGGGATTGGGACAAGATCCTCAACACTAGACGATTTCGCTTCCAAATAGTCTTGAGATGATCATCCTCCATTATGAGAGAGTCTTTGGAAGCAATAATAGGTAAGATAGGTGTGATAGCAATAGACCGAGGAGTTGAGAAATAAGATCGCTCAATTGAATAACACTCTCCTCGTCGTTCTCATAATATTCCTTCATCTGAATACTATCCTCATCATCATCGCCATCATATCTCGATTCTTATATTCATCTCGTCAAGCTTACACACCATTCTTTTCATTTGCATTTTCTTTCGAATGCGTATTTCTTCGTAACTTTGAGGAAGATTACACTCCTCGTAATCATTGAAATGATGTGAAGGCTCGAAGTCCGATGACCGATGGAACATCGTGGGGTTGGAAATTGTCAAACCGGAGAATTGGAATTTTGAAAATTTTGATTCACCTACCGACATTCAAAAGTCGCATGAGGACCCCCGCAATTCTCACAAGAGATAATTGGGAAAATAACTTTCACCAAAGTTCGATTGTAACATGGTTCCGGCTCATAGACAAGCGGGACTGTGGTGGACAATCAAAACCGAACGAGAATCATTCTCACAAAACTCGTATGAGTAGGATTCAGACAATGTGGAGGTAGGTAGGAAAAATCGGGTGTTTCATTTGAAATGGGATCGAATTACCGACAAATTTGTCTCCAAACTCACATTGGTACATCGACAATTTCCACTGTTAAATGGACCTCCACACCAGAACATGTCGAAAACCATGACATCAAGAATTAAACGGTTAAGAGGGATAAGAGATGAAGAATTAAACAGATTGGAGGATAAAGGAATGGAGAATTAAACAGATTAGAGGGTAAATGAATGGAGAATTAAACAGATTAGAGGGTAAAGATGAATATTTTTGGATTTTTGAAAAATAGGATATAGAAACAAAGAATGAAAATATTTTTGGGTTTTTGATTTTTATAAGAAAATATAAATACATACAGATGGTATAAACAAGGAGTGAATATCCAAATCACTAATCTGCTAGACGGAAGATAATCAAGACAACTCCCGCAAGGCGCTTAAAATTTGATCTCTGTTGAACCGTCAAGTTTTCTCACGCAAGCAAGAAACTTAAAATGACTTAAGCACGGATGCAATGAAGATCCGAGGAGTATAGTGTTTCCCGGTCGTTATGTCCCAAATGAGCTATGCAATGGATTATCAAACGATAGTGATCGGGAGATTTGAACGGAAAAAGAGATTGTGAATTAATTATAACTACAGAAAAGCCAACAAATAAAAACGGCTTAAATGCAAATTAAAAGAAATTAAAAAGATTAAAAATATTAAATAAACGCTATCACTATTTTTAAAATAATGTTTTTGTTGATTTTATAAAACAAAATGACTTAAATAAACTATTTTAACTAAAACGTAAACTTAAAATATCTAAAAACGTGACTTAAAATGAAAACGTACGTTATGTACAAAAATTACGCTGGAGCGCAAGATAAAACGTAAAATTTAAGAAATAAAAGGCCTACGAGTGTAAAATCAATTTTCTCACGTACTACATGACAAAAGAAAATTTTAGGAAAAAGCGGGTATTTTTTGAGTTTTATTTTATTTATTACTAATTAAAAACGATTTAACACTAATTAAATAATTAAAATACTAAAACTTTTGGAAAAATCTGAAAATTGTACAGAAAATACTTTAAGTGCTACTGGATCTAGGAAAAATGTAAAAGCTGGGTGTTGCTTTGAGAAATAAGCTAAAAAAGCTAAATAAGTGCTATAAACTAAACTGCCAAACCTACTTAAATATTAAGTTGTGTAAAGAAATAACCAAAGAAGTCCCAAGGGCAATTGGTTAAGTGAGTGGTGTTGTGTGCGTGCTTGGAGGAGGAGACCAGGGTTCGAAACCTGCCTCAACCTTTTTTTTTCTCTTATTATCTCATTTAAATGTGAAACAGAACTGAGGTTAAATATTGAGCTGAGTAAGATAAAACATCAAAAAGCCCCTAGGGCAGTTGGTATGTCTTTGCGATCGAGGTTGGAGGTCGCAGTTCGATGTTCAATCTCGCTTCTATCACTTTTTCGCTACTTATTTTTCTTTTGTAACTTGTTTATAACGACAAAGTAAGACTTTATGATAAAAAATAAACTTTTAGGAAAGCTTAAATTAAGCTGTAAATAGCTTATGCATCAGCAGTCCTTAAAAAAAAAAGAAAAGATGGATGGGTCTGTTAAAGGGGCGTTTGGGACAGGAAAAAGAAGGAACAAAAAGCTTTCAAAAAGCTTGTGAAAAAGCCTACCTTAATGAATTTTAATCTACCACATCTAAATATGCTTAAGGCCACTTAAAATAAAGAAAAATGAGAACACTAATACACAAAAAAAAAAAAGACAGGGCCTGTTGGGAAAAATGGCAGCTAAGGGACCGTTTGGGACAGCGGCTAAGAGCTACAAAGAAGCAATCAAGAAGCTAAAAACTAAGCACCTAATCTACTTATCCTAAAGGGCACTAAGGGGGCTGTTTGGTTTTTGGATAGACCAATGTTAAATTAAGCTAATAGAAACTTAAAATAAGCTAATCACATCTAGTTGCATCCTAAATAAACTGAAATGACAAACATTAAAACTGAAAAGTAAGCTAAACCAATTAAATAAGCAGTTGGTATCCAAGTTTAACTAGGGAATCCTAAGACTAAAACAAAATTGAAATAAGCAATAAAGGTGTGTTGATAAGCACTGAGGGGCACCTAATGAGCAATATCATTAACTAACCTAGTCTAAATACATGACAAGGACTTAATCAGATGAAAACTAAGCTGGAACGAGTACCTGATAAGCACTTTAAGAATCAACACAAACTGCTGAAGGGGTTGCAGCAGGACAGACCAATGGGGGGTACTTTGGGGCTTATTTTGGATAAGCTAGAGTGTTAGTTAAGTCATGAGCTCTTGGCTACTTAGAGTCCACCTGGATAGCTATCATTTGCCCCCTATGGCAGCCCATGATAAGTTGTTTACAGCTTATAAATAAGCTAAGAAAAATGGTGCAGAGGGCTGCTGTACCAGCCTAAAACAGCCTAACAGGCATCTTTAAGGGCTAAAATAAGACACCAATAAGACTCCTATCCCACTAATAAGCTAAAGCATGAAGACCTAGTATTACCAACTACTTGTAACTTCCAATTCATATCCTAACTCTATCACTAACCACCCTAAATCTAATCTTGAAAAGGGCTTGTTGGAACTGCATAATAGAATGACATATGGTTTTCTTTGACCCAACCTTTTGCAAATCAGTTTTTCACTACTTCTAAGTACTTAAAGGAACTTGAAAACACTAGATGCACTTTGACTTTCCAAGTCAAAGTGGGTAAAAACACTTTTTTTTGACCCAATACGTGAGCTTGACCCAAACATAGCTTAAACCAAACATTCCTTCAAATGGGAATTTCAACTAAAAACAGATTTTAAAAGAAAGAATCTTGGACTTTTCTATTATAAAACTAAATTGATGACTAATATAAGCTTAAACCTACATGACTTGAGCAAGTAAGAAGCAATTAAATAAGCACTTCAAGTGCTTACTTAAAAAAAATGCTTAAAGTAAGATTGTTAATCGAAATTTCATTAAAAGAAAAACTTAATACAAAGACAGAACTTGAATGAAAAGTTAAAAACTATAAAACCTAACTTAGACTCTAAAATTAAAAAACTACTCCTTATGGCATACAATGTATCTCTTTTTATACTCAGCTATGTGTCTTCATCTCTCTCTTCTCGTGCCACTTGTGAGATAACAATGCCAAAATACGCGTGCTCTGCCATTAGCCAGACCCTTTGTCTTCATCTCTTTCTTCTCTGTCTTCTCGTGTGAGATAGACAAGGCAAAACACGCGTGCCTCTGCAGCCTCTCTGTCTTCATCCTCAGTCACAGGGGATGGGTTGGTTTGTCAGGGTAGGCGTGGGATTGTCAGTTTTTTTTATTTTATTTGTTGTGTGGGGTTTTTTTTTTGTGTAAGGGTGGGAAAATAGAGATGAAGAAGAAAGACAGTGGGGTGTTAACTAGGGTTGTGGGTGGAGTTGGACTGGGTACAGTTAATGGACCGGGTAGGGTGGATTGGGTATTGGGCTTGAGATGGACTTGGGTTTAGTAGTTTTGGGTTTATTAGGTTTATGGACTAGGCTTTAGGATTAGAATTTAGGATCGATTTGAAACCAACCACAACAATAAGGACCAATTGCGATAAACCTGAAACTTTAGGGACCTCAAGTGTAATTTCGAAAAGTATAATCCAAGGGCTAGTCTTGCCATCATCCAATAATCAAAGGACCAAAATTGCCAATTGTGAAACTCAAGGATCGAACTGTAATTTCTCAAAACTCTTAGATTTTTCACCAAAGGACTAAATATGATAATTTATGATTTTAAAAAGACCTTTGGTGACTTTTCTTTGAAATTTTGGCTCGTGGACTATTTTTGACAATTTTATAAATTGGGGACTAAAGCGCAATTTTGCAAATTTGATATGTTTTTCATCTGATTTTGATATTTTTGCTTTTAAAACACATAAAACACTGATTTGTGATATTTTGATCATTTTGATGTGTTTCTGAGTGTTTTCAGATGATTTTGCAGTTTATTTTGTACAAAAATGATGAGTATTTACACACTCATCAGAGCACACAATAATTAGACATAGACTACATACACCTAGATTAGATAATCAGACAAGTAGAGTAATCGGTAGAAATACCAACCTCCAAATCCAAACCCCGAGATTCGTACCTTTCCATTTCCTAAAAAACATAAAAAAGATAAAAAATAATCTTCCTCAACCCCAACCTTAGCGTAGTAACTTCTCACTAGCATTCCTATTCCCCTAGAGAACGATATCAATACCCGTGGCTTACCCTAATACTGCACTACAACGATTAGGTTCACTGCCTAGGGTGTTATAAAACTTGCTCGAAGAAAAGGAAGTTCCTTTGACCCCGAACGACGCGTGTAGCGTTATCAAACTCACAAATCAAAACAACCCGGAAGATTTCCGTACTCATTACCCACATCACTTACATTGTGAACATTGCCAATCCACTAGGGAAATTGCAATTGAAGTTAGGGAAGAAATGCGATTCATACTCAACCTCATCCTTGATCGCATCAATACCATTACTCATCCAAACCTCCATCCATAACCTTATGCAAGCATGGAAGGAATCATTATTACTATTTTTATTTTTAGTACTTTTTCTTTTGAAGTCATTTTCTAGAACAAGTCTTGTTCTTATTTTTACATGCTTGTAGGTGGCATAAAAACCACTACACTTTGTTGTTTTATTACAAGGCCTTGTTTACATACCTTGGCTCCCAATCTTGATTCTCGTCAATCACAAGATTATTTAAGCATGTTACTAAACTTTCTCTTTGTAGGATTTTGTTTATTTTTCTTCACTTGACGCCCAAACTAGGGGAGCTACCGCGGCGGGGAGTGTTATAATCGGACTAATTTTTCCACACTTTTATTTCTTCAAGGGTTAACTTTTGTTTCGACAAAAGGGGAGAAGAAGTAAAACTTAGGGCTTTCAAAACATACATCTATTCTTAAGTTTTACTCATCATAACATTATGTTTTGTCATCAACAAAAGGGAGATTGTTAATACAAATAAACCGTAAAACGTTTATTAATATTTTGCGATCTCTTTGTGTTTTGTTGATAACAAATATAATGTTATCTTAAGTACAATTATAAGGATACATGTTATTTTTGTAAAGCATTTACATATAGCCATTTAAATACAAAAATGTTGTAATTAATTATTTGTTGTAATAGTTTATTAGGATGGGTAAAAACCACAACCCATGGATCATATACATAACCCATTGACCCATACCCATTTGACTAGATACAATGTATTCATTAGATACATTGAATCTAAGGAAAACCCATGGACCAACCCATAACCCATGACCCATAACCAAAAAACCCATGGGCAAAGAGGAGCGTCCCACGGATCTCTAGGATTACACTAGAAGGATCCCAAGTGGGAGGGATCCGTGGGATCCGAGGAACAGCGGCAGAAATTACCTATAAATAGAGAGCCATTTCTTCATTCTAACTCACCCCTCTTACTAATTCTCTCATATACTCTCATTCTCTTCTAACAAAAGATCACTTGATCTAGAGAGTACTTCCTTCTTTCTTTCTATAGTGATTCTCATATAGGTCCTTCTCTAAGGCGAGATCACGAGCATTCTACAAGTCATCCAAGCAAGGGGTCCTTGATTGATTTGTTCCTCCATAAGATTTCTCATAGCAAAGATCTTGTATTTGATATTTCACATATTTGTTGTGTAATAGTCGTGTTGGTTTGGTCCACCGTGTTACGGACTCGGTATTTAGCCGTGCTGAGAAAAAGGTGTAAGCAACGTTGTGAAGGCTTCTCCGCCAAGTGAAGGAGTTTGTTGACATAGTGCTTGAACTCTCGAGTAGGTGACTCGGGGAGTGGGGTAGGGCAAGGAAGGTGTCCTTGTAACCGAACCACTATAAATCGGTTGTGTCATTTCTATCCATTTGCTTTACTTTATTTACTTGCTTTATAATTAGATCTATACTTTCTCTACATCCATAAGATCTCACATATTAACGAATCTAAAGTTTTTGAAACTAAATTTAAATCGGCAAAACTATTCAACCCCCCCTCCTTCTAGTTTTCCACAGAAAGAATCCGGAACCAACAAGAATGAAATTATTCCTTACGAAAAACAAAGTGATATTTAAAAAAAAAACACTAGCAAAAAATGATGAGGCTAAAATGATAATTTATAATGCTTTGCCAAAAAATAATTTGAAAGAATTTTTACATGTAATACGGCAAAAGAAATTTGGAAAACTTTGTTAGTCACCCATCAAGGTAATCTTCTTGGAAATCTTCTTGTGCATTAATATGAACAATTTTCCATTCCGTAAGATGAAACTATAGATAATGCTTTTGCTAGATTTAATACTATTGTTACAAGTCTTAAAGCTCTTGATGAAAGTCATTCTAGCAAGAATTATGTTAGGAAGTTTCTTAGGGCTCTACATCTCAAATGGAGAGCAAAGGTCATCGCCATTGAAGAGTCAAAGGACTTGGCGACATTATCACTTGATGAACTTATAGGAAACTTGAAAGTTCATGAAATGATAATCAACAAAGACTCCAACATAATTAAAGGCAAAGGAGAGAAAGTAAGGTATCTAGCATTAAAAGCCAAAAAGGAGTCAAGTGACGATGAAAGTTTGGCTTCCGATAGTGAGGATGAAGAGTATGCATTAGTGGTTAGAGACTTCAAGAAGTTCTTTAAGAGAAGAGGTAGATTCGTTAGACAACCTCGCAACGAAAAGAAGTCATTCTCAAAGAATCGTGATGATAAGAAAGGAAAGAGTGATAGGAAATGCTTTAGATGCGGAGATCCAAACCACATCATTGGAGAGTGTCCCAAACCACTAAGAACTAAGAACCAAAGAGCATTCGTAGGAGATTCTTGGGGTGATAGCGATAAAGAGGAAGAGGAAAAGTCCAACGATGAAACATGTCTCATGACTCACACTCCGAATGAGGTACATTCCGATTCTTCATACTATCGTGATGATAATTCCTATGTAGATGAGAACTCACTAATAGATGATTATAATAAGTTATGTGAAGTAACCTCTAAAATCATATCTAGAAACAAGATGCTAAAAACAAGAAGTATTACGACTGAAATTCAAGTTTTACAACTAAAAGAAAGAGTTAGCAAACTTGAGAAAAATAAAGAGGTCGACGTCGGATGTATGTCATGTCAAACTCTTCAAATACAAAATGAAGAACTTAGGAAAAATGTTCTTAAAATTTCTAAATTTGAAAAATGAACAAAAGCTCTTAACGATATGTTAGACAACATTAAATATAATGAACATCCCCGAACGGGCTTAGGTTTTGATCCAAATAAAGCTTCGACGAGTGAAACAAAACAAGTAAAATTTATAAAAACCACAAGTTCTGTCAAAACAGAAGACGATACCATTAAAGTCTTGGACGACACCACTAAAACTAGTGGTACCGTGGTACCGTCTGATGAAAAGGTTGGGTCATCTTCAATTTTGAAAAACGGTTTGAGTCCTAAACCAAGTCATGTAGTAATTAATGATACCAAGGTGCTAATTGCTAGTAAAAAGGTAGTTAAGACCTTTTACAAACCTATTTTCTACTCCCGGACTTGGTTATGTAAAACCGGACACTAGATCTAAAACTCCACCACCTAGGAGAATAAATAATCCTAAACCAAGGTCTAACACACCACAATATAGAGGTAACATTAGAAGGAAAACTTATCCAAATAACTATCCCGTAACGTGGAACAATTTCCAACAACGTGGTTACATGCCTTGGGACATTTGTCTAACATTTCAAGATCCTAACCAAATGTTTGGAATGTTCAACACTGATAATGTTGGACTGATTTGCTATTTCATCCTACTTTTAATATTCATAAAACTTAGACAAACTTAGGATAAACACATACTAACGGGCAGAGAACCCGATCAGATGAAGTAAAGCCTTAGGTAAATCCGAGTGTCATCCCAAGAGAGTTGTGACCTTGAAAGAACTAAGATGATTAGAAGTGATATGATATTGATATTATATTGATATGATATGATTATTCCAATTACACATGCATAAGAATTTAGGATAAAAAGATAGAAAAGCAAAGCTTAATCAAGATTACAAATAAGAACTGATTCTCGATATAAGGGTTCAATATAGTGGTTAATTATCGCCAGACTCCTTTGGTCAATTCGTCATGGCCTATGGTTTTTAGATTCCTCACCAAGATGAACAGGTCACCTGGGATCATTCGATAACCTAATAGCAATCATTAAGGGCCTAATCTACTAGATCTAGTCTATGGAAACCCGGCCATTAGGAACTTAGATTTCCCTTAGCTTCTTAAATACCTCCACTTGATAGGTGATCATTTGGTCAGTTCCCACACAAAGAGTGATTGTACTATGGCCAATTCCTTCCATACTTCACAACTAATTAGACTGAGGTCAGTTGGTCAATTCTCCCAGCCCTTTAGATACTAACAAGCTTATAATATTACCGATACTAGCGATCTAGGACAAGACTAGTAAATGTCTATAAAGAAATAAAGAGAAGATCAATAACATAAATGCAAACTTAAATTAATAACATGAATCCATAATATAAACCTTAGAAAAATATAAAAGGAATCCAAACTCGAATACAACAGAAATCATAAACGAGAACTTCGTTCTTCATACTCCTAAACCATAATTATTCTTCTGTGTTTGATCTCCCCAAACCCTAGAAAGGTTTGGGAAAGGAGAGATGCCTAAAACTGATGAAAACTTCGTCTATTTATTGGCTCGGATACTAGTTACGGCATAACATTTATTAACAAGTTACGCCGTAACTCTTCATAATCTTGTACTTATCCATGGTTACGGCGTAATCTAAGCTGAGGGTTACGTTGTAGTCTTTGTAAATCATTTGCTTTTCTTCTGTTACGGTGTAACCTGAGCTGAGGGTTACGCCGTAGTCTTTGTTAAAGTTGATGCTTCATATTCCGTGGTCAAGTTACGGCGTAACTCTACTCCATTGTTACGCCGTATTCTTTATAAATTGTTCTGAGGTCATGTTACGGCTAACTCTACCATACTGTTACGCCATTTTCTTTATGAACATGATTACGGCGTAACTTCATCACTTGGTTCCGCCGTGGTTATGAGAGAAAATCATCCTTGGGATTAGAAATGTCCAATTACCGCTTCCTTGCATGAAATAGTTCCTAAAATGAAATAATAAGGAATATGGATGTTTCTAATAGTATTTTAATCATAATGTGATGATAAAGGGGGAAATTAATGCTTAGTATATCATGATTATTTGATGTTATCAAATATGTGGAAAACTAGAGGGGGTTGAATAGTTTTGCCGATTTTAAGTTAGTTTCAAAAACTTTATATTCGATCTTATGTGAATTCGTATGGATGGATAGAAAGTATAAAGCAATAAGTAACGCAAGCAATGAAAGTTACTAAAGTAAAGGATAGAAATGACACAACCGATTTATAGTGATAGGACACCTTCCTTGCCCTACTCCACTCCCCGAGTCACCTACTCGAGAGTTCAAGCACTATGTCAACAAACTCCTTCAACTCGGTGGAGAAGCCTTCACAACGTCGCTTACACTTTTTCCGGTACATAGCTAAATACCGAGTCGTTAACACGGAGGACCAAACCAACACAACTATAACACAACAACTATGTGAAATATAAAATACAAGATCTTGCTACAAAAATCTTGTGGAGGAACAAATCAATCAAGGACCCCTTGCTTGGATGACTTGTAGTATCTCGTGATCTCGCCTTAGTGAAGGAACTATTTGAGAATCACAACAAAAAAAAGAAGAAATACTATATAGATCAAGTGATCTGAGATTAGAAGAGAGAAATAGTATATGAGAGAGTTTGTAAGAAGAGGGGTGAGTTACAATGAAGAAATGAATCACTATTTATAGGCAAAAAATCACTACTGTTCCCCGGATCCCATGGATCCTTTACATGAGGGATCCGTCCAGTGTAATATGGGGGATCCGTAGGACGCTCCTCCTATTTGGGTTATGGGTCATGGATCATGGGTCATGGGTCATGGACTTTGGTTCATGGGTATCCAAATAGATACAATGTATCTAGAAGATGTAATGCATCTAGTCAATGGGTCATGGGTTAGTGATAACGCTACACGCGTCATTCGAGGTCAAAGGAACTTCCTTTTCATCGAGCAAGTTTTTCAACACCCTAGGGAGTGAACCTAATCGTTGTAGTGTAGTATTAGGATAAGCCACGGGAATTGATATCGTTCTCTAGGGGAATAAGAATGCTAGTGAGAAGTTACTACGCTAAGGTTGGGGTTTGAGGAAGATTATTTTTTATATTTTTATGTTTTTTTAGGAAATGGAAAGGTACGAATCTCGGGGTTTAGATTTGGGGGGTTGGTACTTCTACCGATTACTCTACTTATCTAATTATTTATCTAGTGGTGTATGTAGTCTATGTCTAATTATTGTGTGCTCGTATGATGATTTAAAGATGTGTTTACTTAGGTTTTATTACTCCTTAATTATCTCCTATTGATGGTTGAATTGTCACGTCCTTATTCTTAATCGCGTTGTGTGTCTAAGGTCGTAGGGTATGCGTTTATCCCTAACTCTTTGAAACTACCAAAGGTTATCGCCTACAAAATCTCTAGGATTTATAAACTTAACACTAAGGTACTCTTCGGATGGTTTAGCCTACAATGACTCTAGGTACTATAAGCTAAGGTTCAACAAAGATTAATCAAGCATTAACTACACAACGGATGACCTATCGCAATACTAGATCATTAAAAATTAAGATAAGAGACAACCAATCAATATTCAATAATTAAGTTTCATATCTCCTAAGCAAACACACAAGTAAATTAGCCGGACATGGGGAACATGCAAGCATACACACAATTAATTGAAGACATATTTGAATTAATGAAGTAAAACGCTTATCTTATTGTAAGATAGGGCATGGAACCCTAAAATACTGTACAAGACAGCCTTGGTTCGGTTTTGGTTTTTACTCCAAAAGTCTACACACTGAAAACTAAAAAATTCGGATTCTATATATAAGATTACAAATGCGAGGCGTCACCTTTTGATTTGTGACGCCGCTCGGTCGCCATTAGGTTTTCATCTTGGCCATGTTAGTCTTGCGGCGTCACCTTATGATTGTGACGTCGTCCCTTCACCTCGGCGTCGTGCGGATCAAATCTAGGCCGTCGAGTTGCGACGCCATACTCTTTTAAAACCAAGCCGTCACTTGTAAATAAGCAATTTGGCTCTTGAGCCATCACAAAGTTGTCCGACGGCGTCAGATAACACCGACACCGTCCCCTTCAATGACACTGAGTGCCTCGATTCTTGACTTTGGCCATTTTCTTCTTATATTCGCGCCTTTTCGTCCGAATAAGTGTCATTCCAGCATTTTGCCTTCAAAATACCTAAAAGTGAAAAGGAACGATATTAAGTAATAACGGATACAAAGTGATCAAATAAGGGCTTAAACGACCCTCAAAAGGTACATTTTAAAACCTTATCAAATATCCCTACCCTTGGTATTTGCTTGTCCTCAAGCAAATGTGCTTTTAGCCAAATAATTTATAAGTTAGGGGTCATGAAGCATTGGTTTAGAACAATCCACAACACATATAAGCCCCGCAAAAGTCATAACAAGCACGGAAATTACATACTAGCACCTCACATAGGGTGTTTGGATACTCACATTTCTCGGGTGTATGAAATATAACAAGTTGGAAATGGAAGATAAACACTTATTAATCAGTCCTAGTACATAGATTACCATAGGCTTGAGACTAGATCAAACCTCCATCGCTTTGGCGTAAGTACCTAGGAAAGACTATCCAAGAGGTCTTTTAAAGGGTTGTAATGTTAGGCTTACGGTAGGGAAACAAAGGGTTTGGTGGGATAGGCTATTTAATGGTAGCCCGTATGTTTTGTTTTTTTTGTTTTTTGTTTTTTTTTTCATACACTTTTACTCTACCATCCTCTACGATAACATCAAAATGATAGGGATTTATAGGCACATCCCTACACTTGAGTTTTTATTATTCTAACACTAATTTGACCAGAATTGAAAAGATCAAAACACTTGGAGTACATTATTACGCAAATAAAGGGAATTTAAATTTAACGTTCCCTTCCCGTCATTTCATAAAATTTAACTTTTCCCATGAGTCCCAATCGTCCCAAAACTGTGTACAAAGGATATGACTCGACTTAGCAACTTATGCAAGCAACTAGATAAATGAACTAAGGTTATAGTGTGATAACAATAATGCACTAAAAGTGAGTGCATACAAGGTAGGCTAAGGCGATTTGGGTGTACATTTGGGGGTGGGGTGTAAACAATGCTCTTCATTAATATTCCGGGAAACCGAAACATCACGAGAACCGCGAAAAGGATAGGCTCTGAGGGGTTAACTAGGGGTATCGTGTACTAAAGATGAGTACAACGCAAAGGTGTGGGGGGATTACTCAACCGATGTGGAAGAAGTAATTATATTACAGGTATCAAATAAGGGTTATCCTAATGCCTCTTATCATTTAGTTATTCCTAACTACACAAGTGTAGTCTTACTAGCGATCTCGGGATGCATCACAAAACAAGTTATAGAATCTATTATACTACCGGTTCATACACTAAGCATTAAAGATGAATGCTTTAATTCCTACTAATCTAAGGGCGATCCTCACATTTTGGGTGGAATTTAAGTGGTAAAGGGTTTTTGTGCTAGTCATATAACTTCCTATCAATGAGACGCTTTATTAAGACTAATGGCCCACTCCTATATGTCATAAAAAAATTTAAATTTGGTGCAAAAATTACCCTAACCGACATTTTCTCATGGTTTATTACACAAATGCAATTTGGACAAAGTAAATAGTCAAGGATAAGCATAGTTTCAAAGTTCTCGTTTTATTTTCCCTCCCTACACTTAAACTGAACATTGTCCCCAATGTTCCCCGAAAGTATCAAAGTTATGATAATGGAAGGTAATTAAAAACGAAAGAAACTAATACTCCCCTGATTAGCTCGGTAGGATCCGTGTGAAGTGGTGGTTACATCTTTCTTCAAGAAGAACGTCTTAAAAGCTCATTCTCATCTTATGTATCTTCTTCTTGGTAAATTAAACCTGCACACTTGAAGAAAACAAACGAAACCTTCACGTAAAATCGGCGGTAATAATATATATAGACTCTACTAAACTAGAATATAATGCTTGTGGAATGGATGTTTACAGAATTTATGGAAAATTAAGACCTGGAAAATTCCAAAAATTTATAAGTAGCTCAAAAAACTAGAAAAACACTAGTACAAAAACGGGATTTGGTCACGCATGGTCGAAATGGAACAGCCACACATTCGCATATTTGTGTGGCTGAAGGTACGAAAATTGACAACATGTACTAATTAGTCACACATGAAAAGTTTAATTGTGTGACCATTAGAACTCAGACGCCACACAATTGAGCGTTGTGTGGCTAAAGGTATCCGTGATTTTGTTTCGATCATTTAGCCACATATGAATTTGGAACGCGTGACAAATACAAGTAACCCGATCGTTAGTCACATGAAGTAATTTTTGTGTGTCTAAATCATAGAGTCAAGTTTTGTCACACATTATGTAAGGGTGGTGATATGTTTTTCCAACTCTTTAGCCACATCTCGAAATTGGAACAAGTGACAAATGAAAAGTAAGGTTGAAGCATTAGTCACGATATACATATAAACAAAGGACAAATATATGTCACACACTTGAACACCGTGACCAAAAGCCATATATGGTCACACTAAATGTTTTGTCACACATTCGTTAAGTGTAGCCAAAATCCAAAGACATATGTTCACGTAAGTTAATATGTGTGTTTAAAGTTTAGTTTGTGTTAGCTTGTCGAAAGCTAATCTATAAAGTCACATTTGCTACTAACACCGTGACCAAATGCCATATATGGTCACACTAAACGCTTTGTCACACATATTATTCAAGTGTAGCCAAAATCCAAGACATATGGTCACGTAACTTAATATGTGGCCATTGGATGATGAATAGTCACTCAAAATACACGTTTCCTCACTTGAAACACCATATGGTCACACTTATTAACACTTTTAACCACTTTATGGTTAATTGTATGTGACTAAATACCCAAAACAAACATGCTTTGTGTGACTAAATGTTAGAAAAGGCCACACAAACATAAAATTCATGTGGCCATTGGATGATCAATAGTCACACAAAAGACACTTTTCTTCACTTGAAACACCATATGGTCACACTTATTAACACTTTTAGCCACTTTATGATTAATTGTATGTGACTAAATACCCAAAACAAACATGCTTTGTGTGACTAAATGTTACAAAAGGCCACACAAACATAAAATCCAAGTGGCCATTGGATGATCAATAGTCACACAAAAGACATATTTCTTCACCTTAAACACCATATGGTCACACTTATTAACACTTTTAGCCACTTTATGCTTAATTGTATGTGACTAAATAACCAAAGAAACATGCTTTGTGCGACTAAATGTTAGAAATGGCCACAAAAAGAAATTTGATGTGGCCATTGGATTATCAATAGTCACACAAAAACTATTATGTTTTTCATAAATGTAACTAACTACGAATACTAAACAGACTTATCTTATTTCGCGGACTTAACCTTGTAATGGCAAATTTTAACCACTAAAACTAACCTACCGACTTAACTTTGTAATCGGCAACTTTAACCATTAAAGTTTTCGTTTATAAGTAGACCACAACACAAAATATATATATATATTTTTGGGTGCAAAGATGAACTTGTATTAATCAAGGAAACTTTGTAAAATGAAAAATCAACACACACCGATATGGACAAGTTCCATATCAAGTTGCATACTAGGCAACTCTATTCAATATCCGATATATCTGTTCTTATAAGTCCGATAATAAAACAAACCGCCCATATCATACAACCATGGATGATGACAACCAACACAAAACCATCACAAAGAACACCTTTTAATGCACCGGTATGAACCATACACTTCCGATAGGGGCTATACCAAGTAGTTTACATTCCATCTCATGAATGGCTTCAACTACTTGGGAACACACACCCTAAATGAAGCCAACCAAATCCTACACAATCCTAAAATCTTTTATAAACGTGTCTACCAATAACAACCGATAACGCTCGAATTACGTTTTAGCACATGCTAAATCTCGAATTATAAGCGGATTACGGAAGACACCGCTTGGTCGCCGATGACAAAGTCAACAAGATTGAATATGACCGCTTTGTTTCGCTCCCACCGACACTCCTCAACAATCTCTCTCATATGGCGTTTATGGTAACGTGGTTCTTGCTTCTAGGCCTATCACGTGGTGTTGCGATTCACGCTCACATAAAACTCCATGTCTTCCCGGTATCTCAAAGAATGCGTTATGGTACTTCCACATGTGATTTCGCCAGTAAACTTATGTGGTATGTTCGCATTAAAAGAACAATGTAGTATGCTAATCAAAAGTATGTCCATGTGTTGAAGTATATATTAGTTTTTGCGGCGAAGCGATAATGACCGAAATGGTCCGATTTGTATCATTACTTACCAAACGACTCCGTCCGTGACATATGCAAGGATGGGCGTAAAAACAATCCCTTTCACTTTCATGCTCGAACATTCGCTCCATGCACATATGTGTTTCATACGCTCATCCGCAATTGGAATTTAATAAAATGGTAATTAATAATTTAAAAGCTATTATATGGAAAGGTTAATTTTAAAATAAAGTCATAGATTATGTCTACACTTTGATTAACATACCTTCATCTACGGGTTTCTCATGAACGGTCTTGTACGATTCACTCCATCGCTGCACAAGTTCGAACGCATCATCACCCATTTTCAAAGAAATGGCATCGGGGAAAGAGTATTGTTTAGAGATTTGTGAAAACAACTCTTGTGCCGACAAATGTTTTTCATCGTGAACCAATACATTCCATCCGTGCTCACCAAACTCATGCACGTGTTCTGCTTTCCTCCAAGATTCCAATTTGACGGTGAGTGATAGTGCTACGGCACGCCAAAGAACAAGAACGTCAAATTGGTTATTGTCAAGATGGTCCGGAAATTGCAAGGAATGACCTACGAATAGTTTAGTTTAAAGAAAACATTAGCGGGTCAAACAATTAAAATAATCCCCATTTTCAACAAACTTATACAATGTATTGATTAACATTTTTTCTTACCGGAGGTTGTGCAGATATTCATCCAACGTAACCAGCACCTCGTTGTCTCGTAACCTAGAAGAGCGGATCGTATCCGGGCATTCGTGGCTCGCATCGTTGTACCGTTACATAATAATGCCTTCTTCCGACGAATGAAATGGAATGTGGCCACATTGATGTATTGGATTTGATCAATAAAAGCTTGCCACTCGGACCCTTGCAAAGTAATGCGACCACGAACCAATTTCCATAAAACCTTATGTTTGGTTCCCCTATTGTGGATTAGGTATATCCAGCGCTTCTTGGGTACAGTGTTTGAAAAACAAAGCGAGAAGCATCTTAAATTTAAAAAGTAAGCACGATATCAATTTGATGGTTACATCGATAAATTTATAACCTTAAGTAAGCATTTTAAGTACAACTTACCCAAGAATGTCCTAATGTTTGTGCGGTTTGCTCGCACCAACAATTGGATGCTCATTCTATTTTAAAACCACAATCGCCTTAATGGTCAATAAGGTTATCTCATATGCATAACATTCAACTAATACAAGTCTTAGATGATCAATACATCTTTATCATTAAGGTGTCAAACAAAATATGATTGAAGATGTACTACTACATATTTAACTATGTTTCAAAACCAATAATCATATAGTCCTTTTAGAGTAAAATCAGATTTTTTACGTTTATTCATCTTACCCAATACGTTTGTTAAAATCTAGTAAGAAATCCATAATCTACCCAACATACCATACGCCATTGCTTCATCCAATGTTTAAACCTAAGCTCGGTTAATTAATTACATAAGGTGTAGTGCTTTACCAAATCATATAAAAGCTATACTAACCTAGATTAAACATATGTTTACAAGTTGTCTAATTAGCTATTTAACAAATAGTCGCTACGTTTTCCACAATCCATATATCCATGATTTTTTTACTCAAATCATCCTATATTTACATGTCACACAATATTCTAAAGAATCAAATCGCATATAGTTCTAATAAAGCGGTTGTTACTTTATGATCAAAGGATACTATATTCTTTAGGATATGTTAAACATTGTTGAAAAATTACCAAACATGCATTTGTATCCATCAACATATCGAAACATGCATATCAATCACTTTACATTTGCGGTTCATGGTTAAAAAA
The DNA here is from genome assembly GCA_022545495.1 of Chrysanthemum lavandulifolium. Classification (NCBI taxonomy): domain Eukaryota; kingdom Viridiplantae; phylum Streptophyta; class Magnoliopsida; order Asterales; family Asteraceae; genus Chrysanthemum; species Chrysanthemum lavandulifolium. The sequence goes on along the minus strand of CM040238.1, from coordinate 174,010,580 downwards.
CAAAAGAAAAAAAAAAAAAAAAAAATGTGTAACATTACACGATGATGCGGTTGTTGTGTTGAAGAAGATAGACTTGAATATTTTGCTAAGACTATGTGATTAAGTGTAGCCGTAATATGTCACGGTTCTCAAACCGCAATGATTACTATTAATTAAGGAAGGATTTTTGTTTTATTTTTTAGCTTGTATTATGGGAGCATTGCATATATACCCACTAAAACTCAAAAGTTTCATATTTCTCCATAATACAATTTTTAATGCATGATGTACAATGCAACTTAAGCATGTTTTGGGTATATATGCAAATATGTAAATTTTACACAACAATTACGTACCAAAACGGTACATTTGAAAAATACGTAACTATTTTATGACCTAAACCCTTGATTAAATACATACAAAATATTTGGTAGAATCACCTTAAAAATTAAGTACCTTAACATACAAATAAATAATATTACATTAACATACACGATATCGTAACTTCTCGCAAATAAATACATATGTCGAATACAATATTGGTTAATCGAATATACAATGTAGCTATTGAATCATCGCCGATGCATCAACGTTTGCAATGTTTTTGTACGATGTTTCCGTCCTTGAATGTCACGCTCACCGTGATGATAAAAACCTGTGGAATCCAAGTAACAAAAAAGTTATACGTTGTAATAAAGTATATAATTGTAGGTAATTTTAAATAAGAAACATACTATTCAATAACTTAGCACTACCAAGATTAACTTAGCAGACAAGATTAACTTAGCAATCGCCAAGATTAACTTCTTCCACCCCATTCTTATTCGATGTCAAATTCCACCCCATTCTACTACGACTATATACACAGATGCTTAACATCTTGAGCCAATCATGATTCATTGGGACGGGTGTATGATAGGGACCAATGATTATATATAGCTTCTAACGTAAACTATATATACACGTGACGCCAACGGACGCCACCACAATGAAACATGATTGACCTGAAGAAATTTACCAACTTCATTAAAGTACAAGGTTGTGATAATATTATGCATATAAAATAAAACGGTCACAAACATGCGACATAATCGTCTATACATTGCTATAAACTAGGTCAAGATATGGGCAATCTCAAGTTTAAAACTACCCGTCATAATTGATCAAAGCGTTGATGGTCATGGTAAGCTTAACACAGCCTCTATCAAAGTAAGACACCTATGTTATAAGCAAGCAAGTGGAGAAAGCTTAGTACTTTGAGCGTCCACTCGAAATCCCATTGCCATGTCTATGAAATGGTCAAAAGATTTGCACCAAACCTATTGCTATGACGGTGACATAGGAATGGGTTTTCGAGGAAGCTCAAAGTACCAAAGGTGTGCCGAATAAATAATTATCGATTCTACAAAAGTTAATTTTACAGAGATGAAAAGACAAAAAGCCTATCCAATGATGAAAAGACTTTTAAGTGCAATGGTTAAAATTTTAATGTTGAAACTAGGAATAAGATCTTGTATACAGCAACCCATCTACCATACAAAAAAAAAAATTGACTCATTTTTGCACATAATAGTGAGGCTCGGATCTGTATAAATCAATAGTTTCAAAACATCGATCACATCATTTGCATGATTTAATAAGATACTTGTCATCACAACCTCATACACACCGACACCTCATAATTATAGTTTTGCTAGATTGTTAAAAAGTTAAGGAACAATATGATATAGTTGCGATTCAAGCGGAAGTTGAACATACCAATGTGGCGCGTTACTTTGTAGATGTGTATGGAATTTCAACTTAGTGAACCCTTCGATCCCCCTACGGTACCTTTTGTCGTTTCAACTCCCTTTGAGCAAAGGCCCGCACCAGCGATTTGCTAGATTGTTGAAAAACAAAATGCACCGTTTGGGAATTTAGAATGGGTAACTATCTTTGAAATTCCTACTCATCTACAAAGTAACGTAACCACCTTGGTACGCTCAACTTCCTTTGAATCCGCAACTATATCATATTGATCCTTAACTTTTAACAATCTAGCAAAAGTCTATAACAAGTATATCGACTCATATAAACTTCCAAACCGAGTGTGCAGTGATATGCATTAGCAAGGCTCGGATCCGTGAAAAGGTTGGATAAACACCGAACATCGGATATAACCGCCATGGTCGCAAAATAATGTAATAAAATTGCCATGCCAACATACGGTAAATCACATCATTTGCATATCAAATAAGATAATCGTCATCACAACCTTTTGCATATCACAAATAAACACATGTGGCCCAAAATAAACCAACTCCTTTGAGCAAAGGCTCGCACAAAGCGATTTGCTAGATTGTTGAAAAACAAAAGGAACGTATGGAAAGAAGGGTTAATTATGTTTTTGAAATCATAATTATAGTTTTGTTAGATTGTTAAAAAGTTAAGGAACAATATGATATAGTTGCGGATTCAAAGGAAGTTGAACATACCTCTATCACATCATCGATTGATTTATTAAGATATATCATCACGACCTCTATCAAAGTAAGACACTTATGAACAAAATAGAGTTTATACATGCAAAGGAAATGGTCAAAAAGTTAAATGTCAATATGTTATAAGCAAGCAAGTGGAGATACTTAGTACTTTGAACGTCCACTTGAAATCCCATTGCCATGTCTACAAAATGGTCGCAAAGATTTGCACCAAACCCGCTATATGGCGGTGACATAGGAATGGGTTTTCGAGGGAAGCTCAAAGTACCAAGTGTAAATAATTATCGATTCTACGAAAGTGTATGTGTTGAATGGGATAATGAAGGAGTGTGCCCGCCATGAACAATACACACTATATCATTATCGCAATCAACACACCTCATAAAGAACACAATCAAACCCTTTCGAGATCCCTCATCGTCCTTTTGTCGTTTCAACTCCTTTGTGCAATTTCTGCACCGGAAAATTGCTAGATTGTTGAAAAACAAAGGAACAAGATGGGAACTCGAAATGGTTTGATTGTGTATTTAAGATCATAAAAAGTGTTTTCCTAAAAAGAAGCATAGTTAACCCTTCCGGTCCCCATACATTAACATTTAACTATGCTTTTATATTTACTAAACCGCATACCTTATTGACTATTATGCGATCACAACAACAACAACAACAAACAAAAGGCAATAGCGTGGTGCGAAAGGATAGAGAAAGAATACGACAAAACCAAAAGGCAATAGCGTAGTAAAAAGAAAGCAAGCAAACAAGCAAACAGGCATACGGATGTTAGGAATTAGAAATTCCAACTATTAAAGAGTCGGTCACCTCAAGTATATGTAATCGTTAGAAAGCTCGTAGTCGTAGTAATCTTTTAAGTTAAGTAGTATTTAGTTAAGTAACACCGTGGAGGACTGACGGGTCTTTACCCACCGTATGCCCGATCCACACCCGATGTGTGGCGATTTATGTAAGACTATAAATACTCTCTACCTCCCAAGGTAGAGAGTTGGAGCTCATAATAATATCTTTCACTTTCTCTCACTAAGTTCCCTAAACCTCTAACTTTCTCTCTAGAATTCCATCTATATGCTACTTTGTGTTATGGTTTGATGTGTATGTGAAAAGTTATATCTTACAATTGGTATCAAGAGCCATGGTTAGATCATATCTTGCACATCTTTGGATTTATAGTGGTTTTAGGTGGTTTTGAGTTTGAAAAGTTTAGTGGTTTTGCATCATTTGGGTGATTTCTTGTGTTAAAGTTTGAATTTTGTTGGTACTTTTATGTTTAGAATCATCACAAGTGTTTAGGTTTTCATTTGGTAAGCTTGAATCATCTTGGTTGGGTTGTTTTGGATTGAAAAGTGATGTTTATATGGTTTTTCAAGCTAGCGACTTAGCTCACTGAGTATTTTCTTGGTAGCGACTTGCTTCACATTTTGTAGCGACTTACGTTGTTGGAGCTAGCGAGTTAGATCTAGCGAGTTAAAGTACAAGTAGTGGACCTCCACCACGAGTAGCGACTGGTGGTAGCGACTTGGTCCAGAGCGAGTTGCTCTTTAGCGACTTGTATCTCTAGCGACTTGTGTAGCTAATTGTCGCCAAAATTTGGCTAGCGACTTGGTCCAGAGCGAGTTACTACTTAGCGACTTGCTTTCTGCTCAGCGACTTGGGATTCTAGCGACTTAGTCGCCTAGCTAATTAATTGTTAGCGACTTAGTGCATTATTTTCTAGCGACTTAGTGCATTATCTTCTAGCGACTTAGTTCATTATCTTCTAGCGACTTGAGTGATTGTTTACGGTTTTCTTGATTTAGTAAAACCGTGAAAGAATCTATTTCCGCTTAATCATAGAGTTATAAAATCCCGTATAACTGTTAACATGTCTACCAACGTCCCTACCGCCATCTCCACTGCTGTCGAGGATGTACAAGCAATGGCTCGATACTGCCCACCCATGCTTGATGAATCGACTACGATTCTTGGGCTCAACGAATCGATTGTATTGCCTTGAAAGGAAAATGGTGTCAACATTCTCAAATCCATTGATGAAGGACCATATCGAGTTGAGACGACTAGAGACATACTTGATACTAATGAAGATGGTACTCTGCTTACGGAATGGACATACCTAAGATGTATGATGAGCTTGATGATAAGGAGAAAAGAGATTCGATGCGATATCGTGGCTTCAAACATTGTTCTTCAAGGTCTTCCTAAAGACATCTACAAGTCGATCAATCATAACACCGATGCAAAGGCGTTTGGGATAATGTTAAGATGCTTCTCTCGTGTTCGTAATTAACTATGGAAGAGAGAATCCCAACTCTATGACTAATTTGAGCACTTCAAGATGAAACCGATGAGAGTGTCTATGAGTACTATGTGAGATTTCATAAGTTAGTGAATGACATGAGGAACATCGAATGACTATGCCTAACATTCATTTGAACTCAAAGTTTGTAAACAATATGAATCCCGAATGGCACAAGTTTGTCACCTCCGTGAAACTCACTAAAGGATTGAAGGATACGAACTATGAGCAACTCTATGCCTTCCTCCTTCGTAATGAGAGACATGCCATGTTTGAAAAGAGGATTCTTGATCACTCAAAGGTCGTGGAGAAACAAGGTCTACAAATGATTCAACCGCCTTCTTCACAAATAATGGGACTTCCACCAATGCTTCTCAAGTTGCACCCATGATTGATGATAATCACAAACCCATTTCGATCCAAGGTTCAAGCAACCCGATGCAAATGTCGTCATGGAACATTTCATCACTCAACTAACACTCATGGTTAAAGAGAACATGACACTTTCACCTCACACCAACAAACTCCACACCGCAATGAGATCCGAACCGCCCAATCTTCACAACCATGCTTTGATAAGAGATGGGAAAATTATGGGCAACCAGCTCAGAAAGACAAGATGATCGTGAGAAGAGGTGGAGCTGGAGAGGTTATGTTGGCAACCGTAATCGAGGAAGAAATGGTAACCAAGGTCAAGCTAAGCCAATCAAATGCTATAACCGTGGTGTGAAGGACACATTGCAAGGAACCGCACATCTCCAAAGCGCCCACGTATCGCCGATTACTTCGTAGATAAGATGTTGCCGCACAAGCTCGTGACAATGGTGCAAGCGTGGATGAAGAGGAATTGTTGTTTCTTGCCGAGGGCAATGCCAAGACCTATGATGCGATGTGGATGAGCAATTATTCAGAGAGATAGGTCACAATCATCGAATGCCTTTCAAGTCGCCGATCGTGATGCATACGACTGATGTAGATGATGGACCCATCGCACACACAATCTTTATGGCTAGCATCTCTCCAATGGTTTCTCCCAAGATCTCTTCTTCACCACAAGTCGGCCCATCCAAGGACAAACTCATCTCGTAGGTATTAAAACTATACGATGATGTCGATGTGCAATGATGCATGACAAAGTACAATCAATCGAAACTATTGAATCAAATGTTGAAAATATGGGTAATAACAATATTGTCCCATACGATCAATACGTGAAACAAAGTGAAAGTGAAGTTGTACCAAGTGATGCATCTTCGCAGTCAACAATGACTATGTCTTTGATGAATACACCGCATGTGCTCCCGATGATTCCATAATTTCGAACTAAATGCCTATAAGGAACGTGTTGCTATTTATGAACAACGTGCAAAATTTGAGTTGACCACTGTGAGCGTGAAATGGATGTCCAAGTGAGTACAAGAATTAGAAAAGTAAGTTTAGAGAAGAAGTATTGAAACAAGAATTAAATTCCTTGCAAGAAAAACTTTCTAAAACAAATAAACAAAACAAGAACTTCAAGAAAATGTGAAAATGCTTAAGCAAGAATTTAATGCAAAGGAATCAAAACTCTTGAGAGATTTTTCTAATCAAAACTTTGAAAACAAACTTGAAAACAAGTTGTACATACAAGGAAACACCATTCGATCGCTCACATGGTCACCAAACATCGAGTCTTAAGCGATAAGCATAGCATTCCCTTGTTGAGGAACCAAATCCAGAGGTAATTAAAAGGCTAGAAATGCTCATAAGGTGCTTTATGATGGTGATGAAATCCTTAAGCCTAGGCGTAAACCTAGTTGCGCTGAGTGCACCGAGGAAGATAAGAAATCAAATGAAATCACTAGGAAAAGATGAATAAGAAACAAAATGATCCCAAATGCAAAGAGAAAACATAATTATCTCTCCTCATGATTACAAGAAGGAAAACTGATTTCCTTGAACAAGTTTAAGCCTCGACTTTGTTGACTCCCAACAAGTCTTCGAAAAAGGATTTAGATAAGCGTAAAGCGGAAAATATTGTTGAAACAAACCTCCCTTAGGAAAATGCCTAGAGCGACGTGTATCCTCCTAATACACCAATGCATCTTGTACCTAGAACAATTGCCACTAAAAGCAAGACATTAATTAGCCAATACGTTATATTTCAACTATTTGTTGATTTTGAGAAAACTTGCAAGAAAAGGATCACACCCACGGTATAATCAAGGAGAAAGGGTTTTGAACAAATGAAAGAATGTTATTTAATCGAGGTCATGCCCTTCTTTAAACTTCTAAAAGATCACTTTGAGAGTCTTAAAAGGGATAGAAACCGATATTAAGGGAATGGAAAAGGAATTTGATGCAATGGTTGTTGAAGTTAGTGACTATGAGCGCAGTAATCAAATATAATGAGATTGAGAGAAAGAACCCGCATACATTAAATGAGAATCTTATTATCGAATGTGTTGCTCAAGATGTCTTTTTCATCGCTTCAAATTGCTCTATTAATGCTTCCAAATTTCATGAACTATCTCGCGGCCTCGAAAGTCTCCCATGATCGTGTCATTGAGCTTGAAAAACTAATTCTAAACTAAATGAGAAAATTGAACCGATGATCACGACAATTTGGTTAAACATTTTTCTAAACTAGAAGTTGAGTATTTTAATCTACAACTAAAATATCAACATCTCAAAGAAAATGTCAAAACTTCAAATATCAAGACATCTTCGATGCTCCGAGTTTGATGCGCTTTTCAAATTAACAAACGAGATGAACAGATTCAAGCTCAAGTAACACGATCGTAAAGTTGAAAGCCCAAATCTCTCAATTAAAGGGTCAAACGAACAATATGACAGCTCCCAAATGCCTCCTCCTTTAGATTCTCGTAATTCTCAAACGTTTCATCTTCAAAACCTAGTAAATGCTTTACAAAAGGAAAACGAAAGTTTTCTAGAAGAAAATGAAAAGGTTAAACGTCATTTCAATGAGTTATTTGAATCAATTAAAGTCACTCAGAACAAAAACAACGAACAAATAGCTTCATTGCAAAAGGAAATTGAGAATCAAGAGTCGTAAAAGGGAAAATGCCAATGACCAATGGGGAGAATGTTGTATCAAAGGTTCACTCTTGTAATAAATATGCTTTATCTCGTGACATATGTCCCTCCTCATCTAAGGAACAACAAACTTGCCATTCAAACATACTTCTCATCCCTTAAGGATTGCCTAGAATGTCTCGCGTGAGATTGTTGAAGAGGATAAGCTAGAGAAACCTCATGATAATGCAATTGGACATGCATGCTTATATGCCAAACGATCTCAAGAAATCTTAGAATGCTTGATCACAATATGCCCAAAGACATTAGGTGAGAGAGTTAACCCTTTGATTCCATGCTCGATGCCTAAGGCCAAATATGATATGCACTCGATTCCCAATGTTTTGAATGTGAACCGTAGTGTACCCTTGAGTAGCTCAGATTCTAGATCTGTCAATGCTAAGAGAGAGAACTCAAAGATGCCTTCTAGGAGTACTAATCTCAAGACTCTAGTTTTAAGAAAGTGAACCTTAGTGCACCGCATGTAGTTCGATCCCAAAGACATCTAAACAGTGGTGCAAAGAGTAGTAAACCAAACTAATGTTCCCATTCCTCTACAGAGTAATCATGACATTAAAGGGAGCAGTCAAAGTCTCAAGACAATACAAGGAATGATAGGACCTCGCAAGCTAAGAATGTCCACCGAAAAGAGTAGAAGAACAATCTAGGAACTTTATGTTTGAATCGAATAAAACGAATCGTGTTGATTCTAGTATTAGCCATAGGCGCATCGTAATTAATTCAATTCGATACTATTTGCAAACCTTGTACCGATGTCCGCTTGAATTCGCTTTCTAATCATGAATGTGGTGTTAATGTTCGCCTAATGATGTTAATTGTCCAGCTAATATTGTTAATGCTAAAGTTCATGCTAAAAAGGCTAAAAGGCAAAACGTAAGAAAGTTAGAAAACAATGGAAACCCACAGAAGAACATTCAAGAAAATAGGCTTTTATTGGACACCGTTGGTCTTAAGACTAATCGATAATGCCCACTAGAAAATGGATGCCTACCGGTAGAACTATTCCTTAAGAAGTGATCACACCGTGAATGTGGCTAATATCGACACTAGTATCGCATCTATTCACATCGATTCCATTGCCTCACTTTCTCGATATGAATGCTTCTATTTCGATGCGGGTGTTCCAAACATTGTTACTAACCAAATGGAACCCATTCTTGCATGGGGATCCCAATTATCCGCTTATCCATTCTTGTCTCAGTGTTCAACCGCAGATCGCTCAAATCGCTCGTGGTACCGGACTCAGTCGCTCCAAGCATATGACCGAGACCGGTCACGCTCATGAACTTCGTGAGCAAATTCATCGGACCGTTAGATTTGGTAATGATCATTTCGGTGCTATTATGGGTTATGGAGATTATGTTGTTGGTGATAGTGTCATCTCTAGAGTGTATTATGTGGAAGGTTTAGGTCATAACTGCTCTCTGGGTCAATTCGTGATTCGATCTAGAAGTAGCCTTCGTAAAACATACCGCTTTGTTAGAGATCTTAATGGTAAGGAACTGCTGAAAGGAACTCGTGGCTCAAACCTTTACACCATCTCTATCGATGACATGATGAGAGCCTCCAAATCGCTTGTTATCTAAGGCTTCAAAACAAAGTCATGGTTATGGCATCGCTCGCCTCAATCACTTGAACTTCGCACCATCAACGATCTTTCCGTAAAGGACTTAGTTGTAGGTTTACCTAGACTAAAGTATGAAAAGGATCATCTTTGTTCAAGATGTCAATTGGGAAAAAGCAAGAAGTATGCCCATAAACCCAAACCTACTAACTCGTCACGTAAGTTCTTCATATGATTCATATGGATTTATGTGGACCAATGAGGGTGCGTAATATCTTTGGGAAGAAATATGTGTTAGTTGTGGTTGATGATTACCTAGATTCACCGGGTCAAGTTCTTAAGGACAAAGGATGAAACTCCCGATATCATCATCAAACTCATCAAACAAATGCAGTTCGACTAAACAAAACCGCCGTAATTATCGTAATGCATAATGGAACCGAGTTTGTCAACAAACAACTTAGTGAATTCTATGAAAGCGTTGGAATCACCATCAAAGAAGTGTTCCACGAACCCCTCAATGTAACGGTGTAGTTGAAAGACTAAATCGTACTCTTGTTGAAGCCGCTAGAACAATGCCGATCTACTCAAAGGTTCCAATGTTTCTCCGGGTCAAGCAATTGCCACCGCATGCTACACACAAAATCGCTCCCCGATTCACACTATTCATGGAAAACTCCATATGAACTTGTCCACAACAAAAACCTAATCTATCTTTCCTTCGTGTTTTGGTGCATTGTGCTATCCAACTAATGAGGGTCAAGACTTAGGCAAACTTAGGGCCAAAGTCGACATTGAGTATTTGTAGGATATGCATCAAACAAAAGGGATACCGAATCTACAACAAAAGAACCCGAAATATCATGGAAACAATTCACGTTACGCTTGATGAGTCGACCGGTCAAATGGCTCCTGGACACTCCACCAGACCCGCACTTCAAAACAAATCCCATTGGTTCATCCCTTGTTCCAAACTCCTCTCAAGAAACTCCATATGTACCTCCATCCAAGATGATGTAAAGAAATTGTTTGATCCTATGTTTGATGAACTGATGATTCAATTACTAATGAGGTGCCGATCCCTACAACAGAGGTTGCTCATATTCCGTTGAATGAAGTCAATCCTTCGCCTCAATATCTTTAAGTCAAGAAGCACCGTCACGATCCTTCGCCTCATCAACAAATCATCATTCTTCAAATGTACATCATGGAAATGTTTCGCATCAATGATGAAGTTAATCCTTTGCTACTCCTCAAGATGCTCCATTTGAAAACATATTTGCTACTCCCGAATCATCATCGAACCATCTTCTTCGAGACATCGACTCGCCTACCTCGCCTCAACAAATGCCACATGAACACCTCGTAAAATGGACTCACGATCATCCATTAGACAACATCATTGGTAATCCTCTCGTCTCAGATCAACCCGAAACAACTTGCAACCGATGCCTTATGGTGTTTCTTCAACTCCGTACTATCTAAGATCGAACCAAAAGATGTTAAACCGCCATGAATGAAGACAATGGTTCAATGCTATGCAAGATGAAATTCATGAGTTTGATCGCCTTGATGTATGGGAGTTAGTACCGCCTCAGATCGTGCTATGATTATAGCTCTAAAATGGATCTTCAAAGTAAAACTTGATGAGCATGGTGATGTGTTGAAGAACAAGGCTCGATTAGTTGCTAAAGGATATCGCCAAGAGGAGGGTATAGACTTTGAAGAATCTTTTGCTCCAGCTTGCTCGAATCGAGGCAATCGTAATCTTTCCGCTAATGTCGCTAGTAAGAACATGGTAGTTTATCGATGGATGTAAAGACGGCATTTCTAAACGGAGATCTTAAAGAAGTCGCTCACGCCACCCAACCCAAGGATTTGTGAATCAAGAGCATCCTACTCACGCTTATCGCTTGAAGAAGGCTCTTTACGGTTTAAAGCAAGCTCCAAGGGCATGGTATGATACATCACAAAGTTTCTTCTATCAACCGGATTCATCAAAGGAGCAATTGATCCTACATTGTTCACCGTGAAGTCGTGCAAACATTTGATTCATGTTCAAATTTATGTTGATGATATTATTTTGCCTCGATCGACCCAATGGAATGTGATCGTTTTCAAATGAAATGAGTTCAAAGTTTCAAATGTCAATGATGGGACAAATGTCATTTTTCTTGGGATTACAAATTTCACAAAGTCCCGAGGCATTTTCATAAATCAATCTAAATATGCAACAGAGATTTTAAAGAAATTTGGATTTGATTCAAGTGACCTGCTGACACCCCCATGATTGACCGAACCAAACTAGATGAGGACCTCTCGTGGATCATGATTGACCAAACGAAATATCGGAGTATGATTGGATCCCCGATGTATCTCAACGCTAGTAGACCGTACATCTTGTTCATTGTTTGCATGTGTGCTAGATACCGTGCTGCCTACTAAAAGCACCTTGAAGCGCTTAAACGGGTCTTTCGGTATTCCAAGGAACCATCAATATGGGACTATGGTACCAAGGACACCGGTATGTCACTAACGGCCTATGCAGATGCCGATCATGCAGTTGTCAAGATACACGTCAAGCACGCCGAGAGGTGCTCGCTTTTGGGTGATAAGCTTGTGAGTCGGTCTTCAAAGAAGCAAATGAGTACTCTATTTCTCTACAGAGGTCGAATACATAGCCATGTCATCTTGTTGTGCTCAAATCTTATGGATGAGATCTCAATTATCCGACTATGGCTATGAATTCAACAAAATCCTCTCAGCATCGTGATAATAAAAGTGCTATTGCTCTCTCATGCAACAACGCTCAACACTCAAGAGCAAAGCATATCGACATTCGACATCATTTCATCGTGAACAAGTAGAAAAGGTGTGGTGGAACTATATTTTGTGAGGTCCGAATATCAATTAGCGTACATCTTCACCAAAGCTCTTCCAAGAGAACGCTTTGAGTTTATTCTTCCACGCCTTGGCTTGAAAAGCCTTCAACCGTAAACACTCAAACGCCTTCGTGAGGAAGACGAGGAGTAAAGGTCTATCTTCATCTATCTCTTGTATATATATTATTGGAAAACAAAATACAAAATTATAAAACCTTCAAAATCAAATAGAAAATATAAAACTTTCAAAATCCATAAAATCTTCAAAAATCTTCAAAAATATTGTCATTTTGTCATGTTTTTCTCGATTCGATAATATCTACGGTTTGATGTTGTCATTCAAAGAATGACACGGACTTTAGATGTTGTTCGAATTTAAAAAAAAAAAAAAAAAAAAAAAAAATTTTTGGGAGAAAGAGAAATGGTTTATTGTCATTTTCGTGCAATAACCCGGTTTTAAAAGAAAGAACAGAGCCATGTTTTAACATGTTTTCACATTCCATGCTCGATTCTATAAACATTTATCTCATTGAAAACCAAATGCTTTGAAAAATAACTCGATCTCTATTTTTGATAATCATCTGACTTATTTGTCAAAATCTCTATCTCTCAATCAACAACCTATGTCATTGATTGAGGGGAGAATGATTTCAATTAAATTAAAAAGTTATTTGGCATTAAATTGTTTTCAAAAGATATACATGCATGTTTTATCAATGGAGTTTAAAGTCTTAAAATCCGATCCTTATCGCTCAAACGCTTTCACAATCAAGTCACAATTCTCCTTAAAGCTTTCAAAATCAATTTAATTATACGAGATCACAAATCTCAAATGTTTTGATAATTGTGATCGGGGAGAATGTGTGATTTAAATTGGATTTAAACCGATAATTCGGTAAATGGTTTCATAAGAGTGTACATGCTGTCCTTCCCACATGTGACAAACGATTTCAAATTTTCCATGCACATGTTGAGGGGAGCATCTATCTTAAACCTTTGATTTGAAACGTGATCATTCATCCCAATGTGCAGTTCCTCTAGTATGTGCAAAACTCTTTTCAAACCTCGAGGCACATATTGAGGGGAGCAAATTTATGGAAACCTCATCCTTCCCGAAATGCTATATCTACTTGATTTGATGTAGAAGCGATGTTGATATCTTTAGAAAATGGTAATCAAAGAAGTTAATTCTTTCTCTTGCCTCCGTGTGCAAAACATTTTCAAATACTTGATGCACATGTTGAGGGGAGTTCTCGTTTAAAATATCAAAACAATTCAGTACAAAATGCTTTGATAATATATCACAAGTATCCGAATTGATTTTCAAATGGTTTTCAATTGGATCCAATGGCGTATGAACAATACCAAATTGACCGACCAACTTTACTTTATGTACGGTGATATAAGGATGATAAGGTTAGGTATGTGTTCCCATGATCCGCCGTAACCGGAGGGATCTACCCAGGACAATCCACTAGTTAGTGTAGAAGTCCTTAGGTATGATGATAAAAGGAGAAAATGAGATATGGGAAGAGTGCGGACTAAGACCGAGCTAGTAATCGAATAAACCCAACAAGGTTCTAGCTATGAAGTCTCGTAAGCATCAAGGGGTTGAAGAATTAAAAGAATTGAATGAGAAAAGGGTGAAAACAAATAGCCCTCCATTTATTCAACCTTAGGCGTAAACCGGTTCAATTCATATGCTACCGATGGTAACATCGGTATTGAAGACAAGACGTCATGGACCCAAAGGACGCACCGCACTTCAACTTTCCAAACCACTCAAGTTCCTCTTAAAAGGACTTGTTTCATTCTCACGGGAACCGACATTATCTATCGACTTTCTTAGAGATGGTTGATATTGAAGAAGGAGACCCTCTCCTAGTCTCCGACATAGGATCCAAATATGCACAAATTGAGTCTAGAGCCACGAGATCATCAATAAATCTCATTAGGACACTTTCAATGAAGACTCTCTGCTTCACACAATGTGGAAAGAGAGATTATATCTTGAGTCCCACGATTATCCTTGTGGTATTGCCGTAACATCCGAGTGATGTGTTTACATATTCACAATGAAGATGGAAAGCCTTCGAGCCAACATCAAACAAGCTCCTCGGTAGGTGGCATGTGAGATCTATTATATAGATCAACCATGTGACAACCGAATGTAAACAATGGGGCGATTCAATCTCTTGAATCAAACCCGTTCAAAGTTATGGATTGACGGATACCTTTGAAAACCGGTCTTTGTGCTTAAAACTCTTTTCTTTAGCACATCGACCGTGTACTCATTTTTCAAACCAAAGGTATTTTTATGATTGATAATTGATTTTCAATAAAACCTTCGTTGTATTGCAAAACAATTTCTATTGAGCAATACACGATTGTTTTTCAAATCTCTTTTCATCAATCGCTGGACTTAAAATTACCGTTCACTCACTCCGTGTTGTCTTCTTTGAGATGTTCCGTTTGAGAACAACTAGAACAACCGCGAAACCCCGTCAAGGAGATTCTTCAAATCCCACCGATCACAGCAAGATTTGTATCGATCAACGGGAACCGTGGGCGTGTACTCAATTCAACGAAGTGATCAAAGACACTTTCGTGCGATTTATTGCTAATCGTTGTATGCAGTGTACACCCGACGCTTGCAAATGATCGTAATGGAGCGGTCAATCCATAGCCGCATGCTCACTTAACACATTCAACTCAAAGAAATCATGATTAGTGCATCAATGACTCGATATTTTCACACCAAGCTTCGCTACGCCGCCAATATCATGATTCAACAAAAGCTTCCGCTACTCGATGTGAAGATTTCATGATCCGTAATGTGAGCATGTCGGTCCCAAAGTCACAACATCACATAATACCAACACCACAAAGGATGTGTCGAGATTGTTGATAGTCGATGATCTCAAAAGATGGCTCAAAATTATTATCACGTGGATCAAGAAAGACCTCCACTTGAAGTAACCAAACATGCAATGTGAAGAATCAATGACTACGAGCTTAGAGCAAAGGACTACATCAAGAATGCAAGATCAATTGTTAATGTATTATCCGTTGTATTCAATGTGTTTTGGTACATGATTGAGGTGACCTCCTTGGGGAGATTGTTAGGAATTAGAAATTCCCAGATTAAAGAGTCGGTCACCTCAAGTATATGTAATCGTTAGAAAGCTCGTAGTCGTAGTAATTTTAAGTTAAGTAGTATTTAGTTAAGTAACACCGTGGAGGACTGGACGGGTCTTTACCCACCAGATGCCCGATCCACACCGATGTGTGGCGATTTATGTAAGACTATAAATACTCTACCTCCCAAGGTAGAGAGTTGGAGCTCATAATAATATCTTTCACTTTCTCTCACTAAGTTCCCTAAACCTCTAACTTTCTCTCTCTAGAATTCCATCTATAAGCTACTTTGTGTTATGGTTTGATGTGTATGTGAAAAGTTATATCTTACAAATATCATCTATAAATCAATAAACATCCTAAACTAACAAACTAGCATTAAATTATAACATTTATACCTGAGATATTAGGCTCAATAGGAAGAGAATCAAGCCCTTTATAATAGCCCTTAAGAGTATTTCATTGACTAACATTTATTTTCATTGATTTTATGAAGCGATTGAAAACCCCTAAATTCGCTATTAATTATAATCTAAATAAAAGTAAATAAATAAATAAAACTAACTTATTTCTTCAAGTTAATAAAGCATTAAAACCTAAAATTAACCATTGTAGCATAAATCATTGATCATTGATCATTTACATATAATTACTTATATAAACAAAGTAGCGATTAATAGCAAGCATCCATACAACCATCAACTATACATCATCAAAACACACAAAAACTTCCAAAGCTTCCTATGCTCCATCTTTACTCATCAACTTCATCCAAATCTTCCAAGAACTCCTCCTTCTCCGAGAGACTCCGACATAGCACCAAAAGTTAGCCAACAAATCAATCTTCCTTCGATTTCAACACAATCTCACGAAGGGCATACACCATTCTTTATGACTTGAAATGAGTAGATCGATTGTCTATCTTTTGGCAACAACACCATCGAATCAATCAAGTGTCTTGCAATAAACAACACAAAGCATTCTTCTAGAGCTTGCATGGATTCAATGGCGGCTTTCATGTTAGGTTACTAGTTTTACAAACACAAGTTATAGAGAAAGAGATAAGGCGATTGAACAAGTAAACAAGCACACACACGAGATACTAGAACAAGTTAGGCGAGAGAGTATGTGAAAGAGGAACTTGAACAACCAACCCTCAAATGAGGGTTTACAAGATTATTTATAGGAGGAACCTAGGGCAACACCCTAGTTCCCATCCTTTCTTATGTGGGCTTGGGCCTAAGCTTATGGGCCTTCTACATAAGCTTGACCTTAAACAAACATAAAGGCCATAATAAAGCTACCTATTACATATGAGATATAAATACTTGAAATACTGTTTAGGAGTGATTCCAACAATCTCCCTCAAGTATATATGAATGTAAACGGTGAAGGCGTTGATGTAATAGTAGCGTGACGCCTTCGACATTCTTCTTTCTTGTGAGAGGAATTGCCTTGATTCGAACAATCTCCCGGTAGAGAGATAGTTATCTTTGAACAGCTTATGCTTCGACGTCATCTTTAACTTTGTTCTTTGATCATTGTTCTTTGTGGTGAAAGTGATAGTATGTTGTTGTCTCGCATCGACCGCTTCGTGTCCGCTTCACGCTCCAAAGGTTCCACGTCATTCTTCAACATGCTCACACGCTCTATGACGTTGGAATTCAATATCGATGAAGTTCTCTAAGTCTTTAACTTTGTAGATTCTTTGGTTAGACGAAGAATCATTCGACGGTTGTGTTGCTTTTGAATAGAACTTCCATTGGTGATGATGTTGGCGTGAGCATGAGAAGAATCAAGACGATCATCCCGCCCGAGCTTCCATAAGAAGAAAACATTTCAAACGGTTAGTAATAAGCGGTTCCGACACTTACAAGTTTGAACTTCGAGAGTGTTAACAAGATAGTGTGAAAACACAACTCTAATTTTACAAAGGCCGCTCTCGAACCGAGTCCCACAAGTGAGATAACGCGATGTACCAAGTACATCTACAGCTCGATGAGTCACCGAGGTACACCAAGCATCACCTCACGATCAGACCGCTTTGAGACACACCGCGTAATCCACGGGAGTTACCGGCGACCGCTATCGTGGCTATTTGATGTTGACCGGCAGAGTTTCCATTCAATCACCGAGGATCACAGATGTGAACCTCTCATAAATGTTCTCGATGATTGCTAAGATCCGTGAAGGACTCGATATGAACCATCGATGATCTTATTTGTTGATCATCAAGTGATTAAATGTCAAGTGTTCCTAAGAGATCTTTTGATGAATCTCGTGGCTCTAGACTCAATAGTGCGCTTTGGTTTTCCCGAGCGAGACTAGGAGAGGGTCTCCTTCTTCAATACCAACGATCTCTAAGAGAAAGCCAATAGTTTATGTAGGGTTCCCGTGAGAATGAAACAAGCTTCGCTGAGAAAACTTGAGTGGCTAAGAAGGTTTAGTGCATGCGCCACCGGGTCCATGACGACTTTTAATCTTCAATACCGGTGTCACTAAGTGACAACCAAGAGTATATGAATTGAACCCGTGTCCGCCCTAAGTTGAATAACTGAGGGCTATTTCTTTTCACCCTTTACTTTACATTTCTTTTGATTCTTCAACTCCTTCTTTCTCCGATTCTCATTTTCTCCTTTTACAATCATTCCTAAGGACTTCTAACACTAACTAATGGTAGTGTCCTTGGGTAGATCCTCCGGCTCAAGCGGATCATAGGACGATTATTCCTAACCTTAGTCACCTTATAACTCCATGACTAACCTATGTTTGCCATTTAAACCATCAGATGTGAAAATATCTCTCAAAGGGTTTGTAAATGAAAACATGTTTGAACCATCGTGAGAGATAAGTTTTGCATAAATACTCCCTCCACATGTGCTAAAGAGTTTTAATGGTTTAAATGCACAAAGGAGGAAAGAGCGCGACTTTTGAATTGATCCACTAAAGATAGACAATCTCCGCGAGACACGGTTACGCTTGAATAGTTAAAGAGTTACATTGTCGCTTTTAGGTGACAACTAGCTCTAATAACTACCTTGAAGGTGTAGACAAACCTTGGAAGGTTGTCAAACCCGTCGAGTTCATGTCTATCAAGAGTTTCTCGAATGGTACATTCTACTTGGACAAGTCCTTTGCGAGACACGCTTACATCACTAGCGAACTAGCTTGAAATTATTACCCGTCCAGACAAGTCTTTTCGAGTTACTAACAGCTTTAGTACCGCAATTCGTTGGTTAAGTCCGAGGTACACAAATTCATTTGCATTTTGTACAACATATTTCTTATCACACAAATTTTCTCCCCTCAAAATGGCATATAAAATGTTATTTTGAACGTTTGAGAATAAATATGACCATTTTGAGTGTCATGGGAAGATGACCACTATGAACAATTTGTGAACAAAGTTTTAAATCAAATACCCCTCAACTAGTGATATAAACGGTTGAGGTTTTGAAAATCATATGGGAAGTACTTGTCTTTTGAGCAAAACCTTGAAAAGTGAAAGGTTTGATAGGTTTTACTCAAAAATAAGAAGCTTTCGCTCCTTTTATAAGGATTGTGGCACCGAGGCGCACTACGTGGTCCTTTCTTGACAATTACGGGTTGTACATCGTTATGTGTGCACAAGCCATTCACATATATAATCATACATCCAAAATTATATGAAGGAAACAATTCACGGGTACCGTGAAGTGCAAAGATGTTCCTGTGAGTGCGCATGTATGCTGAAAGCCGATGATGTTTCTCCGGTCGACCACCAACATAGCTCTCCAATCGTCTCGAATCGATCCTTCGAACAACCGCTCATCAATCATGGTGATGATTCGCCTCACATCCCTCCTTTCATGAGAATTCCAACGCTAGAGACCCAACTTTCAGCGATATCCTTCAACCAGACGCCAATCCATCCCTAACCAGCTTCAAGGTATGATCCCGAATTTAGGAAGTTCACTACACGCCATTAAGCGCTTTCGTTGAAGTTCATCCGCGTAAACAACTCCGAAGGGTTTGCCGATGAGCGATATTGAGTTAATTGATTGATGTCGGGAAGATCAAGCGTTGGAGGAGTGAGGTTGACACGCTTCGATAAGATTCAACACCATCCGGATATCTTCAACACGCTCTTTGATCACGATGCGCCTAATGAAGATGAGAAGTGACTTGATAAATTCACGTTGAACTTCAATGAGAATTGTCTCATACGACCTGTACTTTGGCAAGGTACATGTCTTCAATGTCGTTGAGGACAAGTTCTCAAAGTCACCTCGAGAATCCATAGTCCTGCTCATCTTGTCGCTTGACTATTATATTCTTCAAGAATGTGTAGTCCCACTTAGACTTGAGATCAATGTGTTTGATGGCCACGATGTCCTTAGAACTATACATCGCGTGTTGAGACTTCAACCAGCAACACAGTAGTAGATTCTTCGCGCTCGTGCCAATGATGAATCCCATACAATGCATCTTGGTCGTATGCTTGCACGCTGTCGAAAACAAGTGATTTGCACGCCTCGATAGCTATGCGCTTGAGTAAATAGTCACTGGAATGGAAGAGTCAATGATGTAGCGATTTCCTTGAACCATCGCCACCATGGAGAAGAAATTCCGTGTCTTTGTTGAAGAAATATCCGAAGGAATCCTTGGTTCATCCGGTTGGCCGATTGTTGGTAGAGGTTTGGTCCAATGGTAATATGGAGGGTTGTCCCGCTTAGTGAAGTCGATGTTTGCTTCGGGTTGAGCCAATCCATGTTGTTAGACATGGCTCGAGCAATGTTTTCAAGGTGATATTCAACCTCGATCGCACTTTCCGAAATCTGTTTTCAAAAGAAGGAATGCTTCATTCTTGATGCGCTCAACTCGGATTTCGCCATCTTCTTCACACGGAATCTTTCTTGCAAGATCTTTGCATGCTCCAAGGTACTACCGCTCACCAATTCTTGACCTTCTTCGTGTTAGGAGTGTCGTTAACAAGAGTAGCAAACCAATCAAATCTCTCGTTTTATCGTCATCAAGCCATGATACGACGTCATTCGAGTCGCTTTCTTCTTCTTTTTGAAGGCCTTGATGATGATTTTGGTTTCGCACTTGTTTAGGTGAGGTGGGTTGTTGTCGGGCTCAAGGACCTCTTCATCGTCACCACCCGTATACTCAAAGTGATCACCGGTTTATGAGTCAAGGGTGGTAACTCGGAATCGTCCCGAGGTTTATCAAGAGAAGACCGAGGTGGAGGAGACTTTGTTGAGAAGAAGTCCGTGGTGGAGGAGGTGGCATAGATGTAGATTTACCGATCGCTTCGACGCTTAGGTGCGTAGTCCTTATCCTTATCATCGCCATCTCTTGGTCGTTTGGGTTGATCGGTGACTCCTTGCATGATGATCCGAGTTGAAAATCAAGTAGATTTTCGAAAAATTTAGCTTCATCCGAGTAAACGCCCGCATCGCTTTGACATTTGCATCACAAGTTTAGCGATTAACCTGTATTCGTAGAGATCGCCTTCTTTGGCCATTGTATGTTTAACCAATGCTACGATGTTAGGGTGAGTTGTCCGAAAATACTTCTCTAGTCACACCGGGACAAGGTCGAGAAGAAACTTGTGGGTATGATCTCTTCTTCGCCTTCCGGTTCCTTTTGGACTTTAGGAACGATATCCTCAAGGTACTTGTTAGTGTAACCTTCGATCATTTCGCTCAGCCTCTTTTCGATGACTCTTCATGAACTTCAACAAATTCCTTTCTTTCTCCATCTTGTCTTTCTCATCATTTAAGTACCGAATTTGGTCAAGAAACCAATTCATTTTTCCGTAAAGTATGTCCTTCTTTCGACTTGTTGGACAAATTTCACAATCTTTTGATGAGTCCGAGAAATCCAAGATTTAGGTGGTTTCTTCACCGATTTGGATGATGATCCGTTGACTTCGTTGATGGTGGTGGTGATGAATGAGATGAAGAGTCTGATGATGAGGAGACATGAGGAAACTTCATGTCCTTAGGAGTTTCGAGGTTTTCTCCTTTGAGTGTGTTGGACTGCTAGAAGAAACTTTGTATAATCATCCTCGCCATCTCTAGACTTTTCTTTCTCGCCACGCTTCTCAAAATCATACACAATAGTATCCTCTACAGCTTTTGTTGTTGCACAAGAGTGGTGGCACCGATCCCTTATCGGGTTGATTAACCGCATCGATCCGGAGAGGAGCAAGCAAGACCACTTGATCCTCCGGGCCACCCATTTGATCTTTAGCAAATTCTTCACCTTTTGAAGGTGTCTCGACGTTGTGAAACTTTTTCCGTATGATTTATCCAGCTGCTCTTCTTCTTCTTCTTCGTAGCTCTCATCATAAGGTACAATAGTCGAGTCTTCCTTTTCTTTAACAGTTTGAGGACTTGGTTTTGCTCTTGAGGCGATTTTCTTCCTTGCGAGCTTGCAGAGTAATGAACCTCTTCATCCGCCTCAAGATCTTCGAGCTTTCGTCCCTAAGTTGTCTTTGTGGTTCAAGTGTGGGAATAGGTTCGGCTTCCTTTACGGAACAATCCTTTTAGAAGGAGGTTTCCTTTTAGGAACCTTCCTTTGACTCACAAGACTTGTTGTGCTTCCTCGCACTTCCTCTTCTCGGTTCTCCTTACGTGTGTTCCGTAAGATTTTTCGTCGAGATGACCAACTTTGCCTTGTCTAACCGCTTCCATACCTTTTGTACGATTCGAGCTTTCGACATCTTCGCTAGAAGGAAATCAAACACAACACCTTGTTTCTTTGTAGACGCTTCCTTGATTCCGACAGATAGAATAGGTTCCGCAACATGTCGTGATTGTCGGGGTCATTGAGCCTCTTGGGAATGTCGTGATGAAGTCCAAGTGCTCTCGGATCAACAGCTTAGTATATCCGATGTAGGGAATCTTTGAGCCAAGTTTGTTGAGAAATGACATCATGTCATCCCAAATCGAGCTTCAATAGCGATGTGTTTCATGTTGACCAATGCCCAAAATATTTGCGCTCCATGAGCTTAGGATGCTCATAGCCACCGTCACGACCGTAAATGACTTGGTGATGATCATGTAGAGTGTTCTCCATGGTTGAGGAATACTCTTAAGCTCTACGTGAGAATGCTTGGTGATTACTCCCGTAGCCTCGCCATAACCGATATTGATTAAGAATTGGAGAGTTAGCTCTTCAAAGTGTGGCATAAAGTTTGGTTGGATTGACATCGAATAAGGAGAGAGAATGTTCCCTTAAGTCTCGCAGTGTAATGGTGACTTGTTTGTGGTTCGAGTCACCACACAACAGCCGTCCTTTGACCCTTTCCATAGTGTTCCGAACTGCTGGATGTAGATCTCGTGAATAGTTGCAGAGTGAGTAAGCATGTTCGATACGGATGAGTCCTCGTAATATCAATAGCAATAAGACACGAAGAT
Organism: Chrysanthemum lavandulifolium; assembly: GCA_022545495.1. Taxonomy (NCBI): domain Eukaryota; kingdom Viridiplantae; phylum Streptophyta; class Magnoliopsida; order Asterales; family Asteraceae; genus Chrysanthemum; species Chrysanthemum lavandulifolium. The sequence continues at coordinate 173,987,724 of CM040238.1, read as the reverse complement.
TCGAGCAAGTGAGGGTGTCAAAGTCAACACGGAGATTATTCTTTCCTATCTTCATTGGATAGCCATGAGGATAGATATCAAGAATGGAGAGAACTTCGTGTGCATCCACATTCATTTGTTCACCATGTCGTGATCTCAAATAACATTAGCCAAAAGAACCAACATATCGAAAGACATAATGTTAGTCAATGTAAGGTCTTATTGTCTAGTTATTGAATGTACAAGGATAATGATTGTTACGAGTCCTAAGTCACTTGTATGTTCAATAGTTCAATGATGTCGTGAAATGTTTCATGTGAGTTAGTTAACTTTAAGTTTTAAAGTTTATTTTATCACTTATTGTTCACAACATATCGACGATTTAAGTTTATTAGTGACATTTTGGATTCGTGATGATATGATTAGTTTATTTACAAGTTTGTACACGTAACAATTCATCATGAAGGTCAATCCGTGGTTGCGTAGTTTTGGCAAAGTTATGCGAGACAGAATGATATATGCTTAGGCGTAAACTTACGCGTAGAATCCTACCTTACGCGTAAGAAATGTTACGCGAGGGAAAAGAAGACCTTAGGCGAGAGCTTATGCGTAGGCATATATTAACCTTACGCGTAAGGCTACTCGTAAGAGTTGACCTTATGCGTAGAGGTCATCGCCACGCATATCCTTCACGTGATACGCCGTAGTCCATTGTAGAACCTTACGCGTAGATGTTATGCGAGGATTATTCTTACGCGAACATGACTACGCCGTAGGGTAATCCTTATGCGAGAATTGCAAATGACCTTGATTCTCAATTTTAAGCGTAGCAAAGCCCGAAATAAGTTTATCAAATCATCAAAGTTAACACGTAACATCATTTTATAACATATCAAAACATACTAGCTCATTTTAACAGTTACGCGTAGAACACATACGCGTAGTCTAAAACCCTAAATCTACGCTTATGAGTTTTAGCCATAGATTATGCACCAAACTTTTTCTGGTATGTTAAAGACATGTTGTGAGTATGTAAGCCAAGTTGTAACACTTAATTTGTTGAGAATCAAAAATACCCAAAGTTTATGAGCTTTAAACCCTAGTTTCGAATTGATGACCAATTCGTGTTTCTGGGTGGCTATAAACTTTGGAAATTATCAATTTAACAACGCAAGAGCATAACCCAACTATCTTTTTAACCAAAACACTTCACATTCAAAAATACCCAATTTGACCTAAGAACCCTAATGTTTGAAAGTTATCAATTCGTGTATCCGGGTTCGTTTGGAGGGTGAAAATGTATCATTGATGTTATTAAAACATTTTGACACAATCTTATTAACCACAAACACATAAACTTGATTATGTGTTCATACGCTTACGCGAAGAACACAAAATCATCCATATCAAGATTTGACCGTTGAATTCATTTGAAAATCAAAACCATTGTTCAAAACACGTTAGAAACATTAATCCACTTACAAAATGAAGATCCAAACACGGATTTGTGAGTGAATTTTGTGCGTAGGATGGTTTTAGGTTTTGAAATAAATGTGAAGATAAAGTTAGGTGGGAGGTGTTTTATTAAAATAACTTTAGCATTTTGACGCTTTGGTCCCTCCACCTTTTCCTTTTTCAAACAAAGCCTTTAACTTCCATTTTGGTTACCAAACAAAGATTTTTTTGAAAGAAACATGACGACACTCCCCTCGACTTGAGAAAATAATGAAAGGTTATTAATTTAAGTCCGAGGAGTGTCTTTGAACCGTAAAATGTACCACCATTTGTAAAAAATCAACCGAGATATGATAACATGCAAGTACACGATGTTTTGAAACAGTTAATAGATTATTTTCCCCTCAACACTTGATCGGAAAAATACTGAATTTTGAAAGATTAAAGTGTTGACGGAAGAAATGTACTTGCCATGTTGAAAGAAAGATAGATTAGGAGAATATTTTTGTTGTTTTATCGGATTTTATATTTTTGTATTTTGTTTTTGAAAAATTTATTTACAAAAGATGTTTTGGTGTTTGATGTGTTTTAAGACTGCTTTTAAGAGGTCATCCAATTCCTCTTGAGTCAAACACCTCATACCAATTCGTGGACCAACTCATTAAACCTAGCGGGAGGCAAGGCTTTGGTGAGCGATCCGCCAATTGGTATTCAAGACCACAAAGTATAATTCAACGGTACTGCTCCACGTGGTCCTTGATGAAATGATAGCGTAGATCGATGTGCTTTGATTTCGAGTGTCGAATCGAGTTGCACGAGATTGCAATGGCACTCGATTGTCGCAAAGACATCGATTCTCACAAATACGTAACCATAGTCTTTGAGTTGTGTTCTCATCCAAATGACTTGAGCACAACACGCGACATGGCTACATATTCTCGCTTGATGATGACAATGATGTACAATCCTCGCTTTTTGATTGCCAAGACACCGCTTTATCACCGAGAAATTGTAGAGCTCTCAAGTACTTTTTCTTGAGTCTAAGCATCCCGCGTGATCGTCGTCAAAAGCGATTAGTTCAAAACCGTAATCCTTCTGATACCGGATCCCCAAGTTAATGGTTCCCTTGATGTATCGGAGGATTCTTTTAGCCTCGTAGAGGTGGGTTTCAGCTGGTCGCGATCGATAACGGGAGCATAGATAAACGGCAAAGACAATATCGTCCTCGCTAGTCGTTAGATACATAAGGGACCCAATAATACTTCGGTATTTGGTAGGGTCAACCAATTTCCCATGTAAATCAAAGATCTAACTTCTTGGTATGAGCCATTGGTGTGGCATAAGTATCACAGTTGTCATTCCAAATTTGTTTAACAGCTCAAGGGCATATTTGGACCGACTCAAGAAAATACCACGGGTGATTGATGAACTTGCGATCCTAGAAAGAACGTAAGTTCACCCATCATGGACATTTCAAAATTTTTCTTCATAAATTTTGCAAAAGCGATTGAAAACTTTTATGTGTTGACCCAAAATGATGTCATCCACGAATTTGAACAATTAAGATATGTGCCCGTGATATTGTATAAAAGAGTTGGGTCAACCGAGCCTTTGGTGAAATTATTGGCAATGAGGAAAGATGATAGCTTATCGTACCATGCCCGAGGGGCTTGTTTGAGACCATAAAGGGCTTTGTTCGCTTTGTAGACATGGTTCGGGAACTCGTGATCAACGAATCCATCCGTTGGTCGACATAGACCGCTTTTTTAGTTGTCCATTGAGAAACGCTGCTTTGACATCCATCCGATAGACCGTCATATTCATATGAGTCGCGAACGCGAGGAATATCCGAATGACCTCAAGACGAGCAACCGGAGCAAAAGATTCTTCAAAGTCTATTCCTCTTCCCGACGATAACCCTTAGCAACTAGCCGTGACTTGTTTCGGATAACATTCCTTCAAAGATCCAATTTGTTTTTCCAAATCCATTTTAAACCAATGACGAGACCCTCGTTGGTCTTTCAACCGCCCCCATACTTCAAGACGCTTGAATTGGTTGAGTTCTTCCCGCATGGATTCAATCCAGTTGTCTTTGTCATTGCATCTTTAATGTTTTTAGGTTCGATTGGCGACATGTGAGTGCATAAATGCAATGTTCACCATCCGAGCGAAGACGTTGTCTCGTAACGATCGGTTGATTCGGGTTGCCAATAATGTTAGCCGAGGATGGTCTTTTGTCCATCTATGTGTAGAGGGTTGATGTTGGTATACATTGTGCGATTCGAGGATTCAAATGGTTTGTTGAAGATTCCGCGACATCCGTGCGCAGCCTCATTTGCAAACGGGTCAAGAACGATTTGGATCAAAATCTGCAGTGGGGTACTTCATTCGTAATATCATCACCGATTCATCATTGTTGGAAGCGGTGTGTTCAATCTGTTGTGTTGGAGTCAATCGTGTAGGTGCATCTTCAACAAGAGTTGTTGTAGCAGTGTATCGTATAGGAATATTATCGTTGTGCAATGAAACAATGGATACACCGAGAGCACGCTCATCAATATCGCCACGTAATGTAGGAGCAAATAACCTTTCCATTTGTTGACGAGTTAGTGAGGGCTTTATTCACCGATGATGGGGTTGAGGAAGTTTAAACGGTTGTGACCGGTTCTAAGTCATTATACTCGTAAGCCATTTCCGTGAGTTCATCGAAATGAGCATGAATCGCTTCCATTACCTCCTTAGTTCGACGATTCCGATTCGAAACCTTTAGAATTGTCACAAGATCCAATAAAGACTCCAATATCGCCTTTGGCTTTGAGCTTTCCAAAATCATCACGATCATTATTCGGATAGCAAAGGGATCCAAATACATGAAAGTGTTTGAGGTTCGGTTTATAGTTGTGACAAGCTCGAAAGGTGTTTTGTTGTGGCATTTTGTGATCATAGAACGGTTTTGAGTATAGCATGCAGATACAACCGCCCATAAGTAACTGGAAGTTTAGCATTGATTAACATTGTTCTTGCGCCCACTAACGCTCGGTTTCGCTTTTCAACAACTCCGCTTTGTTCGTGTGTACGTGCAATAGATGTTTGATGTCAATTCCACTTTCTCATAAAATTCACGAAGGGTTTTGTTAACAAATTCGGTTCCTTTGTCTGCTCGATTATTCCGACGGTGTTGGAGTCGAACTCAGTATTTTTGTGAGAAAGGTGATGATCATTTGTGGAGCTTGGTCTTTGCTACGGGAAGAAGTAGACCCAAGTCCATCGTGAGTAGTCATCGACAATTACTAAGATGTAGCGTTTGCCATTGATCGCTTGCACGCGATCGGGCCACACAAATCCATGTGAAGAAGATGAAGCACATGTCGAGAGTCGTGTTCCACCTTTGAAGGAAAATGAGCACGAGTGCTTTTCCCTTGTTCACAGTCGAGCAAAGGTGATCTTTGAATACCGGAATCGTGGGAGTCCTTCAACGAGTTTGTGTCGAGCAAGGTTGGTGATGGTTTGAAAGTTTAGATGTGAGAGACGCCGGTGCCATAGCCGTGATTTTGTAGATGTTGCCTTTGAAAGTAAGCAAATGGGAGAGGAAGCAACCATGTCTTGCATAGAGATAGTGTAGAGACTAGAATTACGCGAGCGACATAAGATCGCTTCCTTGTAGATCACGAATGAAACAAGTTTTCTCCCCGAAAGCAACCTCCAAATCTCCATCACAAAATTGACCCATCGAAAACAGATTGTGGTCGAGGCCTTCCACATAATAAACCCCGCCGATTTCGATGTTCCCATTGACATAATCTCCGTAGCCCATGATAGTCGCTGAAGTGATCGCTCCCGAATCGACAAAGCCAATGAACTTTGCAATAAAGTTTGATAACAGCTTAAGGTTGCTCGTCATGTGTCGGGAACATCCGCTATCAACAATCCATAGAATGATCTCAGATCACCGTGATACACACATGCATTTACACATATGGAATAGAAGTAGATGTGGAACCCAAATGTTAGAGGGTTCCAAGGTGTATGTTAGACATACACACATTGACAATTTTAGGCATCCATTTAAATCCTAGTGTGTTATATATCCATTTCGCCATCTATAACTACTCTTTGCTTTAGTCTTAGTGAAAACACTAGGTGGTACTACATTCTTGGGAGGTGAAGCGAGCTACCGTGATAGCAATGGTTGCCTTATAATCTAAAGAAGGTGGTTTACCAAGCACGTACTTAGAATGATTAGTGGGCCTAGAGGTATTCCGATTCTTAGGATTCCGTAATCGAAGATTATAGTTTTAGCAACACATTTGTCATGACAATCGAATTCATACGCTTTCGACAAATAACACAAGGTGCATCGATCAATATCAAAAGTACTTAACGGTTTAGCATTCGTTACATCACTATTTGTATTACATTTGCCGACGCAACATCTATAGTGGAAGCAACATGATTTTTATTCGAGTCCTAGGGTGTTCTTCTACTTTAGCATTCTTTATTGATCTTTTCTTAGGTCGCAACTTCCTATTCTTCGATTGAGTGCTCCTAGGCTGTGAAGTGCGGACGCTTGGAAAATATGCAACTATTCTGCTTTTAGAGAGGAAACACATTAGCAACTTGTGATTTGGCAGTGGGAATTCTAGGTTCACGATTACTAAGTGTGACTGGTGCTAATCTCTTAATCACAGAGGCGGAAGTTGTTCATACTTTCCTAACTTTTCCGTAACTTAGAGATGGTGTGAATCGATCTTGATTTTCGTAACTAATATTTCCAAAGAAAATTCATGACATCTCTAGTGTGAGCAAGATAGTGATCAAGTTCGTTTGATGCTTCAAGTCGAGTCTTTTGAGTAAATCAAATATGACACCATATTCTGCTTAACTTTTAAAAGTTCTTGTTCATATTTTGAGATTTGACTTTTCAAAGACACGCTTTGATCATCCAGCTTGATCAAGTTTAGGATCGAAGATTTTGCACTCAATCGAGCGATTTTCTTTTGAAAACTAAGTTGATGATTGTGAATATCTTTTCACACCAATGAAGACGACGCTTTGCATTGTAAATTTCGTGTGTAATCGTTTATTTTCGCTTTTTAAAGACTCGATCCAAGCACATTATCGGTGTTCTCAACAGTTTCAACAAACAATATCGCAGAGATGTAATCGATGCAAATGGCAAAGCATGAAGTAACACAACATTATGGATATCAAGACAGATAACATCTTCCAAGAGTCGATCAACATCTTTTCTCAATAGTTTCTTTTTGCTTTTGTGTTCGAAATAGATGTTTCGCTTTCTCGAAAACGTTTTCATTACCCCAAGTTCCTTATGAAAATCCTTTTCCCACCAATTGCACAACTTTTCAAGTTTTTAACATTAGGTAAAAGATTTTTCCAAAAATGTCTCTTTGTTCTCGCGCCAGAGGCGATTGAAAATGTTCAACTTTGATTTTAGATCGATATTCTATCTCATGTTGTAAAATTTTGAGGTCACCATGAAAATGTCAAAATATCAAGGATTTTTCGATTTTCGTGTTTTGAGTTTACTTCACTAATGGAAGGTAAAGGACCATAAGTTTGTGCAAAGTCTGCTTGGGATTAACATTAGAAGACTCGTGTGTTTTGATGATAACCCTTGGTGTGTTAGAAGAATCCGTTGGTGTGACGAAGTGACCGCGCTTTTATAATTAAAAGGTTTGTTGTAAACAACATTTTTAATTTTGATCGACTCGCCTTCTCGATCTAATTCCTCTTGACGATGATATTCAACAACACTCATGACAAGATTATCAATTTTGTATTCTGCACCGGAAACTTCGTGAGTTGGTTTGAATGTTTTAGTGAAAGCTTTGGTTTGTAATCGCCTAGATTTTTTCCATATCCTTTTGATTGGGTTTTAAGGTAAACTTTTCAATAGTCATACGGATTCACCATGTTTGTAAACAATGCTTTAAACTCTTTAAGTTTGTTTTGCAAGCCGAGAATTTCGTCAAGAAGGTCATCTACCCGATTCGTTGAATGCTTTTTGTATGCGAGAACTGTTTTGACAATTTAACAACTCAACCTTAGCTTTTGATTTTCCAAGGTGAGAGCGTTAATTTGCTTTTTATGTTCGTGTTTCAGCTTGTTCTAATTCGCATAACAAAGCATTCTTCGAGGCGGCTAGATCACGATCCGTCTCTAAGTATTTTTCATTTTGATGAGATTTTGCAAAGCGGCTTCAAAACCTTTTTCACGGTTTTCTTGAGTTTTGAAAAAGTTGAGTTGCATTTGTAAGCATTCAAAATCCTTGGTTAACAAAGCATTTTACTTTTAAAATTGATTTAATGCATAACATTCCTCCATTTTGATTTTATGGTCTTGAATTAACCGAGCAAAATCCGGATGAGGCAACAGATCATCTTGTTCAATGTGAGTCTCAACATGATCATTCTTGAGATCCTCAAGTACGACCACGGAGTCAATTTGATTATCAAAGGAAACCATAAGGTCATCTTGATCGTCAAATGTAACTACAGGGTTAACTTGAAAATCATCAGAAAAAGATGTAGAAGACTCATTTTGAACAATCGATCCGCGCCATATTCGAGATATTGGCGGAGAGATTAGTTCGATATGATGATGGTTTGTTCGGCACCGAGACAAGCCATCGTTGTCATACACTGGCCTCAGATCACCATGTGCGGCTCATGCATATTAGCCATCAACATAACAAATGATTAGCCTCGCAAGTCCTCCATATCATCATCCGAGTCTCATCCGCCATAAAGCTCTATTCTTTGTCCGTAAGAGATCCACCGCTTTCATCCTTAAGAGCCAAAAGTAAAGCCTCTTTGAAATAAGCACCCCTAGTCCTTGGCTTTGGGCATGCATTAGCCAGTGTCCTTCTCATTGAAGTTGTAGCATCTAAGACCATTTATCCGATTCTCGAGCATTTCCTGCTCCATCACTTGAGCTCATTGTTATTCCTACCCACAAGATTAAACCCTTGACCACCGCCCATCCGACGACCATAATCACGATTCGAACTTCAACACGTCCATTGTTTACAACAACTTGAGTCCGTGTGTTAGATGAGGAACGAATGCGATTGTTGGATTTGTTGGTGTAACGCCAAAAGCATTAGCAATCATCACAAATCCTTGTTGCAATGCTTCAATGGATCGATTTCCTCAAGAGCTTCACCGACATATGCTTGAGCATTGTTGCCGTATGGAACCAATTGATTTTGTTGAGGTTGAGGTTGTTTGTGAAGGTGTGTTTGAAGCGCTTGGTTGAGTTGTCGGTTGAGAGGATAATTCGCTGAGCATACAAGGCAAGTTGTTGATTGTCCGTTGTGACTGCTTAGCAATTTGAGCACGGAGAATCCTTTCCCGATCAACTTCCTTTTCATGAGGCTTCAAGTAATCGTACAACAATCCATAGGTAGAATGATGCATATTCTTCGCTTGACGGAGAAAATGACATACTTCTCCCATTCGGACCAAGACTACTCAGAACTTAGTATTCACCGCAATTCGTGGCATGATGATGTTGTGTTTATCCAAATCATTGATGATGTCCGAAAATCGATGATGATAGGACTCTAGTGTCTCTCCGTGTTCAATCATGAAGTGTTCATAAGCCAAGTAAATTTTGGATTCCAAATCCTCCCGATTGAGTATGATCCTTCCATAAGAAGACGAATATGATCCCACATTTTTGTGCGCTTTTGAGCATCAACACTACGAAGAATTGGGTTTGGTAATCCTAAGAGGATGTATTCCATTGCAAGTTCATCGCCTTCATAGTGTAGAAGTTCGTGGGATTTAAATCGCAACAAGAGCAATGTTGGTTTGTTCATCTCTCGGTGGAACAAAGCTAGCTGGATCTCCGGCACAATGACAAGAGGCATCTCAAATGGACCTTCCAAGATAACCTTCTTTAAGAACTTTCCATGTGGCTTCTTTAGATCACAAAACCTAAAGAACCTTATCACCCATTGATCGTAGTTTCGGAGTGAGCATTGGAGGTCTATCAAGTGATCCACTTCATGAATTGATTGTTGGTCGCTTAAAGCTTCACACATCTTTGCAAACCAAGTGGGTTCCTTCATAGTGCTTCGTGATGGATGTTGATTGAAATCGTTTGTGTAGGGTAGAGCTTGAAGACTTGGTGATGGTTGAACCATTTGTGGTTGTGGAATTGCACCAAGTTGTGGAGTATGTTGTCGATTAAATTGTTGTTGATAAATAGCTTGTTGTTGATTCCATTGTTGATGTTGTGGAGTTAATTGTTGTTGTTGTTGATGATTATAAGTGTGAGGAAATAGTTAGAGTATGGTGGTTGAGACATGATGATAAACTTGTGTGGTAAAATGGATCTTTGTAGTCGAATGAACCTTTGTTGATGAAGTGTCCTTAGGCGAGAAAAGACACCAAGTAGCACTTATGCGTAAAAATACCACGAACAAAAACAAGCTTAAAATGCGTAAACGCGAAAGTGAATCACACGCGTAAAGTTTGAAACTTTTGCCAAAACAAGTATTTTAACACCTCAAAACATTGAAAGTACAAGAATCTTGGATTAAAAAGTGTAAAACGAGTTTTAAGATAACCAAAGATTGCGTTATCTTGAAAGTACAAGAATCTTGGATAAAAAGACCCAAAACCAAAACTTCAAAACCCAAAACAAAACTTCAGTACACCCAACTATTTGGGGATTGATACCACTGTTAGGTCACTAGTTTTACAAACACAAGTTATAGAGAAAGATATAAGGCGATTGAACAAGTAAACAAGCACACACACACACGAAATACTAGAACAGTTAGGCGTAGAGAGTATGTGAAAGAGTAACTTGAACAACCAACCCTCAAATGAGGGTTTACAAGATTATTTATAGGAGGGAACCTAGGGCAACACTCCTAGTTCCCATCCTTTCTTATGTGGGCTTGGGCCTAAGCTTATGGGCCTTCTACATAAGCTTGACCTTAAACAAACATAAAGGCCATAATAAAGCTACCTATTACATATGAGATATAAATATTTGAAATACTGTTTAGGAGTGATTCCAACATTTCATTTCATCGATATTAGGTGTGGAAGACATTTTGTGTGTTTAGGGGTAAAATTATTGATAGTTGTGTGTTTAGAGTAAAATGATTGATACTTAGTGTGTTGCTTTTATGGTTAGGTAAGTATACATAATTACAATGTACCTCACAATTTGCACAAATAATCACAAAAAAACACTTAAGAGGCATCGGAAAATTTATTTTGGGTGTTACTGTAGCCCCTCCATATTCTTCCATGCATAAATGTGATATGCAATAGTTCAAGAAAAAAGAAAAGAAAAAAGTGATATGCAGGAGGAGTTTTAGGAAGATATCTAATATTGCAATTTAAACCCTTCATTTTTCATTGGATCTAAACCAATTTCTATATAGTAGGGGTGTTCACGGGGTTCGGCTCGATTCGCTTAGAGATTTTAACTATCGATCACGGGCGGTAGTTCATTCTACTATCCAAAACCGAACCGTACTAGGCGGGTAACCGGACAAAAGGGTATCCGAATGAGCGGTTACCCGCGGTTCGTGTCACTGGTTAACCATTCAAAAAATTAATCGAATCGAATCGGGCGAACAATAACATAAATTATAATGTAATATGTCATTTTAGTAAAATTAAATAACACTAAAGATATTAGAATAATAGTAATGTTGTTGTGTCGCAATAGCAACATTCAAATTACTATATCTAACAAAATAAGTAATACTACTTATTTGACGTTTATAGATTACGATCACATTAATGATATGCAATCCATGGACGTTAGTAAATGATCAAATTAGATAAGTAAAATGCATTATGAACCGTGATAAGCGGGTTTTTCGGTTTCGGGTTTTCTCGATTTCGCTTTCTTGGTTATCGGTTTTAGCGGTTATCGGATTTGCTCAAATTCTTAAAATTTATGTCAACGCAATACATCGACCAAAATCAAAGTTAGTCATCTTTACAATGTAGCACATTGACAAAAATCAAAGTTAGTCATCACTACAACTTTGGCAAACAATGAATTCGGTGGTTATTAATTTGCGAACCATGCAAATTTGCATAACAAAACCCACGTAAACATTACCCGGCAAAGGTTACAACAACATTACGCAACAAGAATTGTCGACAAAATAGGATGTCGACACATGATAACATCAATTGCAATACCTTACATGTAACTACTTGCATACAATATTACGTAAATTGTCGACACAATAGGATGCTCACATATGTTTAGCCATACTATATGAGTTAGGGGTTGTTTACTTTTTGAAAACTTTTTTCGCCTGTATACACGCTTATACACACATTCATACGCTTATACACGCTTTTGTCTGCTTTAATACGTTTTCACGCCTTTGTCCCCTTTAACTGCTTTTATACGCTTCCGGTTTTGTTTACGCTTTTTCGTCCGTGTTTACACGTTTCGCTAGTTTTTCATGTTTCCGTCCGCTTGAATAAGTTTTAGTCTGCTTTTACATACTAACGTACATTTTCAAACGTTTCATACATTTTCATATGTTTTACATATGTACGTTTCGTCTGTTTTCGTCCGATTTACCCGTTCTCATCCGCTTTTACCCATTTTCGTATGTTTATAAGAATTTTCAACCGCTTTCAAAGGTTTTCTTACACTTTTACACGAAATCGCGTTTATACAAGTTTTCGTCTGCTTTTAATACGCTTTGGTCCGTTTTCTTACGCCTTTGTCCCTTTTAATCGCTTTTATATCGCCCCGCTTTTGTTTCTTCGGTTTTCGCCCGTGTTTGCACGCTTTCTCTTAATCCGCTTTGTATAACTTTTACACACATTCGACCGATTGCAAATTGCTTTGCACGTCGTCCCATTTACCCGCTTTCATTCGCTTTTACCCATTTTCATATGCTTTTAAGAATTTTTCAACCGTTTTCAAAGGTTTTCTTACACTTTTACACGTTTCGCACGCTTAAACACGCTTTTCTTCTTTTAATACGTTATGGTCCGCTTTCTTACGCTTATACACGCTTTTGTCTGCTTTAATACGTTTCGCACGCCTTTGTCCCCTTTAACTGCTTTTATACGCTTCGTGTTTTGTTTACGTTTTTCGTCCGTGTTTACACGTTTCGCTAGTTTTTCATGTTTCGTCCGTTTGAATAAGTTTTAGTCTGCTTTACATGTACATTTTCAAACGTTTCATACATTTTCATATGTTTTACATATTTTTTCGTCCGTTTTTCGTCCGACGACCCCGTTCTCATCCGCTTTTACCCATTTTCGTATGTTTATAAGAACTTTTCAACCGCTTTCAAAGGTTTTCTTACACTTTTACACAGTTAAATACGCTTATACAAGTTTTCGCCTGCTTTTAATACGTTTTGGTCCGCTTTTCACGCCTTTGTCCCTTTTAATCGGTTTTATATCGCCCCGCTTTTGTTTACGTGTTTTCGTCCGTGTTTGCACGCTTTAGTGGGTTTTTCATCTTTTAGTCCATTTGTGTAACTTTTACACATTCGCCGATTGCAACTGTTTTGCACGTTTCGTCCCATTTACCCGTTTTCATTCGCTTTTACCCATTTTCGTATGTTTTAAGAATTTTCAACCGTTTTCAAAGGTTTTCTTACACTTTACACGTTATTCGCGTTTAAACACGTTTCACTTGCTTTAATACGTTATGGTCCGCTTTCTTATGTTTATACACGCTTTTGTCTGCTTTTAATACGTTTTACGCGTCTTTGTCCCCTTTAACTGCTTTTATTCGCTTCGGTTTTGTTTACGCTTTTCATCCATGTTTACACGTTTTCGCTAGTTTTTCATGTTTCGTCCGCTTGAATAAGTTTTAGTCTTTTTTACATACTAACGTACATTTTCAAACGTTTCATACATTTTCATATGTTTTACATATGTTTTCGTCCGTTCGTCCGATTACCCGTTCTCATCCGCTTTTACCCATTTTCGTATGTTTATAAGAATTTTTCAACCGCTTTCAAAGGTTTTCTTACACTTTTACACGATTAAATACGTTTATACAAGTTTTTGTCTGCTTTAATACGTTTTGGTCCGCTTTCTTACGTCTTTGTCCCTTTTAATCGCTTTTATCGTTCCGGTTTTGTTTACGACTTTTCGTCCGTGTATACACTGTTCTCATCCATTTTACCCATTTTCGTATGATTTTAAGAATTTTTGTGTCAACTCAAGCGAACTTAATTATCCATTTTCGGTTTAAAACCATATGTGTCAACCCAATAATCAAGCTTAATTTCGTGTCAACCCAAGCGAACTTAATTCATAATCGGTTTCGGTTCGCTTTGGTTTAATTATAGTTCGGTTTGTTTCGGTTTCGTGTTGACAAAAATAAAAATATAACAGATTTAACGAAACAAAACCCGATAACCGAACGGATCAACACCCTAATTTATAGTCATAGTTTAAAGAAGGAGGACTTAGTTTGCCGGTTTTAAACATTAGGTCCTTAGAGATTGGTGGATCTTAGGGATGACGGGGAGGTCATGAGGTCTAAGTCTGCAGGGTTGAATGATCTCATTACTCAATCTTAGGAGGAAATCGATACCAAGGAAGAACAAATTCAAAGCGATGAATGGTTGGAGGGTTTCTCGCTATGGAATAGGATGTTTTCTTTGCTCTAGTGTCATCTGCTTATGTCTAATGTCTAATGTCTAATGTCTTGGTTTAATGGGATGGTATGTAGATATATTAACAATGGAATATGTATGGATCTTTTGATGGTTTATCCATACGAATGCTAATTATGTTTGTTAATATAAGTAATGTGTTTGCTAGTTTGTTTCATCTTTTTTTCATGTTGTTTTGAATTTAGGAATTGGTTGTGGTGTTAAAGTTCATATTCGCACTAGTATAATGTATTATTGTAGGATTAGGATGTTCAATTTTAGATTGTTGTCAATTTTTTATGAATGATTATGAAGTTTAGAATCGAGGCGTTTGTTCATGACAATTATTTTGATTGAACCACTATATTGGGTGTTTTGTTGTTGTTTCATTTAAGTTAATTGCATTTACATGTTTTCTTGATTTTTTGACTACTTGAGGATGTTAGAGCTTATCTAATTGCTTATAAATAGCTTATTTATAGCCTTAAAGTAAGGTCTTAGGGTCGCTTTGAGGTATCGCAGTTCTTGGTTTGATTTGCCTATTTTTGTGCTTAATTGTTTATCCGAACTGCTTATTAGTTATAGTTGCTTAATTAGTTGCTTTAAGTCCCTTTTAGCTTTTGATTGTTCATTTGTATCGTCATGTGGTGATTTTAGTGTATCTGCAGCTATATGTGTTTTGACACACCGGTTTGAAGTAATATGAGTGTTTGGGATGTGGTAAGCACCATTTCGCCGTGGGGTTTTTGGTTTAAAATTGTTTGATTTGGAGCCACATTTTAAAATTATCAAATTTGGAGCCAAATTTTAGCCAAAATTTTTAAAATTACTTTGGAAATTATGGTTTCCTTAATTGAAAACCGCCCATCATTAGCCCTATTTTACTCCAATAAATCGACCTTCAAGCAAAACAACGAACTTCAATTTTACACCATTATTTACCAATTAAGTTTACTAATTTTCTTTAACACATTACTTCGACGAATCATGTCAACGCAAATCACTTATCCGGATGATTTGGTTTATTCGATCGTGAAATTGAAAACACTTTAGAATATGAATCATAGACGTATTCGGATGAGGGTGAGGATGTCGGAAACAACCATTCAAATGCGAATGTTGTTAAGAGGGCATAACTAGGTTAGCTAAGTTTCGCAGGAATATGGAAAAGCAGACGGAATAAAGGTCGATGTAACCTTCGATGCAATCGGATAGGTTATCGTGAAAAAGCGAGCATTGTTTTCAAGTTTTTGGGTGATTTGGTTCGTGAGCATATAGGTGTCGGGATTCTAACTCGGAGGAAGGTTGATTCGAAGCAAGAGATAAAATGTGGGATGAAATCACGGTACACATATACTTTTTTTAACTAGTAGTGGCTTGGTCGTCGAGATACAAGGTGTTAATAAGTTTATCTCTTGCATTTACAAGATGTGCAACTAATTAACAACAATTTGTTAATCTTTGCAACGATATTTTGATGTTGACTTGACGGTCGAAGTCGATAATGAATCGTCTTGGTCAACTTCTAAGGAATTTCGAATGAAATTGATACAAAACTACATATTGCCCAACCAAAATACCCTTTCAAAACTAAATGAAGTCCCGGCAAAGTATAGTGCAATTATAAAAGCCAAGATTGGGTTAATTTTGTAAACTACACGACCAATGAGGAATACAAGGTGTTAATTATTCATTTTATTCAAGTTCAAATATCTTTCACCTTTTCATATGTTTCCATATGTATTAGTTGTATACTATCAAGATTACTACATCTAAACGCCGTATGATTTTGTGTTGCAAGGTGAGATCGACAAAAGCTAAAGTGTCGCGTTCCAAGTCCTGCTTTATGATCATACAATGGGACGAGGTGGATACGCCTGTGTGATAGAAAAAATGGTAACAGAAACATTTTCATTTAATAGCATCATAGTTTCGTTTATATTCATTTATCTTACATTTGTATGTATTTGATGTGTATAAGATCGAGAGTAAAGAAATTGAACGGATGAAGAACCACCGCGTGGTACAGTGTGGTTGAAAGGAAGGGTGAAAAAGACGGAGAATATCACGATGAAGATATCGGATCGGTGGGAGAAAAATTTGTAAGTTTGATTGCAAATTTTATTATTATGTTTGTTTAGTTATAAGTTAATCACATCAGACACTTAAACCGTTAGTTATAAGTTAATATGGTAGTGTTTTAGTTAATACTTTTAGTTAATCGCCATCAGACATTTAAACTATTATTTATAAGTTAATACAGTAGTGTTTTAGTTAATACTTTTAGTTACAAGTTAATCTTGGTAGAATTAAATAACCTATTTCCCATATTGTGTGTGCGAGAAGAAACGGACGACAAGATCAAACAAGGAATCTTGAAGCTTGATCATGGCAATCGATGCCATGACAGTTGTATTAGGTAAGGAAAAGGGAGGATATGCGAGAGGAGTGGGAGGTGGAGTAACCTACAAGAGGTATTTTGATCGCTCGAATCGACAAGCATCCGATGAAAGAGTGGTGTTACTTCAAAGTGAACTTGTCGATGAGAGGCGCCAACGTCAAGAAAAAGAGGCGGTAATCTGATTTGATGAAACAATTGGTCGCACAAAGGGGCGATTGCGATCAACTTCAACTCCATTGATGTAAACGGAAGTAAGACATAAGAAAGTAACATTCCATCTTTTTTACCCTTTTAAATCTCGCTCGGTCTTCTTAAACAATTTATATTTCGTGTCTCCGGTGAACATTAATCTTTTAAATAGCAAGTCTTGATGAGGATGCTTAGAACACGTGTTGTTTGGACGTGAGAAAGTTGCGAGCATTGAGAAGTCTAATGGACTTGCAACTTTGAAAAGGAAATTCAAATAAGTGTAAGTAATAAATCACCCCCCAGGATTTTTGAATTCTACATACATTATTTATTTACCGTGTATTATACATATAGGAAATCTGTTAACTGTCGCACCTAAGAAATCGACTAGATCAAAGCGAAAGGATTCTTCACGTCAACTTTCGGATCACAAGAACAGAGTCTCCATTAACAAGACTACCACAAGTATGTATTTAAACATTTTCATATGTTCTTTAGTTTAATTAAAATTAATTATCGATACATATATACATGCAACAAATTATCTTTTAGGTAATTAAGTGCGGTCGTGGCACTTAAAGAAATCAACTATTATTGCGGAGGGTACCGTGTACAAACCGATGGAAAACAAATGCTTCATAACAAACCACTCCCAAAGGATTGCTACAGAGTATCTATTGAAAAATCTTTAGTGGATGCAACAGCATACCGGATGTAGGAAGTAACGGTCTCAAAACAGTTAAGGATGCGAGAGGTGGTTTTATGCATGGCCAAAGGATCAAGTGGTTTTCGATGAAAAGGTACATAGATGCATGTGTTTTATAAACCTACATATATCATTCTTCATATTTAATTCGGTGTTTGATACCCGGCTTTTGTTTCCTACAGTAACACCACCAAGTACCATAAAGCGATTGGTGAGAACAGAATCGCACCTAAATTAAATACTGAGCGCCACGTCTCTAGTCATACCATGCAAAGGAAGCTAAGAAGATCAAGAGTCAAGTCGTTAAATTATTGAGAATTTTATTATGCACGACATTACAATTTTATATACATTCCAATTTTATTGTATTTGAATATATTTTGAATATATTTTTATATATTAGAATTTGTTTTGATATATATTGATTTCTTATATGTGACTAAAAGATTCATATAGTCACAATTATTAACACTTTTTTGTCACAGTTTGCTTAATTCAATGCGTGACTAAATGTTAGAAAGCGCCACACAAACATAAAATTAATGTGGCCATTGGATGAGCAATAGTCACACAAAACACACATTTCTTCACTTAAAACACCATATGGTCACACTTATTAACACTTTTGGCCACTTTATGCTTAGTTGTATGTGACTAAATACCCAAAAGAAACATGCTTTGTGTGACTAAATGTTAGAAAAGGCCACACAAACATAAAATTCATGTGGCCATTGGATGATCAATAGTCACACAAAACACACATTTCTTCACTTAAAACACCATATGGTCACACTTATTAACACTTTTAGCCACTTTATGGTTAATTGCATATGACTAAATACCCAAAAGAAACATGCTTTGCGTGACTAAATGTTAGAAAAGGCCACACAAACATAAAATTCATGTGGCCATTGGATGAGCAATAGTCACACAAAACACACATTTCTTCACTTAAAACACCATATGGTCACACTTATTAACACTTTTAGCCACTTTATGATTAATTGGATGTGACTAAATACCCAAAAGAAACGTGCTTTGTGTGACTAAATGTTAGAAAAGGCCACACAAACATAAAATTCATGTGGCCATTGGATGATCAATAGTCACACAAAACACACATTTCTTCACTTGAAACACCATATGGTCACACTTATTAACACTTTTGGCCACTTTATGATTAATTGAATGTGACTAAATACCCAAAAGAAACATGCTTTGTGTGACTAAATGTTAGAAAAGGCCACACAAACATAAAATTCAAGTGGCCATTGGATGATCAATAGTCACACAAAACACACATTCCTTCACTTAAAACACCATATGGTCACACTTATTAACACTTTTAGCCACTTTATGGTTAATTGCATGTGACTAAATACCCAAAAGAAACATGCTTTGTGTGACTAAATGTTAGAAAAGGCCACACAAACATAAATTTCATGTGGCCATTGGATGAGCAATAGTCACACAAAACACACATTTCTTCACTTAAAACACCATATGGTCACACTTATTAACACTTTTGGCCACTTTATGATTAATTGGATGTGACTAAATACCCAAAAGAAACGTGCTTTGTGTGACTAAATGTTAGAAAAGGCCACACAAACATAAAATTCAAGTGGCCATTGGATGATCAATAGTCACACAAAACACACATTTCTTCACTTAAAACACCATATGGTCACACTTATTAACACTTTTAGCCACTTTATGTTTAATTGTATG
Source organism: Chrysanthemum lavandulifolium (assembly GCA_022545495.1). NCBI lineage: Eukaryota > Viridiplantae > Streptophyta > Magnoliopsida > Asterales > Asteraceae > Chrysanthemum > Chrysanthemum lavandulifolium. The sequence continues at coordinate 173,968,620 of CM040238.1, read as the reverse complement.
TGACTAAATACCCAAAACAAACATGATTTGTGTGACTAAATGTTAGAAAAGGCCACACAAACATAAAATTCATGTGGCCATTGGATGATCAATAGTCACACAAAAGACACCTTTCTTCACTTGAAACACCATATGGTCACACTTATTAACACTTTTAGCCACTTTATGATTAATTGTATGTGACTAAATACCCAAAACAAACATGCTTTGTGTGACTAAATGTTAGAAAAGGCCACACAAACATAAAATTCAAGTGGCCATTAGATGATCAATAGTCACACAAAGACATATTTCTTCACCTTAAACAACATATGGTCACACTTATTAACACTTTTGCCACTTTATGCTTAATTGTATGTGACTAAATACCCAAAACAAACATGCTTTGTGTGACTATCTGATGTTTATGGTCACTAATAGGGATTAATCCAACAAAATTTGTACCTAATTAGTCACACATGTTATGGCTTTGGTTACTCTTTTGCAATAGAGACTAAAAAAGTCAAACACGTGACCATAGGGTACCTATGGTCGCACGACCTTTAGTCACACACGGTCGAAAAAACATGTGTGACTATATGTATATCGTCACACATATTCGGTGTAGCCAAATCCACTTTTGTTCTAGTGAAAGTAATCATTTGTCTTTGCTCCTTCATGACGCCGTCGGTTGCGATCTGACGCCACGGTTATCTGACAAAAGCGGTATTCGATTTTCGGAAAAAATTCAAACATTTACATCGTTAGAATCTGGAAAACTTTTCTGCAAAACATCCATTATGACTCGATACAAGCATTTGACTCGAACAAACACACATGTATATCTTTTAATTAATTGAAATTCTCATGTTTACGTTTCTTTTGAAAACGTGTGTAATCCTCCTTACACTTATCCCTTATGTAAAATACCTTTATATGTAATTAAGACGAGGTTAAAAACAAAATAAAGCATTTTTACAAATTTAAACATGAGACTAAACAATAAATAAAAGATACACGACACAAAAAAGCAAACAATTAAGCATGGGTTGCCTCCCACGAAGCGCTTTTCTTTATTTGTGAGTCTTATAGCTAGACTCGAAGTCGTGCCCCTACGTGGTCTCATTTTGCATTCTCACTGAGAGTTCTATCATGTTGACAAAATTTTCATTGACTCTATACCTAGGCCCTAGGGTCAAGCAATCCTTATAATAAAGCCTCCTTCTTTCCCACATGAATTTAAAACCTTTTTCAACATCGTCCTTGCTTTTGTCCTCAAAAGCTCTAATGTTGTCTCGTTCAAAAAGGGATAGATGGCCATATTCGTTCGTCTTCCAAGGCATCCTATAAGTGATCTCATTGTTTCCTTCCTTAAACCTAACCGTTCCATCATACTTGTTATGGCTCATTTTAGATGTTTCAACAAACGGTTTACCTAGCACTACTTGGGATAAGCTATAGTCAATGACACATCCAATGTCTTCTAGGACTACAAAATCAACTAGGTAGGTGAAATTTCCTATAAAGACGTGTACATCCTTGACTCTTCCCACAAAGTTGCAAACCCCACTTGGATACTTAGGGTCTCTCCTAATCTTAAGTCGCTCATTCATAATGTCATTGTAAACAGCTGATGACATCACATTAATGGGAGATTCCGAATCTATGTAAGCATGTTCGACATTCCTATATCCAATCATACAAGGAATTTTGAGGTTCCAAGGATTTCCTCTCCTAATCTTTGGACATATCCTAATGATGGGTGATCGGGGATTATCGATTATGTATTGATGGTAAGCAATCTCTTCCTTAGTGGGGTAAAGATTGAAATAAGCACTATCCTCCTCATTCACGTTTCTATTCACTAAGCCATTTTCCGAATTGCTGTCGATCATGGAGCCAACTACAGAGGCGCTGACCATTTTCTCAACAGCATCCCTAATTGTACTATCAAATATCTTTTGCAAATCTTGAAGGTCGGTGTTTCTACTTACATAACGGTTTCGGCAGTTGTGTTGGTCATTGGGTTGGTTTTTGATTGAAAGTGGTTTATTCGGTGGTGGGTTGTTGGTTGATGAGCAATCACCTTCCATGATGAAAAGTGATGGGGTTACTAACAAAGGTCACGAAGAAGGGGAATAGATTACGAGGAAGCTAAAAATTGGGAAAAAGGTTTACTTGATAGGAATCAAGCAAAGAAACCTAAACGAGGTGGACTCATAACTAGCTATTCTATTCCTCGGCAGCGGCACCAAAAACTTGATAACGCTACACGCGTCGTACGGGGTCAAAGGAACTTCCTTTTCGTCGAGCAAGTTTTTCAACACCCTAGGCAGTGAACCTAATCGTTGTAGTGTAGTATTAGGGTAAGCCACGGGAATTGATATCATTCTCTAAGGGAATAGGAATGCTAGTGAGAAGTTACTACGCTAAGGTTGAGGTTTGAGGAAGATTATTTTTATCTTTTTATGTTTTTTAGGAAATGGAAAGGTACGAATCTCGGGGTTTAGATTTGGGGGGTTGGTACTTTTACCGATTACTCTACTTATCTAATTATCTATCTAGTGGTGTATGTAGTCTATGTCTAATTATTGTGTGCTTGTATGATGATTTAAAGATGTGTTTACTTAGGTTTTATTACTCCTTAATTATCTCCTATTGATGGTTGAATTGTCACGTCCTTATTCTTAATCGCGTTGTGTGTCTAAGGTCGTAGGGTATGCGTTTATCCCTAACTCTTTGAAACTACCAAAGGTTATCGCCTACAAAATCTCTAGGATTTATAAACTTAACACTAAGGTACTCTTCGGATGGTTTAGCCTACAATGACTCTAGGTACTATAAGCTAAGGTTCAACAAAGATTAATCAAGCATTAACTACACAATGGATGACCTATCGCAATACTAGATCATTAACAATTAAGATAAGAGACAACCAATCAATATTCAATAATTAAGTTTCATATCTCCTAAGCAAACACACAGGCAAATTAGCCGGACATGGGGAACATGCAAGCATACACACAATTAATTGAAGACATATTTGAATTAATGAAGTAAAACACTTATCTTGATGTAAGATAGGGTACGGAACCCTAAAATACTGTACAAGACAGCCTTGGTTCGATTTAGGTTTTTACTCCAAAAGTCTACACACTGAAAACTAAATTATTCGGATTCTATATATAAGATTACAAATGCGACGGCGTCACCTTTTGATTTGTGACGCCGTCGGGTCGCCGTCATTAGGGTTTCGTTTTGGCCACGTTAGTCTTGCGACGGTGTCACCTTATGATTGTGACGCCGTCCCTTCACCTCGGCGTCGTCTGGATCAAATCTAGGCCGTCGAGTTGCGACGCCTACTCTTTTAAAACACAAGTCGTCACTTGTAGATAAGCAATTTGGCTCTTGAGCCGTCACAAAGTTGTCGACGGCGTCGCAGATAACACCCACGCCGTCCCTTCGGTTCCAATGACTGAGTGTCTCGATTCTTGACTTTGGCCATTTTCTTCGTATATTCGCGCCTTTTCGTCCGAATAAGTGTCATTCCAGCATTTTGCCTTCAAGATACCTAAAAAGTGAAAAGAAACGATATTAAGTAATAACGGATACAAAAGTGATCAAATAAGGGCTTAAACGATTCCTCAAAAAGGTACATTTTAAAACCTTATCAGTTAGCTTCATGGGTTATGGATTTGCTCCATGGGTATGGATCATGGGTTATGGATTTTACCCATCCTAATAAACTATTACAACAAATGAATTATTACAACAATTTATGTTAAAAGATTATATATGTAAATGCTTTACAAAAATAACATGTATCCTTATAATTTTACTTATGATAACTTTATATTTGTTATCAACAAAACACAAAGAGATCGCTAAATATGAATAAACGTTTTTACAATTTATTTGTATTAACAATCTCCCCCTTTTTGTTGATGACAAAACATAATGTTATGATGAGTAAAACACATAAGTTTTACTTCTTCTCCCCCTTTTTGTCGGAACAAAAAGCGAACCTAACGAAGAAATAAGGTGCGGAGAAAAATAGTATAATCCACGAAGCACTAACTCCCCCTTAACGGTAGCTCCCCCCTAGAATGGGGCGTCAAGTGAGAAAATAAAATACCTACAAAGAAAAAGTTAGTAGTAACAGGAAATATAATCTTGTAATTGACGAGAAACAAGATGGAGAGCCAAGATATGTAAACAAAGCCTTGTAATAAAAAGACAAAGTGTAGTGGTATATAGGCCACATACAAACACGTAAAAACTAAGAACAATGTTTGTTCTTTAAAATGACTCAAAAGAAGAAAAAAAAGGAAAATAGTGATATCATTCCTTCCATGCTTGCATAAGGTTAATTATGGAAGTTTTGGTGAGTGATGATGTTGATGTGATCAAGGATGTGGTTAAGTATGAATCGCATCTTGTCCCTTATTTCCATTGCAAGTTCCCTAGTGGATTGGCAATGTTCACAATGTAAATGATGTGGGTATTGTGTGTGGATGGTTTCCGGGTAAGTTTGATTTGTGGAAGGCGGAATATGTGATGGAAAAGTTAAAAATTATGGATCAAAGTCTATTATGTTGGTAAGTGATGGAATATATGAACCTAGATGTTGTTGTAAGATAATAGGAGCTAAAGGTGGTGAAGTTGCAAGATCTTCGTAAAGTGTGTTTGGAGATGTGGGTGGTGTTAAAAAGACTTGTTCTTTTGGACTAGACACGGGTAGTGGGGTTGTTTTCAGAGTCTTAAGAAGTTCCGATAGGGTGATCTTAGGTAGAGACTTAATAGGTGATAGTGGTGATGTGCTTGTTGGAGATGATAGGGGTGCTACAATGGAATAATTTGGTGGTGAATGAATAGATGGTGATGAACTTTGTAACAATGGTTTGGCTAAACAACAAGGCTGGATGCTAATCCGTGCGGTTTTTCTAGATTTGGGTGGTGGCACTACGGAAGGTGGTAGGATAAAGTTTTGGATTTCTTGAAGAGGATTGTTTGCACTAGGTGATTCATCAATGTTGGATGACATGATGATGATTATTTGTGAGGTTGAGAGTGATGAATATGCAAGCATTTTGGGAACCTTATTTATAGAGAAAATAGTGCATTGTAATGAATGCTAGACCCAAAATGTGGACTAAAATCTAATGATTAGATATGAATTTAAGGTATGTGATCATAAGAACACAAGCATTAAGTAACATACTCATTAGTGAAAGAAGTAAAATGATGAAAATATGAAGGTTTATAGCCAAAGTGAGAAAAATAGAAAAGAAATTTCAGCTTCTGTCCCACGGTTCCCACGGTTCCCACGGATCCGTTCCTTGAGGGAACCGTCTAGCGTTAATGCTGGGATCCATGGTACTGGTGACTCAGGTAGCTCAAATTTTTCCTTTTGGAAACATTTGTGCCTATATGCAAACCATTTGGAGTTGCGGTTTTCTCGACTCCTAAAAAAAAGAAAATAAACTAGAAGTGAAAAAGCATATTATTATGTGAGATAACCCGAGTGCTCCTTAATTCATTTTTGCTTAAATGAATGTACCCGAAAACATATATTAGTTATGTGTTCCCTTTAGCATTCAAAAGACATGAGATGCAATGAAAACCTGTTTTTACTTTGTATTAATAATGAAAAAGGTTTGTCCTAGACGTGAGAATAGCGTTATAAAAATGATACAGGGAGAAGTATTCTTTTAGAAAACATTTCAAAAAGTTTCTTGAAAACAAAAAATTATTGTTAGTTTTGAAAGGGTACAAGACAATATATTTTGAGTTTTGAAAATCCCCATATTGTTTGTGAGTTTTGTGTGAAATAGAGATCCTAGACTCAGAAAATAAGGACGACTAATGTTTACATACCTTGTAGAGTTGAGAAAAACATTATGACGATTGTTCCATGAGACCAAGACCAAGACGAAGCAAGTTGAATTGTTCCCGCTTCAACGGTTTGGTGAGGATGTTGGCTATGTTATCTTCGGATGCTACCTTTTCAATAGAAATGTTCCCCTTTTGAACATTGTCTCTTAAGAAGTGATGACGGATCTCTATATGCTTGGTGTAAGAGTGTAACACCGGATTCTTGCTTAAATCAATAGCACCTTTTTTGTCGCATAAAATGGCTATGTCACTTAGATGAATGTCGTAGTCAAATAACGCTTGTTTCATCCATATTGCTTATTGGCATGCTTTGCCGGCGCAGAAATATTCAACTTCGGTTGTTGATATGGCTAATGTCGTTTGCTTCTTCGAAAACCAAGATGTTAAACTACATCCCATAAAGGTACATACACCACTTGTACTCTTTCGGTCAACATAATCACCTGCATGGTCAGAATCCGCATATATAATAGTTTTTACCCCCGTTCCCTTAGGATACCATAATCCCAATTGAGTCGTACCCTTAATGTATCTAAATATTCTTTTGACCGCTTCTAGATGTGATGTTTTAGGGTCTTCTTGAAACCTAGCACATAGACAAACACTAAACATGATATCCAGCTGACTAACCGTAAGATAGAGAAGACTACCAGTCATGCCACGGTATTTTGTGTTATCAACGGATTCACCGTCTTCATCTTTTGTTAGTTTAGTATCGGATGACATTGGTGTTCTTATAGGTTTTGACTCTTCTAAACCAAATTTCTTTAACATTTCTTTTATGTATTTGGATTGATTAAAGAAGATACCATCTTCTACTTGTTTGATTTGTAGACCAAGAAAGAAACTTAGTTCTCCCATCATACTCATTTCAAACTCATCATGCATGATTTTTGAGAAATCATCACACATGTCTTGACAAGTCGATCCGAATATAATATCGTCCACGTATATTTGAACAATAATTATATGTGATTCCTTTTTCATAGTGAAAAGTGTATTATCAACTAACCCTATAGTGTAGTTGTTTTTGATTAAAAATGAATTGAGTCTATCATACCAAGCTTTTGGGCTTGTTTAAGACCGTAAAGAGTTTTCTTTAATTTATAGACGTGTTTAGGTTTTTCGAAATCGATAAAGCCCGGAGGTTGAGCTACATAAACTTCTTCATTAATAAAGCCATTTAGAAAAGCAATTTTAACATCCATTTGAAAAAGCTTAAGATCATCAGCACAAGCATAAGCAAGAAGTATTCTTATAGACTCTAATCTAGCCATGGGAGCATAGGTCTCATCAAAATCTATGCCTTCTTGTTGATTATACCCTTGGGCAACGAGTCTAGCTTTGTATCTAGACACTACACCGTTTGCATCTAACTTGTTTTTATATACCCATTTAGTTCCGATTATGTTTTGGTTATTATGTGGAGGGACAAGTGTCCAAACATCGTTAGAAACAAATTGATTTAACTCTTCTTGCATAGCCATTACCCAACTTTCATCTTTTTATGGCTTCTTGTGTATTTTTAGGTTCTATGGTTGAGACAAAACAAAATAAACTACTTTGGTTTTGGACTTGAGATCTTAAGGTTCTTTCATTTAACTTTCCTATGACCTTATCTACAGGATGATCTTTAGACTCTTTAATATTGATGATTTCATTGTTTAATGGTTCATATTCTTTGTTTATATTATTCTTTATTTCTATGGCTTCACTTTCGATTATCTCGTCATCGACAAGAGGTTGGGTAGGTTTAGGTGGAATTTCATCAAACTTTACGTTTAATGACTCTTCAACATTCATTGTTTCTTTATTTAATATACCATAAGATTTACTATTAAGAGAGTAACCTAAGAAAATACCTTCGGTTGATTTAGGATCTAATTCAGTAAGGTAATCTTTAGTGTTAAGTAGGAAACATTTGCTACCAAAGACTCTAAAATTTTCTACCGTAGGCTTTTTGCCTCAAAGTAACTCGTATGGAGTTTTACCTAAGAATGGTATAATTAAGACTCGATTAAATATGTAGGTTGATGTATCAACGACATTGCACCAAAATTTTTGAGGAATTGATTGCTCATTAATCATGGTGCGACTCATTTCCTGTAGGTATCTATTTTTCCTTTCAACTACCCCATTTGATTGTGGAGTGCGAGGAGCCGAGAAATTGTGAGTAATACCATTAGCGTCACAAAAAGCTCCAAATTGCACTTCATTATTAAATTCCCTACCATGGTCTGTTCTAATAGACACTATAGGACTTCCTAATTGTCTTTGGATTTTCTTACTTAATATTTCAAAGTAATCGAACGTTTCAGTTTTATTCTTTAAAAATTTAGTCCATGTGTACCTAGATTAATCATCCATATGACCAAAGTATAGTAGTTACCTCCATATCTTTGAATAGTGGATGGACCAAATAAATCCACGAGAAGTAGTTCTAGGCACTTACTAGTAGAGACTTTTAGCTTTGTGACTAGCATGGACTTGCTTTCCTACGTTACAAGCATCACAAAAGTGATGTTCGTATTTTAATTTTGGTAGATCTCTTAATAGTTCTTTAAATGATAGCGATTGAAGAAATCGCATATTGGCATGACCCAATCTTCGATGCCATAAGGTCGAAGTATCATTCATAGAAGTAAGACAAAGTTTGTCTTTAGGTTCATTACTGATTTTAATGACATATACTCCATGTTTTCTAATGCCTCTTCATATAGTGATACTTTTTTTCAATATTTTACTACCGGTTTCACTAAAAAGTACGTTACACTTTTTATCACATATTTGTCCTATACTTAGAAGGTTGAAGTTTAGGTTTTCTACGTGACACACATTGTTAATGGTTAAAGATTTGTGAGAAATTGTACCTTTACCGATGATTTTGCTCTTGCTATTATCAAATACCACATTCCCTCCATTGAAGGATTCGTATGTGAAAAACAAGTCTTTATTACTGGTCGTGTGCCTCGTGCTTTTAATAGTTATAAAACTTAGACAAACTTAGGATAAACACATACTAACAGGCTGAGAACCCGATCAAATGAAGTAAAGCCTTAGGTAAATCCGAGTGTCGTCCCAAGAGAGCTGTGACTTTGAAAGAACTAAGATGATTAGAAGTGATATGATATTGATATGATATGATTATTACAATCACATATGCATAAGAATTTAGGATAAAAAGATAGAAAAGCAAAGCTTAATCAAGATTACAAATAAGAACTGATTCTCGATATAAGGGTTCAATATAGTGGTTAATTATCGCCAGACTCCTTTGGTCAATTCGTCATATCCTATGGTTCTTAGATTCCTCGCCAAGATGAACAGGTCACCCGGGATCATTCGATAACCTAATAGCAGTCATTAAGGGCCAAATCTACTAGATCTAGTCTATGGAAACCCGGCCGTTAGGAACTTAGATTTCCCCTAGCTTCTTAAATACCTCCACTTGATAGGTGATCATTTGGTCAGTTTGCACATGAAGAGTGGTTGTACTATGGCCAATTCCTTCCATACTTCGCAACCTATTATACTAAGGTCAGTTGGTCAATTCTCCCAGCCCTTTATATACTAACAAGCTTATAATATTACCGAGACTAGCGATCTAGGACAAGACTAGTAAATGTCTATAAAGAAATAAAGAGAAGATCAATAACATAAATGCAAACTTAAATTAATAACATGAATCCATAATATAAACCGTAGAAAAATATAAAAGGAATCCAAACTCGAATACAACGGAAATCATAAACGAGAACTTCATTCTTCATACTCCTAAACCATAATTCTTCTTCTGTGTTTGATCTCCCCAAACCCTAGAAAGGTTTGGGAAAAGAGAGATGCCTAAAACTGATGAAAACTTCTTCTATTTATAGGCTCGGATACTAGTTACGACGTAACATTTATTAACTAGTTACGTCGTAACTCTTAATAATCTTGTACTTATCCATGGTTAAGGCGTAACCTAAGCTGAGGGCTACACCGTAGTCTTTGTAAATCTGATGTTAATCTGTTGTTACGGCGTAACCTGAGCTGAGGGTTACGCCGTAGTCTTTATTAAAGTTGATGTTTCATGTTCTGTGGTCAAGTTACGGCGTAACTCTACTCCATCGTTACGCCGTATTCTTCATAAACTGTTCTGAGGTCATGTTACGGCGTAACTCTACCATACTGTTACGCCGTTTTATTTATGAACATGATTACGACGTAACTTCATCACTTGGTTACATCGTGGTTGTGAGAGAAAATCATCCTTGGGCTTAGAAATGTCTAATTACCGATTCCTTGCATGAAATAGTTCCTGAAATGAAATAATAAGGAATAAGGATGTTTCTAATAGCATTTTAATCATAATGTGATGATAAAGGGGGAAATTAATGCTTAGAATATTAGGATTATTTGATGGCAAAACTATATGTAAAGGAGTTAGGAAAAATGGCTTATTCATCATGAAAATGGGGAATAAGTCTGGGAATAAGATATGTCTAGCAACAATAGATGATTATTCCACTCTATGGCATAGAAGACTAGGTCACACTAATATGCGTTTAATACAATCTCCAGCATCTAAGGATCTAGTTAGAGACTTATCTAAGCTTAAGTTCGATCAACACTTTTGTGACACTTGTAAAGTTGGAAAACAAGTTCACTCTAATCATAAAGCTAAGAACTTAGTTTCGACCTATAGATGCCTAGAACTCCTTCACATGGATCTTTTCGGTCCATCCGCCATACGAAGTTATAGATGAAATATCTACACATTAGTAATCGTAGACGATTACTCTAGATACACTTGGACTAGATTTCTTAAGAATAAGACATAAGCTTTCGAGGAATTCGAAGTCTTTAGTAAGAAAGTCCAAAATCAACTAGGTTGTAAAATAGTTTCCATTAGGATGGATCATGGTCGGGAATTTGATAATGAAGTGCAATTCGGAGCATATTGTGATAACAATGGTATTACACACAATTTCTCGGCTCCGCGCACTCCTCAATCAAATGGGGTAGTTGAAAGGAAAAATCGTACTCTACAAGAAATGAGTAGAACGATATTAAACGAACAATAAATTCCTCAAAAGTTTTGGTGTAATGCCGTAGACACCTCAACTTACATACTCAATAGGATTTTGATTAGAGCAATCCTATGAAAGACTCCATACAAAATCTTGAAAGGAAGAAAACCTACTCTAGATTACTTTAGAGTGTTTGAAAGCAAATGCTTCATTTTAAACACAAAAGACTATCTCACAAATTTTGACCCAAAGTCTTACGAATATATTTTTCTAGGATACTCACAAAATAGTAAAGCCTATGTTGTCCTTAACAAGGAAACAATGAAAGTCGAAGAGTCACTCAACTTGACATTCGATGAGAGTCCGCCCCCAACTAAATCATCACCCTTGGTGGATGATGACTTAGATGAGGAAGAAGCCATTAAGGTAAATGGCAAGAACATTGAGGATGAAATAGACGAAGTTGATGAAATGGTCAACATCAAGAAATCCAAAGATCATCCAATAGAGAATGTCATAGGCAACCTACACCAACGAACCCTTAGGTCACAAGCACAAAACAAAAGTAATTTCTTTTGTTTTATATCTACCGTAGAATTTAAGAACATCGATGAAGCGATGAAAGATGATAGTTGGATAGTCTCTATGCAAGAAGAATCAAATCAATTCACCACAAATCAAGTTTGGGTTTTAGTACCTCCACCTAAGAACCAAACTGTCATAGGAACTAAATGGGTGTTTAGAAATAAACTCGACGAAAATGGCGTTGTATCTAGGAATAAGGCAAGGTTAGTAGCACAAGGCTATAACCAATAAGAAGGTATAGACTACGATGAAACTTATGCACCCGTTGCTAGATTAGAGTCTATTAGGATACTCTTTGCTTATTCTTGTGCCTGAGATTTGAAATTATAGCAAATGGACGTGAAAAGTGCATTCCTAAATGGTTACATCAACGAGGAGGTGTATGTTGCGCAACCTCCAGGATTCGTTGATTTCGAAAAATCGAATCATGTTTATAAGCTCAAGAAAGCACTATATGGCCTCAAACAAGCTCCTAAATCTTGGTATGATAAATTGAATGCTTTCTTGCTTAAACATAAGTATACCATGGGAATGGTTGACAATACACTTTTCACAAAGAAACGTAATTCACATCTCGTCATTGTTCAAATATATGTCGACGACATTATATTCGGCTCAACTTGTCAAGAACTATGCGATGATTTTTCCAATATCATGCATGATGAGTTTGAGATGAGCATGATGGGCGAATTAAATTTCTTCCTTGGTCTACAAATAAAACAAATGGAAGATGGTATCTTCTTTAATCAATCTGAGTATATTAAAGAGATGCTTAAAAAGTTTAGTTTAGAAGAGTCTAAACCTATGAAAACGCCATGTCCATGGAAACGAAACTCACGAAAGACGAAGAAGGCGAGTCCGTGGATAGTACTAAGTATAGGGGCATGATAGGTAGTTTATTATACCTAACAATAAGTAGGACCGATATCATGTTTAGTGTCTGCCTTTGTGTTCGCTTTCAAGAGGATCCCAAAACCTCTCACCTAGAAGCGGTTCAACGTATCTTCTGATACATTAAAGGCACTATGCACTTGGGATTGTATTATCCCAAGGGGATCGGTGTAGAAACTATTGTCTATACCGACTCTGATCATGCAGGAGATTATGTGGATAGAAAAAGCACTATTGTCTATACCGACTCTAATTGACTATGACATCCATCTCAACAACATCCCTATTATGTGCGACAACAAAGGTGCAATTGACTTGAGCAAGAACCTCGTCCAACATTCTCGTACTAAACACATCGAACTACGCCATCACTTCCTTCGCGATAACGTTAAAAAAGGAAACATTTCTATTGAGAAAGTTCCTTCCCATGACAACATCGCCGACATCCTAACCAAACCTCTCAAATGAGAATCCTTCAATTATCTCCGTCTTGGTCTAGGAATGATGGAACACATTCCATAAGTCTCGTCTTATGGCTACTCAAATATTTCACTGGAAATATTAAAGTCATCCATCTCATCTCGTCTTATGACTATTTGAATATTTCTTTAGAAATATTAAGGTCATCTCTATTTCTCTGTCTTGTTAGTCAATTTCTATCTGGTAAGAGAATTTATTAGGGATAAATTCTCTCATCGTGTCAAAAAGTCTCACCAAATAAGCGAGACTTATTCGTTAAAAATCAGAACGAGACAAAATTTTGTCTCAGCAGGTCACGGCACCACTAAAGTGGGCACGACACCACTAAATTTAGTGGTACTGTAACCTGACAAAGTCGATTTTCTTCTTTCTCTCTTCACTGTTTACACACCCAAACCAAGCACACCTTCTGCAAGCTGCTGTCAAACCGAACCCTCATCCAAAAACCTCAATTCTTAATCAACTCAAGGCATTGGATTTCAAGATTATCAACCACTACACTTTTCTTAACATTAATTGTAAGTCAGTTAACTCTTATTTTCTTTAATTTTGAGTCTAGGGTTTGTTCTTTCATATAAAATTGAATTGGGCTTTTCAATTTTGATTGATTTCTTATAGAATCAGGACTAGGATTAGACAATGTATAACTATCATGATTCCCTAAACTTAGAATTTGCATAAAACCATTAATTTTAGGTCTGAATTTTGTATCCAAATTCGCAAAAGATTAATTATTTTTAGTGGAATCATGGCTAGTACACTTAAAATGGTATTAGGAGTGCTTAACAGTCAAGCTTCTCAACTTTTAAAATTTTGACGCCAAAATTTGTTGAACTAGCCAAACACCCCCAATTCCATTGTTTTTTCGAAAAATTCACATAGCTAGGATCATGAAACATTTTTCGTGCATTGTTGATACAAGCCAAAAACGTTTTTCATACATACATGATCTCACGAATATTGATCGAATTACATAACTAATATGTATTTTTCAACATATTCAAATGAGCAAAAGCAAATTCGGAGTGTTTGGGTAATCACATTATTTTTATTTTATAGTCGAGATTACTGCATATCCACACCGTATGCATATAGGCACACATTAGAAACGTGTTTGTCAAATATACATAAGTTAACATATATATATATATAGGCTCCGGTTCCATTGAGAAGGTTTTTATTTTGAGAAGATTGAGAAATCTTCGTTTGAGCAAATTGATTCATGTTTTTTATTTGATTCACAAGTAAACATTATTTTATGGTGAATCGAATCTGTAAATCACATATTTGATTCACAAATCATTGTTAAAATCGAGTTATGATAATGATTCATTAAATTTGTACAGATGATTCAGTATTCTACATATATCGTAAAATCGAGAGATTATTAACATTGATTCACATTTTTCTTACACATTTTGAATTTTAATCACATTAAAATGAGTTTTACGCTTGAAAAACACGAATCAAAGTTAAAAATCTATCGTTTTTGAAAACCTTCTCAATCGATATATATATATATATATATATATATATATATATATATATATATATATATATATATATATATATATATATATATATATATATATATATATATATATATATATATATATATATATATATATATATATATATATATATATATATATATATATATATATATATATATATATATATATAGTTAGGATCAAATAAGAAGATTACTTAAAATAAGAAGGAATAAGAAGAACTATAACCGCAATCCGAGATGCACCGACCTAAATTAGATGCATCCCTATAATCTTAGATGCATTATAACGCACCATTGTGTGTTTTCTAGCTTTAATCGATGCATATCGTATATTAGATGCATTTCATGATTTCTCTTTTATTTTGTTCCTTTGCACGTGCGTCAAATCATGAAAATCAATTTGCACCAACTATACATCAAATTAACTTTAGAAACTCAAGATGTTGCATCTATATGAATAGAAATGCATCTAATGCAAGTCGTTGCAATTTAAATCGTGATTTTGATCACTTCTCACCACTTCTTATTTTAATTTATTTCACCTGGATCCTACTATATATATATATATATATATATATATATATATATATATATATATATATATATATATAGAGTTAGGATCGAATAAGAAGATTACTTAAAATAAGAAGGAATAAGAATAACTATAACCGCAAATCTGAGATGCACCGACCTAAATTAGATGCATCCCTATAATCTTAGATGCATTATAACGCACCATAGTGTGTTTTCTAGCTTTTAATCAGATGCATATATGTCTATTAGATATATTTCATGATTTCTCTTGTTTTTTGTTCATCTGCACGTGCCAAAATCATGAAAATCAATTTGCACCATCTGTACATCAAATTAACTTTCGAAACTCAAGATGTTGCATCTATATGAATAGAAATGCATCTAATGCAAGTAGTTGCATCTCAAATGCGTGGTTTTGGTCACTTCTCACCACTTCTTATTTTAATTTACTTCAGGGATAAGTGTTTCTAAATGTATCCAAGTTACCACGTTTTGCTAAGTTGTGTATCAATCTATTAATCCTCCTAAACAATGTAACGAATTTACTAATCATACTATTATATACATAATCTAACATTTGTTTAAAGATATTTACATAAATCGTCCTTGTGGCTAGGAACAAATTGCAATGACAATCCTTAAATTTATTTACATAATTCGTCCTTGTGGTTAGGCCGGTCAAAGGATTGGTCAACGCCACGTGTCGTCGGGTCGGGTCGGATCAGTGAACGGGTCGAGTCGGGTTGCCACGTGGACTAATGAGGTAGTGCCACGTGGCATTGGTAAAATATACCATATATTTGGCTACCCATAGGATTCGAACCTGGGTTATTTGTGTTGAAAGCAAAGTTTTGCCCAACTGGGCTAAGCATAGCTTCAATAATATTCCCCTAAATCAATTACATAACCTTTCCTAAAATTTAGGCCCAATTCAATATCACTAAAGGTTCCATTTAGTTTTGGCCTATCAATTTAAAGGGTTATATGGACGGTAAAAATAAATAAATATACCGTCGGACTCGTTTTCATGCTCTTTCAATGGTATGCTCGAATTTTTTCGACTTCGTTAGAACCTCGAAAATGCAAAACGTCATCGAAAAATGCGGCGATCCTTTTCCGAGGTTCAAAGGAAGTCAAAAAAATTCCCGAGCATACCATTGGAAAGAGCACGAAAAACGAGTCCGACGGTATTTTCCTCAATTTTGAACCGCCCGAACCCTTTAAAATGACGGTCAAATTCTATTGACCATTTTATTTATAAAAGCCACCAACCCGGCATTAAGGGTTAAATAGAACCAAATGGACTAATATACATGAAGGTATGCCCATCTCAGATGGGTATCACCTTTGTCTCCCACTCAATCCTCCAGGTTCGATCCCAGCGGAGGAGATTTTAGGATATATTTTCTAACGCCACGTGGCACCACCTCATTGGTCCACGTGGCAACCCGTTGACCAACCCGACCCGATATGACATGGCACCACTTAGGTGGTGACACTTGGCATTGACCAATTCGTTGACCGTGCTAACCACAAGGACGATTTATGCAAATAACTGTAAGGACTTCCGTTGCAATTTGTTCCTAGCCACAAGGACGATTTATGTAAATATCTTTAAACAAATGTTAAATTATGTATATAATAGTATGATTAGTAAATTCGTTACATTGTTTAGGAGGATTAATAGATTGATACACAACTTAGCAAAACATGGTAACTTGGATACATTTAGAAACACTTATCCCTATATATATATATATATATGTAGGAGTCGCAAGTGGCGAGATTGGCGAAAATGAGGGCATCGATGGAAACATGGACTATGGCTGCTAAACAACTTATCTATATGATTTTTAATTTTTTACGACTTTGTTAAAAATAACTAATTGATATGTTAATTAGTTCTAAAACTACACACTTTGTTAAATATCTTTTTAAAATACAACGGTTCCCTTAAAAACTCCAACCACCTATCCCTTGAATAATAACGGCTTGATTTATGACACTTTTGTACGGTAATCAATGACTAGTTATGTTTCTTACATTCTACGTTAATAATTTGTGTAAATTATTGTTGTCATTTTAATACTTCCTTTAGCGTGTTTTAATGAAGAGGAATCAATATTTTTAATTGTCTCAAATATAATGTTTATTTTTAATAACAATCAATCAAAATGCCTTTAAATAAGACATATAATTTAGGACGAAGGGAGTAAAACTTATAAATGTCTCACACAGATTGTTAAAGGTACATAAACTTTGATGAATGTAGTTTAGTTAAAAAAAATAAAAATAAAAATTAACAACATATAGTTCGTAAAAGCTTAAGAAGTATAAGGTATAATAATTTGAAACAAAACAAAAACCAAACCATCACTAGTTGATCCTTAATGTTTGGAATTTTTAGTGAACAACTTTAATTCATTACAACTCCATATATAATAACAACAACAATATAATTCAACCTATTCTTTTAAGTCTCATTGTGGAATAAATACAACTCTAATAAGTAACAACTATTTAATGTAAATAATGACCTTTGATGTACTTACTTCTTTAAAAACAAGTACCTGATTTACTATTTAAAGTTGTTAAAAAAAAATTGCTTCTTACTCATAATAAATAAAATAATTTTAAAACGTGTAATAGTATACTCTTTGATAATTAGTGTAATAATTGTGTTTTGTTAAAATTGTATGTTATTATAGTTAACATTTTATCTTGAAATGGAAGAATAATATTTTGTATTGATTATGTGATTAGTTCTGGCCTTCTGGGAAGAAGAGTAGGTTAAATAATATTCAAATAAATCTGTAGTGATGATGGGTGATTAATATGTATCATAGGAGATTCAAGTCAAGTTCAAACATAACAAACAATGATTTTTAGGCCTAATCATTCTTATGCATGGTTCATTATTATCACATCAACGTCAACTCAGGTTTCTCTCTACAACCAGCTTCACAACCAATATAGTATAATAAAACAATCGCGATCACCACTTTATTTTTCATTTTCAATCTCTTTAAAGATTAAAATTAATATTCTATTAATAATTAAAGAAAAATTACATTTATAATTCAAATAAAAATATATATATATAATAAAAACTAAAAACTTAAACTAATAGTCTAAATTATATTTCTCTTTTATTTATCGCTTCATCTCCAACACCGTCTCTCGTCATCTTTCATTCAAATGGTCAACGGAAGAATGATAAAACAAGATGTCTTTGTTCTTTTGTTATTCTTAATGAAACTAACAGGATTTCTTCTTGCTTTTGTTGAATCTTCTTTTCTTCCAGTTCCAGTTGTCGCTAACGCATCTTTTATTCTAATTTCATTTGTTGTTGCTTTGACTATAAGTAAGAATCATGGGCTTTCTTTGTCCCGACCCATTGGTCGAACTCTCGAAGCTCTTCCCCCTCTGAATCATTTGCTTCGTTGTTGAGATTAAAACTACCATGTGTTAAGTCCGATGTGTTATGTGAAGGTGATTTCCGATATCTTTGACTTTTTGTTTGCAGTGGCTTTGGTTTAGTAAAATTTTGGCATTTATATCTCTTGCCAATTTTTATGTTCTCTCAAAATTTTCTTCGGCTCAATGAGTGTGAAGCTCTGACCGTACATCGCATGATATTTAGCTACCGCTTGCTCGAACATTAGTTGGTCATTTGCGCCATTTTGGTTCCTTTATTTTATATTATCGTGAATCGTGCAAAATTGATCAACTTTAGGACGAATCTGAGTTTTGCATTTGCATTTGAGGAAATCGTATCCTCTTCTCGATTCTCCCATTACCATCTCCAAGTAACCTAGTACAGTCGTCCAAACCCAACAAACTTTTGAGCATTTCCTTTGACGCTATTTTTAGACGTGCTTATCCAAGCTCACACAACGCTAACTATTACGTTGGGGTCTGCGGAAGTGTACCGTTTTCTTTTGTAGTCGTCTTGGATTTTTTACCTCTTTTTGACACCTTCTTTGTGACGACCGCAACATCTTCGACGAGAAAGTCGTCTTTAATGGGTACGGATGGACAACCCGAACCTTGAGCCAGAGAATAATGTTGACTACCAAAAAACGTATCCAAATCTTCTACCTTCTCAACATTTAAACGGATAACCAGAGAATGTTGAGAAGTTTGAGATTGGTACGGTAGTGGTGACGACGAATCATGTAACATTTGTGGAGTTGTTGTTGTTAGTACATTGGTTGGTTAAACGGAGGTTGAAAAAAATAGTTTTTATAAAAAGGTGGTTGTTGTTGTTGTTGTTGTTGTTGTTGTTGGTATATAAAACTTGCAGTTTGAAAATTAATGGGTGGTGAATGACTGAAACGAAAATTGGAATCCAGTGTTGGAACGTTTTGTTAGCGACGGATTTTTGGTGTTTTGATTTTAGGAGTTTTTGGAGATATTGTTTGAGTTAAGAAGATTAGAGTACGTAAATAAAAATTAAGTTTGAAAGTGTGTATAAGAATGGAGAAATATATTGGGGTGCTTTTTTTCCCAAGCAAACCACAAGACTGGGTCAATGGGAAAAAAGAGTCATTTGTTTTTTTTGCTTAAGCGAGGCATCTCCAGAAGTCACCCTAGTAGATGAGGACGCATCCTCATTGCACAGGATCGGGTCATCCAACCCCTATTACAGATGGTCTAAAGTGGGTAGACTTATTTCTACAGATTAGGTGAATGTGTAAGTCAATTTGATTAGTCAATTAGGAAAAAAAATGAAGAAGAAATCAACTACAAATGAATGGATATTTTTTTTTCGCCAATTTGAAAATTTTAAGTTTTGTATTTAACTCTTAAGAAAAACGTAGCCAACTTAATTTCTTCGCCAATTTGAAAATTTTAATTAAGTATTTAACGATTATTCCTTAAGTTTCACACTTCAAGTTAGGGGTGTTATTCGGGTTGACCCGGTCGGGTTCGGGTCAACTCGGGTCGGGTCAACTCGGGTCAAGCCTTAAAAAAACATACCCGAACCCGACCTTGTTTAGAACTCGGGTCAACTCGGGTCGGGTCAATTCGGGTTCGGGTCAACTCGGGTCGGGTCAATTCGGGTTCGGGGTCAACCCGAGTATTTTACATTGTAAATGTGTTGTTTATCCGGGTTAGTCGGGTTCGGGTCGGGTCAAGGCTAAAAAAATATACCCGAACCCGACCTTGTTTAGAACTCGGGTCAATTCGGGTTGACCCGATTGACCCGAATATATTTTTGAACCCGATTGACCCGACCCGAATTGACTCGGGTCGGGTTCGGGTCGGGTCGGGTTCGGGTCGGGTCAGTCCGAATGACACCCCTACTTCAAGTCCACCACCACCAACAATAGCCATCACTACCACCAACCCCACCCACCACTACCACCGCTTTCACCACAAACCCCGTCCACCATCACCATGGTGGTTATAGAGCCAGTGGGTTGGGTTGGTAATGACGACAGTGCTGGTGATGGCAACGGGTGGGGTTGGTGGTGGAGGCAGTGGTCGGTAGTAGTGCGTGGTGTTAGGTAATGTTGGTGGTGGCGGCAGTAATTGGTGGTGGTGGGGGTGATGATGGCGGTAGATATGAAATGTAAACCTTAACGAATGATCAATAAATATTGGGCTAATAACCTATTAAAGACTTATCTTGTAAAAATGGCGATTCTCACAGAATAACTAAAAATAACTTCTTTATACATTAATGTTGACATTTTGTCTTTCTTTAAGATTATAACCATTTTATCCTTCAAAATATTTAAAAAAATAAATTGAAAAAAATTTGAAAATTTTTAATCTAAAAATAAAAATAAAAATCGCATGTCACAAAAAAATTCTAAAAAATTATTTGAAAAAATTTCAAAAAAATCGAAAAAGTATTTGAAAAAATTCAGAAAAGGTAAAATGGTCATAATATGGTCATAATACTTAAAGAAAGACAAAAATATCGACATTAATGTCTAAAAGAGTTATTTTTTTAGTTCGCTACGTAAAACTGTAATTTTTGACAAGTATAGTGCTTTAAAAGGTTATTAGCCAATAAATGTTTAACAAAAAATTTCAAAATTAGTAAAAAATAAGTTGGTTATTTTTTCATGCAAAAATAAAAACATATGGAAACGCCCCTAAGTTAGAATATCTTTTTGGGTCATTTGGCTTCGATATACATAACAAAACTTATATTTAGTTACTTTGAATAAATACATAAAAAGATATAAAAAATATATATAGAAAAAGCTTGTTACTTAATGTCACATTATATAGAGACATCACTAAAGTCAAGAACAAAAGAATTCAGAAGAAACACAACACCACAACACACACATCACCAATGTTGTCCTTCTTACAACCTTAGTTAATCACAACAATGGCTGATCACCTTCATTTCTCACCTTCATCATCATCGTGCATCAAGTACAACCTTAAATTTGAACAATTCATAGGTATAATATTTCATGATCTATTACTCCTATGTTCCTTAATCAAATCCAGCTCTATATACTTTTGTTACTTCATCTTTTTTACACCATACTTAATCAGACTCGTCTCCTTCGTATCTCCGCCGTTAATAGCCGTCATTTCCCTATGTATCCTCCTCACCATCACCACCACATTTTGTCCTAAGTTACCTCAGTTTGAACTCATAATCGTTCAAATGGTGATACATGAGCTCAAATCAAACTTAAATAACGATAAAGAAGATGAAAATGACCATAACTTTAAGGATTTGGAGATATATAAAATGATCTTTGATAGTACATTATTGATCACTGCAAGTAACGAACATGATGAAAATGTGAAAGGTTTAAAAAATTCATATATCGATAAGTTCGTTGTGGAGCAGGTTTCAGAAGCAGTGGCGGAGCCAGAACTTATATCAAGCGGGTTCAAAAATGACTTTAGTAACGTTTGTATACAAAATCAGTTGGTTCAAAAGACAATCAGGCATACGGATGTCGATGATTTAGGTGTTGAGAAGATTCTAGAAGGTTCCATACACGTGGAGAGCAGAAATGATGTGAAGATCAGTGATTTAAAAACTGTGGAGGAATTTTTTGAAGAATTGGATCGATTTGAGGATTGTGTACAAGAGATTGAAAAGAATTCGGATTCCGATAAAGTTAGTGAAGAACTGAGTAAAGTAAAGCAAATGATTTTGTTGGAAAAAGTTGGTAAGGGATCCAAGGAGGAAAAAAGTGATCATGGCAAAGTTGGTGGAACTTTAGGGAGATCAATGTCTTGGAGGTCCAATTCTTCAAGTATATTAAGTAGTCATGGATCAATGAAGGAGGAGAAGGAATGGCGGAGGACGTTAGCTTGTAAGTTGTTTGAGGAAAGGCATAATTCGCAAGGAGGAGAAGAAGGTATGGATTCGTTGTGGGAAGATCACGAAAATAGTAATTCGAAGAAGTATAATAGCGGAATGGAGAAATATAGTGATAATAAGGATGAGGATAAGGATGATGAAGATGAAGATGAAGATGTAGAGATGAGCAGTGGACATTTGTGTTGTTTACAAGCATTAAAATTATCAAGTGGGAAGATGAATTTGGGAATGAGGAAGCCTAATCTTGTGAAAATTTCAAAAGCTCTGAAAGGATTTGGATGGTTGCATCATGTGAAGAACAAAAATGGTAAGAAAAGCTAGCTTTATTTTCTTGTGTTTAATTTGTAACTACTTTTTTAACTATATCATGCGTTTGTTTCTTTTTTAAGTACATAAGATATATATGATCATATTTCCTATGCATTTTCCTTTTAAATCAATTTCCTTTGACGGATTTCATTTACAATCATTGTTTCTTACAATTGTTTTTACATCTTAGTTGAATGTCATACCGCTAATGTACATATATAAGAGATGTTGAATCTATATTGAGTTATCATTGCAACTATGATATCTAAATAATAGGGTGTTCGTACGTTTTGGCAGCGGGTTTCAGAGAAAAATGCTTTTCAGTTTTATGTCATGCGATACAATAACTTTACGGATTACGATAAAGGTTTGGATAATTTTAAGCAGTTTCAAACTAACCATAGTTTTAGATTACCTCTGTGGCAGTAGCTGGTAATATTATGGAGATATGAGGTTAAATTGGTTGACAATAATTTTTAGTCGTAAATGAATAAGAGACAATGTCAATTCATTACATGTATACAGTATAAGAATATACACATCCTAATAACTAAATATGTGTGTTATTATAGGTTGTTTGCACCATATTGCTTTAAAAGTAGATTTTATCATGTTAAGAAAAGTTAGTTCTACAAATATACACCTTTAAAAGTTGATTTTGTGTTAAACTTGTTGATATTATTCACAATCATGTTTATTATACTTATAGGTGTGGGATATAAGTAAAAGGGTGTGTTTGGGAGAACATGGAGCAGAGAACACAAAATAAGTTGAACATATAAATAAGTCTTGTTTGTCATCTTATGAAATCATAAGCTCAAAAGAACTTAAAACTTTAGCCCATAAAAGGCTAAAACTTTAAGATCGAACATGAACCATAAATTACATATTTACTCACAACAATATCTAACATATACCATAAAACTCGTTTAATTATATCCTTTTAGTAATTTTGCTATAATAAGCTGCCAAATTTCAAATTTCTTGAAACAAGTCTATAAAATAAATTTCAACTTCTA
This sequence comes from Chrysanthemum lavandulifolium, assembly GCA_022545495.1. Taxonomy (NCBI): domain Eukaryota; kingdom Viridiplantae; phylum Streptophyta; class Magnoliopsida; order Asterales; family Asteraceae; genus Chrysanthemum; species Chrysanthemum lavandulifolium. The sequence continues at coordinate 173,945,091 of CM040238.1, read as the reverse complement.
TAATAAAAGCGCAAACTCCAAATTTCAAATCAAACCCAAATTTCAAATCCGATACTAAAACATACCAAGAGTATTTATAATTACTAATAAAACTCAAATGTTAAACAAATCATGTGGAGTTACTGTGAGTAGTTTATAATGTTTTTTTTTGGGATTTGGTACTGATGGATGGCGCTTTTCAAGCATTGTTTACTATTTTTAGGGATTGTCAACTGTTTTCGGTGGTGATATAAGAGATATGCAAAAGAGGTGAAAATTGTGACTTTAGCATATTTTGAGAAAAAATTGGAAGGTTCTTTGCTTTTTATTTGAAGGTGTCTATACAGCACATGAGTTAATAACCCAACACATGAGTTAATATCCCACATCACTGTTGCTTTTGAAATAGGTATCTATACTAGCTATATTATAATGTATTTATGACTTCTTATAAAAAAAAGTCTTAAAAATATAATCATACACATGTTATTATAATTAGTAATTTATATAATTAAAAAAAAAAACATAATGTACAACACTTTAATGCACATAATTTTCAAACGTACAAGACAAGAAGCATATAGTACACTACTTTAATACACATAAAAAAAATGCTATTTAATATAGTTAATTAATTAACTGATCAATAAATACAACTAATATAATTATTAAAACACCCTTAACATAATAAATACAAATTATCAAGCATATTGTACAACCAAATTAAACACAATTCTACATTACATGTCACTAATACAATATTATTCAGTTCTCGAATCAGGCAACAGGACAAATGGGCTTGAGCGAACAGTAGCAGCCAAACGTGCTTCGAGCCCGAACGGGCACGGGCTAAACGCAATTCTTGAAATTCAGAATTTATTGTAAAAGAACATAATAAACTAAAATACATGATTCACTTGAAATTTTATTTGAGTGCACTGCCATGACGAAATGGTACTGCATTAAATGTCACTAATACAAATAATAAAGCAAATTATACATATATTGAAGCCCGGACGAGTAACGGGCAAAATGGGCTTGAGCCCGAACAGGCGCGGGCCAAACGGGCTCGAGCCCGAACAGGCGCGGCCAAACGGGCTCGAGCCCGAACAGGCGCGGATCAAACGGGCTCGAACCAGAATGGGCACGGGCCAACGGGCACGGGCTAAATGAAATTCTTGATATCTGTAAATTTTAGGGTCGTCTCGTGGATTTCAGTGGCCCTGTGCCATTACTACAAAGAGGCTCTCAAACACACACATAATATACATATGTATAAGTAGTGCATGAATTATTTAAACTCGAGTCACATATTGTGTTCATATATGTAATAGAAGTGCATGAAATTTGGTGGCCCTCGTCAAGCGATGGCCCTATGCAATCGCAACTCTTGCACTCCCCTGAAGCCGGCCCTGGTAAATTTATTGTTAAAAAGAACATAATAAAATAAAATACATGATTTACCGGAAAATTTTATTTCAGGGTATCCGCCGCCACAACGCGTGGATACCCTGCTAGTTTTCTAAAGTACTATATGTGATATTATAATTAAGGAGAATTGATATTCACACCATATTTTTTTATGCATGCACCACAATTGGTGTATTACAGTTTGTACTGTACAATACTGTAATGCGTAAATTGTGGTACATGAAAAAAAAATATGGTATGAGTATCACCCCTATAATTAAGTTAATGTAGGAGCACAAATTTATACACTGTAAGAGTTCTATTCAATACCTTTAATTACTCACTTTTTGAGTAATTCAATGACCATGATTAATGAATTTAACCCATGATTAATTTGATGGTTACAAAATTGAATACTCCATCATTATTAAAAATAGATCTTAGAAGTTAAATATTTTTTTCTACAATATTAAGATGATGCTTTTTCTAAAGGCATTAAATATATTACACTAATAATTAAAAACTAGCGAAATGCTAGGAGTTACACTGACACAAGCGACTAACAATTATAATACCACAACCAAAACGACCCGTAAACTACAACGATCCTTAAACCACAATGAACCTCAAACTACAGTGACCTCAACGACCCTCAAACTACAATGATCTGAAACAACAACGAGCTGAACGACCCTACAGCTATGAACATCCAACAATCAAAAAGACGACCTCTCGCCATCCAACCCATATATAACTCCTAGCCATTAAAGGAAGTCACTTGGTAAAAAAAAAGGGTGAAAACCATCCACGGCCCTCAGGACACACAACAAAACCAATCAAAATCTAAAACCAACTAATTTCGATCACACAATCAAACCAAATGGTGGCAAGGCGAGATGTAGAGACGGTTGGCGGAAAATTACCCAAAATTGTAAACACACTAAGCTGAAAAGACCACTACCCTTACTAACCTTCACTAGTGCCCACACATATGTTGAGCCTTGACTTGAACCACGAACACCACATATATCAAAGGCAAGAACCATGAACCAAAACCCTTCTGCAACTACTTGACCCACAATATCTCAATCACTTTTCGAAACTTGGTAAAACCCGACCCTAAAACTCTTGCTTGACCCAAACTTATGTAACATGCCGTAAACTAGCACTATGAACCATGACCTCAAAACACGACCCCTAAATCCTAGCCGCAACCATCATGACATGTACCACGACCTCATACCACAATTGCAATTGAATATTTGATCACTTATTATAAGTGATTATTACTTTGATGGGTTGGAATGAAGTTAACAATTAAGCTTTTATGGGCAGGGTAATCAATATGTGATATCTTTTATATAATAAGAGAAAGTACAAATTTAGAAAACTAATTCATCTATTGATTAATGGGAGAGCTCAATTGCAAAACGAGCTCTTCTATTTGCTAACAAAAGTTAAAATTGAATTACTTTAGTTAAACTTTTAAAAAATTTGGTCAAGAAAAAAAAATACGTATAACCTTATGAGCTCATTTTTTCTAAGTCGGATTTAACTATAAATAAACGTTATATTTTGATTGGTTAATAAGACTTACAATCAAACCTTAAACATTTAAAAAAGGCTAATCTTAAATCTAATTTTATGGACTTAAGTGTAAAATCCTCAATTTTCATAATTTCTAAAAATATTTATATATTTAACAAAATTCCTCGCATACTTTCAAAAAAATTATAAACAACAACAACAACTACTATTATTATTATCATTATTATAGTTATAATTAAAATTATTATAATAAATTGAGCAGAGTACTTAAAACACCATCAACGTATGCCTACATATTATTAAATATCTACACGAATTAAATATAGCATATATAAACTACTCAAAAAATAAAATTAGAGTAAAATACACAGTCGGTCCCTAAACTTGTGCAAAAACATCATCTTGGGACGTACCATGACCTAGGTGTCTTCGGGAGTCCCTTTTTCAAGTTTTTTGTATCAAGTGAGTCCATTGACCCATTTTACGTCATTCAATCTCTGTTTATCATTACGTTGTTACGGCCATAATAGACAATTCACGTTTTACATTACATATGGGTTGATTCTAACCCAACTCGTTACCCTTATATTGTTTCCCTCTCTCTCTTCAGTTTGATAGAATCCTAATTAACAGCAACCCACCCTATCTTCGCCCGACACACATAACCCAAATCACTAAACAATGGCAAAAATGATAAGGGGAAGGCTTTGTACATTGGGTCTGATGAAGAGACGGAGGATACCAAGTTACCAGAAGTTGATGATTTGGAATACAGGATCAAAAAACTTGAAGTGGTGTTTAAACAGCTAAAGGACAGGAAGGAAAGGATGATAGAGAAAGTTGTTGTTCTAGCTAACTGTATGTTTAGTTGATACTGTTTGGTTGGTGAATCAAAAAGCTGTAATGGTTGTCAAGATGAAATTGATGAATAAAAATGTTAGTTTTTAATAATGGCATGCTATGAATTTAAACTTTTAGTTGTTATTGTTTCTGATAGTGTTTGATTGTAAATTGCTAATTATGTTTGACTTAGAGAAGTCAGCAATCAAGACTTGCATTTTGTGGTATTTGGTTAATTTGACTTTTAGAAGTTAATTGGGTAGGTTACCATTTTGTGGTATTTGGTTAGTTTAGCCTACCATGTGATGTCTGGTATAATTAGCATACCGTGTTTGGCACTGCATTATATGGATTCAGTGTTAACATTATAGTTATGCAGATCCAATGTCAATATTTACAGATAGAAATGGGTGTTTCTTTTTTGTTGGTTTTGTTGAATCAATAGGTAGCAATATATTCTGATTCAAAAGCCATAGAAGCGTCTGAAGAAGTTTTTTTTTTTTTTTTTTTTTTTTTTTTCATTAACGGGTGTTGCAAGTTTGGTCCCGGTGGTTTTGAAGGGTAACGGGTATACGAATTTGGGTTGGGTTAGAATTAACCCATGTGTAAGGTAAAACGTGATTTGTCTATTATGCCCCTAACAGTTTAACGGTAAACAGAGATTGACCGACTGAAAACGAGTCAAGGGACTCACTTTATACAAAAAACTTGAGAAAGGGACTCCGTATGACACCTGGGTCATGGTATGACCCATAAATGATGTTTTTGCACAAGTTTAGGGATAGACGGCGTATTTTACTCATAAGATTGTTAAAGAAAATTGAACATATTTTCAAATCCAAGCAAATACAGTTGAGATATTACTATTAGTTATATTCTTTGTTCGAACCTAATCCGCATTTAATAACACGTGCATACACACCAAAGAAATTTAGTAAAAATATATTTATTAGTTGTACTTATAGTCTGAATCCCGTACGTGTAATATCACAGTTACAAAATATTAAACGCTACTAAATTCTTATATATTCATATATTAAACTAAAAATTTTAAAAAAATATCTACTCCATACGTGCACAAAAATTATAACTAGTAACATAAATAGATTATTACATTAAGCTTTTATGTTTGGTTGACTTTTATTAATGAAAAGAGTTTATATAAGGCCGCCTCCAGTAAGGTTTCTCAATCCCTCTCATTTTTTCTGCCACGTCAGCTTTTTCTTTTCAGCGACCTTCAGGCGATTGGGTACCCTAGTAAAGGCGACCTTTAATAAAATTACTTGGAAAGTGGGAGTTTTGTGTATTTCAAGTCGATCGTATACACGACCATAATTTGTAAATTGGGTTGGTCGATCGACTAGCCACACAAGGGCGATCGATCGCATAAGTCGATTGCTTGCTATTACTGCGAGTAGCCTAAGTAGTGTACAACTTTTATTTCTATTTTGATAAGTTCTTGATTACTACATTTAAAAAAATCAATATATATCATCACAAAACATCAACAGTACTGAAAGTCAAAGAAAAAAGGAAGAGGACATGCCCAAACTTGACAATTTCACCAATTCAACACTGAGACATCAACTTATCCATGCAGCTCCACTGTATGCTCGGTAAAACCAAATTTAATCAATATAACCAACTAATAATAACCAGCAAGCCAGTGCACATTTACATGACTAAAATTCCACAAGGACTAGCAGCTAGTTTATAAGTTATCATATATTCACTAATGAGATTACACCATTAGGTCGAAAACACTAAACTTCAATTGACTACATCTCACTGAACTAAAAAGAAAAAGCAATAATCTAAATAGAGTAGGCTCGTCTTTCATGTCTCAATAAATAATGATATTGGAAATTCCACTAGTGACGCTTCATGGAATACACACATCTATCCATAAAAAGCAATATCCAAGCACTAAAGCACCCTATAAATCTCGCTACATAGCATAATAACTCTCTTTAGTGAATGTAATGTTTGGAAGAGCTCGGACATGAACAAGAGCAAATTACTCTATTTTGTGACAATCAGAGCGCCTTGTATTTGGCAAAGAATCCGGCATATACCAACATCTTCAACCATACTACTTCTTTGCTGGCATGAGCAGCTGCAACATATTCTGCTTCCGTCATTGACATAGCCACAACTGACTGCAGTTTTGAAACCCAGCTTACTGTTTCGCCAAAAGTGTAAACACATACCCGGTGGTTGATTTACTTATGTCAAGATCACCTGCGTAATCAGAATCAACATATCCCTTGACAGTTAAGTTCGATTCCCCAAAACATAATGCAACATCTGAGGTTCCTTTAACGTATCTAAGGATCCTCTTCACAGCTTCCCAATGCTCTCTACCAGGTTCCGCCATGTACCGACTCACTACTCCCACTGCATGTGCAATGTCTGGTCTTGTACAAATCATCGCGAACATTAAACTTCCCATTGCTCATGCATACGGTACTCGAGACATCTCCATCCTCTCTTCTTCACTGCTAGGACTCATCTTGGAGGATAACTTGACATTAGTAGGAAACGGGGTTGATATTGGCTTACAATCTTGCATATTGAACCTTTGCAAGATTTTCTTCACATAACTTTTATGTGAAAGCCAAATTTTCCTACTAACTCTATCTCGGTGAATTTGCATCCCTAGAATCTTGTTTGGGTCCAAGGTCTTTCATCTCAAATTCCCTAGCGAGTGTGCCTTGAGTTCATCGACACGATCTTTATTGGGGCTGCAACCAACATGTCGTCAACATATAACAAAGAAGATGACAAAATCATTGTCTCCAAACCTCTTGTAATATGCACAAGGGTCTGCATGTAGTCTGTTATATCCAAGGCCAATAATGAAAGAATCAAATCTCTTGTACCAACACCGCGGCGCCTGCTTTAAACCGTACATAGATTTGTTTAACCTGCAAACCAAGTTCTCTTTTCCTTTTTGTTTAAAACCTTCTGTTTGGAGCATGTAAATTTCTTCCTCAAGATTTCCATGAAGAAATGCAGTTTTCACATCTAGCTGCTCTAGATGTAAATCATACATAGCACACATTGCCAGAACTACTCGAACAATTGTCATTCGAACCGCAGGGGAAAATATTTCATTGAAGTCGACTCCCTCTTTCTGAGCATATCCTTTGACTACCAATCTTGCACGATACCTCTCCACCTGGTCAACACCGTTCCTCTTGATCTTATACACCCATTTGTTTCCAAAAGGTTTTCTACCTGCTTGTAGTGGTATTAGTTCCCACGTTTTAGTCTTATGAAGAGCTTCAATTTCTTCTTGCATTGCTTCCATCCAGAACGAAGCATCTGAATTATCTAGTGCTTCTTGAAGAGTTGATGGCTCTCCTTCCTCTGTAAGAAGACAATATGCAACATTGCCTCCATAACATAATCCGAGTGCCACACCGGGCCGTCTCGTTCACCTCGTGTTGTGGTACGGCTTCAGAAGAATCATTCGACTGAAATTGCCTTTCCATCTGTATTGATGTAGTTTCTCTTTTAGTGTTATCACCTTCTTCAATCTCTTGACTTTTGTCTTCCATAAAGACAACATCTCTGCTGATGACTACTTTGTGGGCAGTGGGGTCCCACAAGCGATACCCACTTACTCCGTCAGCGTACCCCAAGAACAAACATTTTCTGGATTTTGGATCCAGCTTTGTAGTTTCTTGAAAATTGTACATCACGTACACAGGACTTCCAAATATATGAAGGTCTGAATAGTTGACTGGCTTTCCCGTCTACAAATCCATCGGTGTCTTCAACTCAACTGCAGTTGAAGGTGATCGATTTATCACATAGCAGGCGGTATTGACTACTTCTGCCCAGTTGGATTTTTTCAAGCTTGCAGTTGCCAACATTGCTCTTGCTATTTCTAACAAGATTCTGTTCATTCGATCTGCCACTCCATTTTGTTGAGGAGTGTATGCTATAGTGAACTGCCTTTTGATTCATTCTTGCCTGCAAAAAGTATCAGATTCATCACCAATGTATTCACCTCCATTATTTGTCCTTAAACACTTGATCTTCTTTCCAGAATCAAGTTCAACCATCGCTTTATAAACTTTGAAAACTTCAAACACATCAGACTTCTTCTTGATTGAGTACACCCAACATCTCCTGGAATAGTCATCAATGAAGGATACAAAATACTTTGCTCCTCCCAGGGATAGAACCGGTGCCTGCCACACATCAGAGTGAACCAATTCTAGAACAGAGACACTTCTAGAATTTGATGTCTTGAATTTTAGGCGATGTTGCTTGCTGCTAACACAATTCTCACAGAAAGGTAAAGAAACCTTTGTGAGCCCAGAAATTAACTTCCTTTCAACAAGAATCTTCATTCCTTGTTCTGACATATGTCCAAGCTTCTGATGCCATGTTATTGAAACTCTATGACTTGAACTATGTGAAGCAACAGATGCTTCCGCCTCCTCCATTACCTCTCCTTTCAGTTGGTATAAGTTTGCAGCCACCTTTTCACCTTTCATAAGTACAAGCGCGCCATTTATAACTTTCATGATCTTGTTTTGTATTTCAACCTTACAACCAAGATCATCCAATTTCCCTAGAGACAATAGATTCTTTCTCAGGCCCTCCATGTGTCGCACATCCCGAATAGTACGAACTGTACCATCATGTACCTTCACCATGATATTTCCAATTCTAATGATCTTTAGTTCATGATCATTGCAACTGTACAGAGATTCGCCTTCATAGATAGGTTTATATTGATGAAATCATTCTCTTCTTGCGGTCATATGAAAAGTAGCTCCTATATCGAACAACCATACATCTGCAAATCTTTTCATGCCTTCATTTGCAATCGCTGCTTCACAACACATAGCGTTACCATCTTCTGACGTGATTGCGAAATTTCCCTGAGGATTAGAGGTATTTAAACCCCGACAATCTTTCTTAAAGTGACCCATCTTGCCACATTTGTAGCATTTAAAACTCTTCCTCCTTCCTGGTCTAGATTTACCATGATTGTGACTCCCACTGGAGCCAGGTTCCATTGACCTCCCTCTCGTCACTACCAAAGCCTCCACCTTTCTTGAACTGATATGTCTATCCTCCCTATTGTTACGCCTATTTTCTTCTTCTATGATAGCGGCCGCAACATCATCGAAGACTAGATAGTCAGAAAGAATATTATTGGTTAAGTTGATTATGAGTTGGTCATATGAGTCAGGTAAACTTTGAAGTAGAATTTCAGCACGTTCTTGTGGCTCTATTTTACAACTCAAATATGTGAGCTGAGAAAATAAAGTATTCAGTTTATTAACATGCTCAGTCACTGAAGTAGATTCCGTCATGCGCAAAGCATAAAGTTTCCTCTTAAGAAAATTTTTATTATGAAGTGATCTTTCCTCGTACAATCGAGCAAGATGATCCCAAATCTTCTTTTCCTTTATGCTTGACAAAACTCCATCTGCTAATCCCAGATGAAGATTTGCAATAGCATTTCCGTCCATCTCGTCCCATTTACTGTCATCCGTGACCTCAGCTGGCCTTTCGTCAATGGCCGCTAAACATTTATCCTTTCGAAGGATAGCCTCCATCTTTAATTTCCACAACGAGAAAATATTCCCATTGAATTTTTCGATTTCAAATTTCGCCGCCATTGCTACAATCACAATCTACTTTTCGACAAAACTATTATTTGTTAATAATAGTAACGAACACCTTTTGAGTGAGTATAATTTTATTTATCTTTTGATGTGGAGGGTCCACTAATTAGTGGCAACCACATAGCATACGATAAATAATTATACACACACCCAACCTTAGCTCTGATACCACTTGTTGAGAAAAGCGACACCGGACTGAAGCAAACCCACAACTAAAATATGAAATACTATAAAAGACGACACACGGATATAACGTGGAAAACCCCAATAGGGTAAAAACCACGGGCAAGGAAAGATACGTTTCACTATGATGAAAACTATGAGTTACACTTTCTCTCTATTACAAGGATAACACTAATCTCTTGTAAATAGGAGATACCACACAAACTCTCAAATTAACTCACAATGCTAGAAGAAAGTACACTATGTGTAATAGGAAGAGGATGAGATGGGATGCAGAAATGAGGCACTCAATCCTTTATTTTATAGGCCTCAAATGAGGCTCACATCATGCATGACCAAATCACAACTTGTGCAACTTGAGCAAAAGATTCCCTTCACATTGTTAGATACAATGTATCTATTTTAACTGTTAACATGTAATAAAAGAAAACACAAAATTGAAGTATTTTGAAAATGTTTTTGAGGAAAACCAAGTTGGTCCAATAAGAGTGCTCGACTTCGATAGGTGGAATATTTGAACCATCTGATAGAAAATAAAAGTCAAATTTAACCTCTGAATCAAAATTGGCTCAATTTGTTTTAGAGACTAGAAAAAGAAAATAAATAATACAAAAATACGTGTTTAAATTGCAATAGAACAAACTTTAAAGAAGATTGTGGTAATTTATAAAAGCTTTACGGTTAAATGGTTAGGGAGATTCGGTGATAAGAAAAACTAAAATGTAAAGAATAAAAAGGAATTTTAACTGCACATTTCAAATAAGAGAAAGAGTTTTAAAAGAAGATGTATCTACTTTTATAAGTGCATCTGAAATGTGTGGATTGTAGTTTTTTCTCACCCTTTTCATTTTAAGTTTTTTTCTCGTTCGATCCTAACTTTACATAATGTTGTTATATTATGATTTATAAATTGGATTTACAATTAACTCCAAAACTTTAGAAAAGAAATCCAGTTTTAAATTCAATTTTATATAGTTAAACGTATGATGATCGACTTCATGCTTTCCAAAAAAAATGAAAAGGTGGTTGTTGTTGTTGTTGCTTCTGCTGCTGGTGTTGCTGTTGTTGTTTTTTTTTTAATTTATGCGAGTTTGTTATTGGTATTATTATTGTTATTATCATCATTATCATTGTTGTTCTTCTTAGACATGTGTGACTTTTGTTGTTTTAGACTATTTAGACATGTGTGACTTTTATTGTTTAGACTATTAGTAAAGGTGACTCAAAGGGCGACTAGAACACTTTGTCAATTCAACGGCACAACATATTCTCTTTTTTAGATTAAACATATGACTTTAAGCCTGCAATAAAGTGCCTTCAGTCACAATAAAAAATATACCTTATAAAAATTAATTAAAAAGAAACACACGCACGTACCAAATGCACAAAATCAGTCGCCTAGCCAATCAACTACACAAAAAATATAAGTATCGACTACACAAAAAATGTGGGTAAAGGGGAGAGGGCGCGTCCCATAAGGACTCACATAATGGGGGAGGCATGTCCTTGAAAGTAGACTGGCCCAGAAAGGTCGACATTACGACCAATCTTATAGGTAACCATCTCAAACCTTGAAATTTTCTTTTTATGCAAGTTTCTTATGCCTTTCTTTTTATTATAATAACCTTAGTTTCTTCCACTTTAATTCTTTTGTAGAATTTTTTATAAAATTTGTTTGAATCTTATAATTAAAACATTATTTAATAATATTGTAAGAATTACACACCTTAAAATATATGCAATAGCTTTAAGTGGTTTTTTTTTGTGCGTAAATATAAAAATGTGATTCTTCAGTGTCTAAGAAACACTATAATGAATCAAGAATGTATTTTGTTATCGTAGGGGCGATAATCATTAAAAACTGTAATAATATCTTTTTGCAACGTACGTAATAATAAAGATGAGCGAATAATAAGCTTACTAAACCGCATCAACGTGCGAATATATTACACTCATAACTCGTTTATACCGGACCAACATTTAGATAAAAATAAGTAAAACAAGAGAGTCAATAAGTAAAATAGACTCATAAAATATGCTCTTTCACAACATGTTAACCAAAGGACATGATAAGTTGAAACAAGAGGATACTAATCTTCTAAACTTAAGTTCAAAATGAGAGGATCATAATCCTCTAGAACTAACCAATGTTTTGTTCACCCAATTCATTTGGTCTAGTAGTATGAGTCGGTCACAATCACGAAATTATGAGTTTAAGTCTCATTGTAAATATTTGTTAAATATATATTGCGAGATAGGTAGTTTAGATGTGTGAAAAAGTTATCGTTAAAAAAAATAAATAAATAAAATAAAAAATAAAAAATACATTTGGTTTTTTCATTATAAGGCTGGTCGGTAAGGGAAAGAAAACCACTCACCTTAGCAGCCCTCACTTGCGACTCCCCTTGCCCACCTTCCTCCCTCACGCGCAAGTCATTTAAAAAATAATAAATAAATAAATCCCCACTACCTCATTTAAAAAAAAAAGTATGTGTAGTTTATATATTAATTTGAGAGTATGAAGCACCAAAGTAGTGGACAAACTTTTATTCATTACAGAAAGAAAAGAGACTACATTACATAGGAAATTAAACTGCGATACATAAAATAAAAGACATAGATTAAAACAACTAATGATAACCCGGGTGATCTCAAGTTTGAGAGTTGTTGGAGTCGTAACTATCGTCGTAAGCATACGAAGACGAACCTCAAGTCTGAAGACGAACCTCAAATCTGCTCTCATCCCACTCTGCATACAAAGCATCGAATTCTCTGTCCCGACGTTCTTTTTCCTCCCTTTCTACTTGCTCCATACGAGCAGCTTCCTCCATCTCTATCAATACTTCTTCATCTTTGAGCATAAGTCATTCCCTTTCGACTTCCTCCCTTTTGGCTTGTTCTCTTTATGCTTCCTCCTTTTCTGCTTCCTCATTGTGTGTGTGGCTTGTGAGTGTGGATACATATAGGAAAGTTTTTGAATTTGAATTTGATTTATAATTTTGTATTTGTTACACTGTAATATCTTAATTTAAATTTGAATTTTAAATTTTAAGTGTTAAAAAAAGAAAAAAACATTTAAATAAAAAAAGTTAAGGTGAATGGAAGTAAGTCCCTTATCAGCATAAAAATGAGTGGAAGATATAGGCGAGAGAAAGCTGATGTGAAGCCGATATGTAAAGTGAAGCTATAACTTAGAGCGCAAGGTGAGGGAGATACAAATAATACATCATTGGTATGTCATCTCAGCGCCACATCATACACCTCCCAATAACATACCAATAACTAAAACACCCTCCCTCATAACACACCACTAACATGTTATTGGGTCTCACAAAATACCCCACGAGAAGGACCCACCCACTCACAATACAAAAAAAGAAAAGAAAAAAGACACAAGAATATGAATGGGCTTGAGCCATTCGTTGGCCAAAAAAACGTTTGGTACCATGAATATGCGATCTTTCCTGTATATGGTTGGTACACCTATAAGATCGTTTATCACACCAATAACACCCCATACCTGTTTGTTACCTCAAAGATTTTATTAAAAAAAAAAAAAAAAAGATTCAAACAAATAAACATTATTTGCTTCATTCGCTACTTTATATTAAAAGACCCGGCTCGACATGGCCTAATTTACGAATAATTGTCTATTGCTACATGCCTACATATTTCAAGCAGAATCAATGGAGCGACCACCAAACTGCCCGGTTTCTCTTTTTTTCTTACTATATTCACCTGCCCCCTATATTCAATTTAAAAACTAGAATACCCCCTCTTGTGGGAGACCTATCTTACCAATACTGATTAGCTTACAAATGTCATATATGGAACCAAAGCAATAATCATAATTTCCTCGTGGTAAGGCAAATAATACGCAGTTGTACATCCAACAATAAATATTCATCTCTACTCTACCAAAATCCATTTCAAACAAAAAATTAAAAGAAAAATACAAATAGCTGGGACAACTATAAACTACACAACACAAATAACCAAGAAAAAAAAACCCAACTCATTCTATCCTCCAAGTTAGACAAAATTTTCCCAACTAAAACCAATAGACTCTCGCCCTTTGAATCCCCCTACCAAATTTTAATAAAACAGATCACTCACTTATTCAAGCGGTGGCAGGAACTCGTGGAGCCATATTCTTGGCTGTTCCGTTAACAGCCATGCCCCTGTTGACACGCTCTCTCTGATATCCATCACCACCACCACCACCACGGTTTGGAGGTGCTCCTCCACGACCACCACCTCTGTTGCCATATTCATTCCTACTGCCGCCAAAATCATTCCTCCTATCACCAAAATCACCGCCCCTATTAAAGCCTCTTCCACCACTACCGAAGTTTCCACGTCCCCTCACGCCCTCGTTCCTATATCCAGACCCCCTTCCAGCTGGAAATCTTCCACGTCCTCCTGAAACACAAAAAAAAAATAATAATAATAAATAAATAAATGTCACAAAACAAAGCACACCATTGACCAGTTTTTTAGAAGACATCAACAATTTCTTCAATTTCTATTATATAACTGCATTATATGTTTTGCTTGGTATCTTCAACCACATAAGTATACATAGCTAAATAGCTGCGACAAATGGATCTATTGGGTATGTTTCTAGAAAGTCAGATGGGTTATACCAACAGACCTAACAAATAAGCATGGGTCAAACAGATCCAAAAGCAAAAAAAACTTTCTAAATTGTTTAATTTATAAAATGATGCAAAAAATTGTTCAGTCTAGTTACTAACAAATTATCGCTTTTAATCTACAGAAATCAACAAAAATAATCAAAAAAGAAAAATAAAATAAAAAAGTCCTCAGACAGGACCAATTTGTCATGAAAAATAAAAGTTGTGACGCCAGCCTATTTTACCTAGTTACGCAACTTGTGGATTTTTCCACTCCATAACTGAAGTTTAAATATTTGTCTAAACTATATCTTAAACATATAAAACTTGCCTTTGGAGTTTGTGGATCGCTTCTCCTCAACTACAGCAGCACGACCACCAATAGTGACTGGTGAAGCCTAAAACAACATAAGATAAATGTCAGAAACCATAACATCAAGAAACATGACAAATTGACAATCACCAACAAGCTGGTTGCAATTTTTTATGTTAAAACGATAATGGTGAAGTTATCTGGTGGTGGTAAGCTGGTAATACTAAGAGAGACGAGTAAGTTTTGAGGAATAATGTAAACAAAAATGCATACCTCAATCGCCTTTTGAACAGCCTCAGGCGTCTCAAACTCAACAAATCCAAAGCAGAATCCCTGTTGATACCAAATGAGTTTCAAGACAATTTAAAATTAATAGCATAAGCAAAGTGTCATAGAGAAGTGGAAACGCACCCTGTTGCTTCGAACTTGAATGCCGTTAGGCTTAATTGTTCCAAACTTTTTGAACTCATCATCCAACATAGCAGGTGTGGCACTCATAGGGAGACCCTTGATATAGATAGAATAACCATCTGCTGCCAAAGCCAATAATGGTTGCCACTTATTATATGTGCGTAGATTAAAAAAGAAAAGAAATTATATGTGCGTAGACTAGAAAATGGGTTCAGATCAGAATAGGTAATAAAATTTACAGATCAGATGAAAATAGGTTAAAGCCAACAAAATCTGGGTAGGCAAAAATACAGCCGGTGTGTAAAGAACTAGAAAATACAAAAAAGTTAGCGTTTTTAATAGAATGATTTAGGAGGTTTTAAGTTTTAAAATACGCTTTTGCTAACTTCCGAACTTACTGATTTGAGCTAATTAAACTGTAAACTGGTCGAAATTGCCACATTGATATTTTCAACATTGTATCCATTGATAAAGAAATAATGAGATGCATGCATGCAGGTAGGGGTGTAAAAAATATATGAAACCCTACCCACCCTAACCCAAATAAGCTTATTCTGGTTGAGCTATATGGGTTGAACATTATTCAGGTTTGCCCGATTAATCCCCATTAAAAAATATATATATATTCCATACCTTTCCTTGTTTTAAAAAAAATACCTAATTTTCATATGTCTTTGTTATAATAGAGCTTATTCGGGTTACCATAACCCGATTTACCCGAACCTTACTAGGGCCATATACGGGTGAGGATTTTCTTTTCCCGAATCAGAATAACCCATATCCGTGTCGGGAAAACCTGAATAGCAGGCTTAGATGCAACAAATTTTCAATCAGGTTGTTAGTATGACAGATGTATAGGATATCAACGAAAGTAAGCATACCTTCATCCTCATGAATACCATTTTCAACAGCATCAACATTAGATGCTGCAGCTTCAATGGCTGATGCAGTTGGTGGGACATTGTTCACCTGCTGCTCTTGTTTCCTTGGTTGAGCTTTCCTTGGAGCGGGTACTGGGGATGAGAAAGGGACGGCATTCTGCTTCATGGCAAGTACCTTCAATAATAATCACACATATCAGAAACTAAAGTAAGGAAAAGCCATTGATCTTACGACCACCATCTCTATTCTGCGGGACGGGACGACACAGGACCAAACCAGAATTAGAACCAAACATAAAAACTAATGAAACTGAAACTGGCCAATAACTAAACCAATTCTTTCTGGCTCCGATTTGAACCTGGAGCTTATTATTTGAAAGATAGTTAAAACGACAGCAATTCAAGTTTTATAAGAGTGAGAATACGGTATGAGACCATTTGAATATTCATCCATTTCATTTGCCCAACAAACAAAACTTTAGAGGTTCATAATATGTTTTTGGTTTTGTTCATACCAGATCCAAAAAAGAAAGTGGCTGGGCGACAAAGATAACCTTTACACCGTTTGAGAAAACCAATATATAATTAGTTACTTACTCAAACTATTCCACTCCCCGGCCCAAAACTAAATTTCTAAACCACTTTTAAAACCTAAAACCGAAAGCAAAAACTTGTAGTGGTTTCAACCACCACGATTCAGTTTTATAGCTGAAATCAATTTTGAAGATAAACATAGAGAACATCCGTCCAAGTTCCAAAAACGATATAATACCCTCAACTAAATTGACACACGAACCAAAGGGCCTCTGGTCTAGCGGTATGGAGGTTTTACCCTCCTAGGCAAGGTCTCAAGTTCGAGTCTTGTCTAGAGCGATAGGGGTTTCCTCTCGCGTGCGTAAAAGGAAGGGTGTCATTGCCTTCTGGGCTGGACCCAACCTGGTTGTGTTGTGTGGGCTCGCTACGCCTTCTGGGCTAGGAGCCATGTAGCCACAATTGCCGTCAAAAAAAATTTTGACACACGTGTGACCTTAAAAAATTTTAAAATATATATGCTTAACCAAAACATTCCTAAATCAAAATTGCTACAAAAACAAAAGAGGCTGCAAATCAAAAACACAAACAATTGCTCAAAGACCACTTACAATAGAAGCATATGATTTCTTTGGCACTTCCTCAATTTTGGTGTTGGACTCAGCAACCAGCTGTGAAGCCTCTGGCACTTCATCAACAACTTCAGGTACAGGTTCTTCCTCGTCTTCAACTGCCTCTTCAACTTTCTCTGGAAGATTGCTCACTACTTCCGCTTGAGGCTCTTCTGTTGTTACGGCAACTTCAACAGGAGTATGATTCTCCAGCACAGGATCACTTTTGGCAACTGTATAAACCATACACATAGTTAATAAGAGATTCAAAAAAAGAATTGATTTAAATGCCCTATGACAAACCAAAAACGAGATAAAACTCAACACTAATGTTTGCAAGTGGTTCAGATACAACTTTGTAATTCATTTATACTGATTACATATGCATATAAATGCCCATTGCATAAAAAGACTAATTTTATCAAATTTATAAACACATAAGGCGATACAAATGGGTATTAAACAATCAATATTAACTATATATGTAGATTTTTAGTCACCTTGCTCAGGATCGACAGGAGCTTCAACATCCACAGCAGGAGCAATGCTTCCTTCATTATGACTCGCATTCTCCACGTAACGGAACATATCGTTCAACACAAAGTAGCCTTTGTCTTGTGGTGCAAGGAAGAAAGACTGAGTGAACTTTCGGACAACATTGTCCTTTCCTGTCAAGAGCCCAATGACTAAAACATCGACTCCACCATTCAAAGACTCTTGTGCATCGACTGATTTAATTTCAGCCCTGAACTCGTGATAGTTAAGTGATATTATTTTAGAATTGATGTCCTGCACGTCCAAAAGAGACTGATTAAAGTAGAACAAAATACTTGATCGCAAGTGACTTAGAAATACAAAAGCTTCATATCCCGGGAAAAATCAGCCTAAGTAATCGTAAAAAGAAAACAAAGCATGCCACAAAAGCAAATTAATGAACGAATGGATAAAGGACGTACATCCATGGTAGTTGTCAAGCTCATGGAACCATCCTCCTCAGGTCGTCCAAGTTTACTGATATCCTGATAAAATCGATGGACTAAACTCGGAGAGTGGTGCAGTATCTGATAGTACTGCGTAACGAAAGCATTGCCAACCTATTTATCCAACAAAACATAAAACATATTCATGTAATTGCAGAAATATAGCATTAAAAAATAAGTGATAAAATGAAAAGAAGTTCAAACCAGTTAACATAAACTAAAAGGTCTTAAGGCTTTATAACAAAAAAATAGAAAATCCCGTGCTTACAACCACCAATGCTCCCTATGAATTACTAACAGCTTTTGGTTATATAAGTTAAAATCATAATTCATATGAATAAAAATGATTATTACCAAATTCTTCACATGTTATCATAGTTATTTATGGGGCGAAGCACCAAAAGCAAAGGCCAAGCCTAAGTGCAGAGTGCAAAGCCAAGCGTGTGAGACACACCGTGCATGACATGCAACAAAGTATTTAATATAGATGTATATGCAAGATAACATTGAATTTATTAGTCACATACACGAGTCAATGCCAGCAGCAGCGTACATAATACAAATAATTGTAATTCACTTACACAAACAACAAATTTAACACCCCAACAAAACAAACAGGACATGTTCACCATTCATACACCGTCATCATGTACACAATCAGCCCTAAAGCCATAAACAAGAACGCCAAATAAAAGAGACATAAATATGTGATGTTTGTATACCCTTTACCATTTAGAGAGTGAACCTATATAATGGTTGGTTCTATATGAACGGGTATATATTTTCTTTCACATTGTAATGAATCCCTAGACCATCACACAAGAACTAATAAGGCAGCTAATGAATACCATACTCCAAAACCATAGAAACGCATAATTAATATATAAGATTAAACACATCAGTCTACAAATTTGAAACCTTTTCCCTTTATTACTAGTAAAATTATCTCACAAACTATACCCACAAACAATAATTATTAAAAAACAGCATAACTTGATATCTTTAAAGCTAAAAACCATACAACCTCGCTAAAGTACTGATCTTTTTACATTAATCCACAACAAAACACAACTACATAACAGTTAAAGACTTTGCAAAATCAAAAATCAGTCTAAAAATTTATTTAAATTCTCTAAACTACACAGCTTCCATAAAGTACTAATCCTTTTACATCTATTCACATAAAACAAAACTACATGCACATCATACGCAATCAACAAATCATATATCATAAAACAATTAACACGATAAAAGATTATCAACAAATTCGATTCCTTTTCGCAAAACCTCGTAAATTCATCCCACAATTAATAACCAATCAAATCAATATTAATATTATATAACACAATTATTAACCTAAAAACAATAAAACCTGGATAAATCATTAAATCACAAACAAATTTATTCAAAAAAATATTCTTTTCTTTATTAGAAAAAAACATACAACTTGAGCTGCAGGTTGCGTTGCTGGTACCGTTGCCGCCGCCGCCATTGTCAATAATACCAAACCCTAAAAAATAATAAACATAAATCAAATCTTATAAAAAAAGAATGTAATTAGAAAACATATAGATCGAATGAAAGTGAATATGTTGTACCTTGAACGTGTGATCGATTTATGTGTGTGTGTGTTTTTTTAGGGTTTGGTGTGTGTGTGTTTTGACGGATCTTGGGAGAGTAAGTACGAAGAGGGAAAAAGGGGGAGTGTGTTGCGTTGAAGGGTTTGTTGTGTATTTATAGTACGGAGAGAGAGAGGTTGTAGCATCTCGGTTTTTCTTTAACTTTAGTTTAGTTTAGTTTAGGCTAGCCCCAATGAGGATTCAATCCTCTTTTCCCCGCCACGCCGCCTTCTCTCTGCAGCGTCTTCGGCGATTAGGTCTTGCGTAAGAAGGCGACCAAGTTCAATTTTTTTTTTTTTTTTTTAAAAACATTTTAACACAAAATAAAATTTCATTAATAACTAAAACGTTACATAATAATTCAAATAAAATTAAAACATTACGACAATACAACGACTAAACTAGTTTTGATTACGACGATGCCAAATGTCTTCCACCAAATCGAACTTTGAGGCTAAGATGAGTTGTTTTGTTGCATATCTCATTGGTAATTTCCAACGATTCGCATGCGTTAACATGGGATCATAAGAATCTTCTTCTCACTGGAAAGAATACGGAGATATCGCCGTCTGTCGTCTGAATTATCATATTATGTAATATGATACATGTGTACATTATATGCGATAGGCGCTTTTTGTCTAACCTCTAAATGGATATTTAATCATTAGCCACTTCTTCTTTAGTACACCAAAAGCATCGCTCCACATCTTTTCTTTTTTTTGGTGCATCGTCTTATACAATATTCGTTTGTGATCATTCGTCCTGGATTTTTAATGGACTTCATAATAACCGACCATTCGAATATATCCCATCGCAAGATAATATCCGCGTTTATAAGGCACGCCGTTAGCAACGAATTCCACATCCGGTGCTCTCCCGCTTTGAGATCATTGAAAGAGGCGATGCACGTAAAACATTTACATCGTTATTCATCCGCGACACCAAAGAACGCGTGCCAAATCCATAAATCTTGGGACGCGATCGCTTCAATAAAATGAAAGGACTTTGCCTGTGATCACCCCTACAAAATTGAGCTTTTAAAGCATGCGGGCAATTCTCCCACTACCAATCTGTCTGTAATCGATGCTTCCTATCATCCCGGAAATCCATGACTTTCGTAGTGATGAGCATAGAGTTTGTCAATGTCACTAACCGTCGGCTTTCGCAAATACTCGGACCATATAACTCCATTATCACCTCACAAAATTTTTCGAGACACTCACGAATTGTTGACGCACCCATTTGCACGTATTCGTCTAGAGCATCGATTGACCCGTATGCCAATTGACGGATTGAAGAAGTACACTTTATCAATGGAGAAATACCAAGCGCTGCACAATCGGGAGTTTGTTGGAAATAAGGTGAATGATCGGTTATATCTCGGACAATTCGTGTGAATAGTCGTCGGCTCATACTGAAGCGATCATGGAATCTTTGTATCGCCGTATCTTGGGGTCTCACCAAGTAAGCATCAACTAAGCGGTTATGAGCACCCACACGATCCCTATTAACTTGGGTTCGTGAGACTTTTTCTGAGGCTTGAATAGCCTCCCAACACTCTTCCGCAAACATCATAAACTCGGTACTAACTTCGTTTTCATCATTTGATGATGAATCGGCAATGAATAGCTCGTAAGAATTAAAACTCATATTGTGTAAAGAATATAGAGAATGTGTTAAATGAGATTTGTGAGTTTAGTGTGTAAGTATGTTGTGTATTTATAGGGTGGTTTTAATTGTATTTTTTTTTTTTTTATTTCAAACGGTTATTTTTTTTTATTTTTTGGTTTGAATTGCAACGGTTGGAATTGTTTTGTGAGATGGACTTGTCGATCGTATGCATGACCAACATTGGGGCGATCGACTACTTGCACAACAAGGCGATCGACTAGTCGATCGATCGAAATGGAGGACGATCGACTCCAAATCGTGTCATTGGGGCTAGCCTTAGTTTGTGTCGGGTTGGGTTATGTTTTAGATCCGGTTTGAGTTTTTATACAACTTTGATTAACATTAACATTAATGTGTTAAAGGTTTAGTTAAGATAGATCTAGTTTAATTATTGTGAATTAAATGTTTGGTTCAAGAATTTTGTTTACTTTTTAGGAAGAAGTTATTCACGCGCGTTGTTGTATTGACTTTAGCGTTATAGAACTAGTTTTCATATCACTGATGATTACGTTTTTTTGTTTTTGAAATGAAAAAATCTAAAAAGTGCATATGTTGAAACATTTGTTTACAAGAGATCGATTCAATTTATCATTAAAAAAATGTGTTAGTTGATACCGTATAGAACCTTCAGCTCTGTTGACTAAAGGTTTACACGTTCTAAACATGTCGAACAGCGGCCACAACTCATCATATCACGCTTGGGAAGCAAACTCCCAGGCCAGGCTCGAAATCCTGGCAAACACATTGAGGCAACGATGGTTTAGGCACTTCCCTCGGGACCGTTGCAACAAGCGAATAAGTGTCACTACCTCAAATTGCTTAGAGGGAGTGTTGCAATCGTGAGTGGATCATTTCATGCACCTAGCAAGACCAAGAATAACACGCCATGTGTTATTTATGTCTCCTCCATTGGATGTCCATCACGTGGACCATCCACGAACCATTGATGGACTTTTAGGGTAACATAAAACCCTAGGACCATCCATATAAGTAGTAAGTTCGTTCAAACAAATGAAACAACCTAACTCACACAGTGAATTAACACATTTACATACTAGCTACACCGTGAGTGTTACCCTAGCTTATGACAACCTTGGGGTCCTTACAGAACGTGGGAAACCAAACTGGTTAGCTACCCTCACCTATGTTGTTCTTGTATCACAAATAGCAAAATTACAATTTAAGGCTAATCGTGATCCATGACTTAAGTAAAGTATTTTGAAAAATCAGTTAAACAAGATAAGTAAAGTAAATGCACAAGAGATTTTTCAACGTTTATATTCTTATTAAAACGAATAAAAAGAATATATTACCCAAGTGTTTGCGGAACAACACTTGGGATTGAATGACAAGTATGGTGTGAACTTCTCACCAAGCTTAGGCTAAGTCTAATCACAACTATACTGAACGGGGCTTTTGCATATATATCCTGCCGAAAATGCAAAATTGCATATATATCCAAAGCATGCATAAAAACCATTGTACTATGTGCTTAAAAAACTTGTAAAAAGGATATATATGCAATTATTCACTTTGAGAGGGATATATATGCATTTTTGCCATACTGAACCACTGAACTATTTTAGGTAGGGAGGAGTGAAAGTTGCTTGTGAATGCTAACACATTTAATGCACAAGCTTTACTTTCACTCCTTCCTTATGCCTATTTATACAAGTATGAGTTTTAACTATATCCTAAAAGATAATACTGACATAAGCTATAGAGGACAAAATGCTTATGCATTTTGTCTCTGTTTACAGGAAGCTATATTGGGTAAAAAAGGACAATGCTACTTTCTGATCATCAGTGATGACACTGATTTTGGTTGTTAGCCTTTCAGGGAAAGTTTGACTTATGGTTGATAAGGACTCCTCCTTATGCATTCAAACTTCTCCCGCCTTGTCCCGCCCATTCTTCAGTCTTCTTACTCTTCAGTCATTGTCTTCATTAATATTGTCTTCAATAATTGTAGTTGTTGAGGAGTTTATGGGATTCAGTGAGTTATTGTCACCACTCACTGAACCCATCATCTTCTTCTTGACTCAGTCTTCACCCTTTGAGTTCCACCTCACTGAGTGGAGAGACTTTCTTCTTAGTCTCGTTCTGAGTGTCCTGAAGATGACTCACTGAGCAGATGTTCGCTTAGTGACTTGTTTATGTTTAAGGATAAACACTTAGGTTATTTTATCTTCAAATCCTTGCTTCAGGAAGTTTGGGGATCTACTGACCCAACAGTCTCCCTCTATTTGGATATAAACATAGCTTAAGTGTTTCTAAGTTCAGTGTGAGTGAGCAAAGGTCTTCTTCTCATACTGACTATTCTACAAAGTAACTAAAGAACACTAAGTAACATAAAACATCGTTCATTAAGAAATATATTACAAAGTCCTAAGTTACAACGCAAAAAGATAAAAGATAATGTTGTTGCAGCAGATGTGAGTTCAGTCCATTTGATATCCAAGAGCTTCAAGTTTAGGTTTCTTAGACTTCAGCTTGTCCTGGTCAGGGTTTTCACTGATCTTGGTCCTTAAGTCATTGTTGAACCTTGTATTTTCTGGACTTTGGATTTGAGTAGCAGCCACTAGAAAGCCAACCATAGCTTCAATCCCAGCCTTGTCTATATCACTCCACCTTTGGAAAGCAGGGTCCCCAAATTCATCAGTGAAGAATAGACCTCTCTCAGGTCGCTCAATGGCTAGATGATTTACGGATATAACTCCTTCAGGGAGGGCTATATTACAGTCTAGGCCATGGATCTTGATCTCTGTTCATGCTCCAGGATCTTCCTCGTTCTCCTTGAGGACTGTGAGGGGGCAGGTTGATTTTTTGGGGCTGGAAGAAGAGACAGAATGCCAAGTTCTTCAAGCATTTGTCTTAGTTTCTCAAATCTCTTGCTCAGTGAGTCCATGAGATTTTTTACAATGGTATTCTTTTTCTTCTCTATGACTAGACCCAATTCATCCAGCTCAGTTATCCCAAAGTCTGAAATTTTGAAGGGATCATGAACCTCAAAGGTTCGCTTGTCAGGACCTCTATAGACACTGAGAACTGCAGGTTTTGTGTTGGCAGGAATTCTGATGTCAGTAATGGGTCCAGGCCTCTTTCTGTTCGTTATTACCCAGTTGTAATGATCGATTCTCTTTTGTTTGATCTCAGCCAAACTTTTCTCTCTTTCAGCCTTTTTGTTTTTCAGGGCACTCAGTTCAACATCCTGAGCAGCTTTGAACTTCTGACCTGCTTGTCCACTTTCCAGTGCCTTTGGATCAATCCCTATCTTCTCAGCTTCTTCATGAACAACCTTAACCAGGGCAACCTTGCTCTTCATTTCTTCTTCAGCTAGTTTCTTAACTCTTTCCTCTTTCTCAAGATAGGCACTCGTCTGTTCCGCAATCAGTAGGTAAACTTTGCCATTGATTTCATATGGGATCCTGATAGGTTCGTCAGGATCCGATTTGACTGTCTTGGAAGCAGGTATCAGTTGTTGTTGCACAGGATCAGGCGTTGTCAGTATGCCTTTGCCTTTGCCTTTGTCTTGAGGAGGGACTGATGATGATGGTGGTGTTGTTGATGATGGTGTTGATGTTGTTGGTTAGATTTGGGAGATTGGGACTGCTGGAGTTGGCTCCCCCTCAGTGTGAGAAGGAGTTTCTTCAGTGATATTCTCCCCCTCAATTGTTGCTTGACCTTCAGTGAGAGCAAGAGTTGGCCCGAGCACTAGGGGAGGGAGCTGGTTGACCTTGAAAACTTGATAGATTTCAAAAACCATGGACTTGATCTCTAAAGTATCCTTTTGAAGACCAGTAAATTTCTCCCCAAGATTGGCCTGAGATGTTTCTAGTGCAGTCATTCTAGGCCCAAGATTTCAGGCCATAGAAGATGACGACTTAACCAAATCAACAACATTTTTATCCAAAGAACAAAGAGAGGACTGAATCGCCTCCACTGATGAATGTAGACCCTGAACATTTGAGTTTTTGAGCACGGTGATGAGTTCAGTCAGGCTTGATGAGCTCTTTACATAAGTCTCAGTAGCCTCAAGCACCTTATTGTTCAGTGTAGGGTCTTCCTTAACTGCTTCTTTGATCTGGTCGAGTTTGGTGTGAGCATCTTGAAAAGCCTTGAGGAACTTCTTCAGATGCTCATCCAGGTTGTGAAGAGAATGATACATGTTTTTCTTGTCTTCACCATTGTCTTTAAAATTTTCAACCACATCAGCTTTGAGATCAGCATAGCTTGTAGCAGCCTCCACATGTTGATCCCATAATTCATCAGTGACACCAGCATACAACTTCTGAGTAGCCTTCCTCAGAAACTTAACCAGTTGTTTCTCATTGAGGGGAAGAATGTTGTCATACTTCTTCAAGTCGTCAGGGCATGAAGATGTTGCATAGTCTGAAGAGGCAGAAAAGTCATTGTTAGGTTGAAAAGGTGACTCTTCAGTCTCATTTGGATCAGGCTGATATTCTTGTTCAATGGGTTTAACATCAGCGTTCACTTCATCACCAGTAGCTAATTCTTTCTCCTCACTTTCAATTTCTAACTCGTCATCAAACATCATGAACTTTTGCACATCTACGACACTGAAAAAACCAGAGAGGGTGATGGGTTCCGTATCAGCGTGTGGTTTTTGTCCCCTTGAGTCTTTGTCCTCCAAGGACCCTTTAGACACTGATGGGTGTTTCCCAGTGCCTTCTCTAGGGTCAGGATTGGTTGTGAGTTCCGTATCAGGGGGTATTGATCCCTCTAAGTCTTTGTCCCTTATTGCCCATTCAAGCACTGGTGGAAGATTCCCATTACTATCCTTAGGGACAGTGGCAGTGGGATCCCTATCAGTGGGTTGTTTGTTTCCTCTGAGTCTTTGGGATCAGTGGTTGTGCCCTCAGACAAAAGCGATGATTTGCGAAGTCCTCATCAGGCTGAGTGGAAGGCGTTCCCCTACCAGCGGGTTGTATGTTTCCCTTTGGATCTTGGGGAGTAGTAGTTGGGACCAAGGGCACTGACTGTGATTTATCAGTGTCCTTCGTTGTCACCGGGGGTTGTGTTGTTTGGTCACCCTTTGATGTCTTATCAGTCTAGGGTTTCTTTGGCCTTTTGGCCTGTGTTCTAGAAGCCTCAGGGCCCTGGGACTTGGGTTTGGTCTTAGTCCCAGTCTGAGACTTCCTCTTTCTTTTTTTAGGAGCAGGGTTTGGAGACACTGATTCCCTCTATTTGTTTACAGCAACCATATGGGTCGTCAATTCAATATCAGTGACTAAGGATGGCTTCTTTGAAAAATTTGATGGACTCAAGACGGCATGTAAAGCGCCAAAGTGATAGGCCTGAGTGTAATTGCAACCCAAAAACTCTTGCAAAGCACAAGAGACAAACCTATGGTATGAAACGTATTTCACCCTAGTTTTGCTCAAGAGCTTGGTTACGAGATCAGTGTAAATAATCTCTCCAATGTCGACAGTGGTCTCTGTCATCAAGCAATAGGCCATAATCAACTGAATAGAATTAATCTGTTCATTGGATGAGTGGTTCCCGCCGAGAACCTGAATCACAAAAGTGAACAGGATCTTCCGAGCCACGGGAAATGAGTTCTTGGTGACAGGGGTCTTGTCCAGTAACTTTGGGTCTAAAACAATTTTTTCTAACTCAGCCTTAACAGTGGATGGGTCAGGGTGTTCAACATATTCACCATTATTATAGTTTAGCCATGTTGAAGAGCAAAAAAATTTATAGTCCAAAGTTATTTGTTGTTCCCCATTTAGGACTAAAAACCTAATGAGAAACTCCCTGAGGGGTCTTGGCTGGTTCTCATCAGTAGAGGGTGACATGTCAAAGGCCACTTTAATGTTTCCCGAAACTCCCTGAGGTAGTTTTGGTACAATATGGAGGGTGAATTTGTAAAGGCCATTTTCAGTGGGCAGTTAAACAAAAATTTCATGATTCCCTTATAGGCTGGGACATCATTAGGGTATTCAAAATTGCCTATAACATTGTTGGTTTTAAACTCTACACTTTCTAAACCTCACACCCACTGAGGTGCAAACAAAAGGCTTTGAGTTCTTGCCATTTATATTTTGAAAAGTGTGAAAAACTTGAAGGGGGGTTGAATAGTTTTACCAATTAAAACTTCGTTTTAAAATATTTAGATCGACTTATGTCAATCTATTTAAATGTATATGTTGGATGTTGATAGATAGATATGTAAATATGTAATACAAAGGTAAAGAGTAAGAAACACAAAACCACGACACGAATGTTTATAGTGGTTCGGCTACAAGGACACCTTCCTTGCCCTACTCCACTCCCCGAGTCACCTACTCGATAGTTCGTAATCACTACACAACACAAACTCCTTGTGGCGGAGAAGCCTTCACAACGTTGCCTACTCTTTTTCCGGTACAAGGCTAGACACTGGATTCTTCCACGAGGTAGAACTACACCTATTACAACGTCGCCTACACTTTATCCGGTACAAGGCTAGATACCGAGTTCCATTACAAAGGAGGAACTACTACCCAACATTACACAACACCTATCCCAAAGAAGACTCACTCCTTATTACAACATCATCAAGGATATCAATATCCATTGACACAACCTATCGATATTTGTACATCGATGCACCATATCGATTGTACACCCTTGGCATCTTTCACTAATGCCTTTGACATGATCTTTTGGCACCTTTCACTAATGCCTTTGACTTGACCCTTTTGGCATCCTTCACTAATGCCTTTGACACGGACGTTTGTCACCTTTCACTAATGCCTTCGTCTTGACCCTTTTGGCATCCTTCACTAATGCCTTTGACATGGACGTTTGGCACCTTTCACTAATGCCTTCGTCTTGACCCTTTTGGCATCCTTCACTAATGCCTTAGACACAACACTTCTAAAGAGGAAGAAAGAACTATCAACAAGAGAACTTCAGTAGTCTTGATGATGACAAAGCATGGCAACTCATAGACTTGAGCTTGCTCGACATCAAGAGGTGATGATCTCACCTTTAAGAGGAACCTAGAGAATCACACAAAAACAAACACAAACTACATAGAAAGATCATTTGGATATGAGGTTAGAGAGTTTACAATACTAGGAGAAAATGTGTGTTGAAGAAGTGAAACACAATGAAGAAATGACTCACTATTTATAGACAAAATATGCTACTGTTCCACGAATCCCTTACTTGAGGGATCCGTCCAGTGTAAACTGAGGGAACCGTGGGACGCTCCTCTTTGCCCATGGGTTATGGGTCATGGGTCATGGGTTATGGGTCATAGGTCATAGACTTTGGACCATGGGTATCCAAGTAGATACAATGTATCTAGAAGATGCAATGCATCTAGTCCATGGGTTATGGGTTAGCTCGATGGGTCATGGATAATACCCATTATGACTTATGCATGATGTCATGCAATGGGTTATGGGTTTTGGATTATGCTCTATGGGTATGGGTCATGGACTTTGGGTTTTAACGAACTACATTCAATGTATTAAGTCAATGGGTTAAAAACTTAAACTTCTACCCATTATAATACATACTAAGTATGTATATATCTACCCAATATGTAAACACTAGTTGTTGTACATATGCATTACTAAATCATGAAAGCACTATTACTTGTTTAGTGTTTTATATGAAAATGTAAGTGTGTTAGTAAACTATTGGCTCAAACCATTTACGTATTTTATTTGTTTCATTAAAATGATTTTACGTTTGTTATCAACAAAACATTCGAAGATCGTAAAATATAAATAAACGTTTTACTGGCTTATTTGTATTAACAATCTCCCTTTTGTTGATGAAAAACATAAGATTATTTTAAGGAAAACTAAAATTGTAAAAGTTTAATTGAGTTTTACTCTCTTCTCCCCCTTTTTGTCGAAACAAAAAGAGCGTCGAAAAGAAACTAACACATTGTTTTAAGAAAAACATGTGAAAATAAAGAAAAAGAATGAAAAATAGAGAGTAAGTGAGGAGAAGTATTCTCGTATTAGCTCCCCCTTGACTAGTCCATCCCTTTGTGAGGGCGTCAAGTAAGTAGAAATACTAAACTAGTGCATTGCAACTTTGCAAATGGTTTCGTCTTTGTGACGAATATGCTCCCCCTTGATGATTGCACCTTTGCAAAGAGGACATCAAGTAATGTAATCCTATGTGAATGATATTGCAAATGATTTTGCAATGTTTTACTTTGACAAGGAACTCCCCCTCACTAAGGGTGTCAAAGTCTTCATGTGTATATTGAAAATCTACAAAATAAAGGTTAAAAAACAAGTATATAATGCATAATTTCCGCAAATAAGACTTAAGTTAGTAATAAACAAGTCTTCTATTGCACGGATCCCACTTCCCTCTTTGAGGATCCGTCTAAGCTAAACTGAGGGATCCGTCTGTCTATAAGCATAAGACAACAATGGTGATGTAAAAATTGATGTTAACATCAAAATGAGATATGTATTAAGGCACCAAACATATTCTCAAGACAATATGGCATATAACATGTAATTTCATTCAATAAAAATACGAGAAATGATCTACATATCTCTAAAACTAAGAGAATGATTTTAACATGTAATACATTTTCTACTAATTCTAATATGTGACGAAAACCTAAAGCGCATCAATGTGCTTGAATCTAAGGATGAGTAGACTTGTTGATTTGGTCCAATCGTTCAAGGAGATGATTAAACATGAAATGCAACTCATTTCATACTTCTTGAACAAGTCCTTGGGTTATTTGACAATTAGAGCAATTATTGTCATAACTAGGAACCAGAGGAGGTTGGATGTTTTAAGGAGGCTCCAAAAAGGGTGGTGGAGGTGCGTTGAGCAATGTAGGATGTGCTTCCACTAAGAGTGAAGGTGATGATACATGAGTTGGTGGTGGTAATGGAATGTTCTCTATGTGGTTAGATTTTTGGTGATTCCCTATCTCCAAGGATGGACTACTTGGTGATGTAGGTGGTTTCCTATTTAACGAGAAAGTTGGTGATTGGGAAGTCCTTGGTGGTGAGTGTTCTAATGAGTAGAGATTTGGATAGGAAAGAGGTTCGGTAAAGGAATGTAGTCTAGGTTCTAGAAATGAAGGCTTGGGTGCTTTACTAGAACTAGGTGTGTTTAGTTTAGTGCTTGATGAAGCTTTTTCCAACTCAAAAGGTCGAATGCTAATTCTAGCGGTTCTTTTAGCTATTGTTGATTGAGTTAGTTAAGGAGGGATTCTAGCATTTGAACTTCTTACGGGTGATGACTCGGTGGATGATATCTCATGAACCATATGAGCATTCTTTTTAGATGAACCTTTGGTTGAAGAGTTCCTACTAGATGCTTTAGTCATAATGAAGGAGAGTGTGTAGTAGAAGTCTTTAACTACTGATTTTAAGATTGAGGTAAGAATGGTGACTTAAGATCTTAAGAGTGTTTGGTTTATAAATGATGAATTTGAGTTTAATGAATTAATTTCATGACCACTAAGAAAATTTGGCATGCACCAAGGTCAACTATGGTGTTGTTATAATCTAGGGAATTATTAAATGGTAAGCAAAAGTGTTTAGATTACCAAAGAGGGTTTAAATTTGGAAGAAAAGCTGATCACAAGCTGTTCTATAGACACGGATCCCACAGTTCCCTCTCACTAGGGATCCGTCTGGTTATAAACCAGGGATCCGTCTGTCAGACAGTAAAGTATTGAAGTGATTATGCTATTTGAAGGTCTAGTACCTATAAATCTTGAGGGTTTGACTTTCCTTATATGTCTTAAGTGATAAGTGGCTTAAATGTCCAACCATAAGGAGTGAGGATACTTAATGATGGTATTTGGTGGGAAAGTGGACTTTTTGAGGGTACAACTAAGTGTTTAAGGATGATACTCATTGATTTGAGAATGACAAATGAGGGCAATTGATCCTAGAGATCAGATGGTGGCTTAATAGAAATTTGAAAAATTCCTAAAAAATAAAAGAAAATGAAAAACTAGTTTTAAGCCTATTTTAAGGTAAGGATGACAAGAATCAATTTGCTAAAACTGAGAGAAATATCAAGCTAAGTGTTTTGAGATGTGAGGAACAATGTGTGAGAATTGGAGAAAAAATATGGTGAGTTTAGGTGAATTGATAAATCAAAAGCACTTTGAATTTGATCCTAAGTTAGCTATGGGTGAGTGTGAGACCTGCTGAGCTTGAGGAAGACGTAAGTGGTCTTAAAGAATCATGTTTAGCAAGTATGATGTGGTCTAGGGGAATGGTTTGATGTATAAAGGTCTATAGCCGCATATCTGTTTACTCGGATCCCACGGTTCCCTCATCTGAGGGATCCGGCTAGTTATAGCCCAGGGATCCGGCTACTGCTGACCAGTAGCTTCTCAACAAATGTGCAGTTTTTGCACTCCTTAGCAAATACTCATCCTAATCATTTCTACATTCAGTAAACATATGCAAACAATAAATATAACGCATAGTAAGAGGGGATGACTAAAATGTAAGCAAAAATGAGTGACATCGACTACTTGAATGAGATCAAGTTGTCGTAAAATTCTCATTTTCCTAGTTCCTAAGTTAGAAGTCTTAGTCTAAATTATGCCATCTTCTACTAGCTACGTCCTAAACTACATAAATATTTTTTAGATTGTTTACAGACCATTGTTTCATAAATTGTTCACAAATTAAGGTCTATGACCTTACCTTCCATCCACTCATCCTCCTACTTCACCTCTATCTTCATCTCTATCCCCTTCACTCTTCACCACTCCATCTCTACTTCTTCTTCTTCATCAAGAAGTTAGCAAAACATTTGAATATTCCCCTAGTTTGTTGGAACTCTTGTGAAGGGCTTGGGACATCCGACAGTTGGTTGATGTATGCTAAGGGGTCGAGATGGACGTTTCTCCTTCTCTTTGTATTCCTCTTTCATTCGATGAGTCCGTTGGTGGGTGAGGTCTCTTGCCATCCACCATGATCCTTGTAGTCTTTACATCGGATAGAGGCACCATGACCTTGTTGCAAAAACTGTGGTCATAGGAATAAGGAGAAGGATCTAGAGCAAAGACAAAGGTTGTTAGACGAGTCAGGAGCATTGCATAAGGGAGTGCCATCTTGTCCATGCTTTTCACACTTGCCATTCTTTTGATAAACTAACTCATTCACCTTAATTTTATTATATAGATTCCTTGAGATTAAGTTTAAAGGTAAGAATGAATTCAAGTAAGCATCACATCTTTCAAATCCTATTTTACAAGGGAATTGCATGTTGAAGGGGCTATCTACCTCAATTCTACACCTAGGGTCAAAACATTGGGAGGGGTCTTCTTTCATTTCAAACCTAACTTCATTGATGACTTCTCCGTTGTCAATTGCCTCTCCGTCATCAAATTCCTCAGCAGAATCCGAATCGTAGAAAGGACTATTATGTTGCCAGTTTATTTCATTATACCCTAGGTGATTTCCAAAGTAGTGAACGGGTGAAAGGTTTTGTGGAATTGCGTTTTCCATTGCGGGGTTGGGAGCGGGTAGTGCAAAGTTTCTTCGGCGAAAGATGCTAATCATGGTGAGTGATGAGATTTACGAAAAAAAACAAGAAGAATGGGTAGAGGTGGCAATTTAAGACCCAATGGTTAAATTTGGGTATAGTTGGGTAAATTTTTTTAATGAGATGAGTCTAAATGGGTTTAGTTTATTTTAATAGATGGGTCTAGTTGGGTATATTTTATTTAAATTAATTAATATTGATGGCCTAATGGTCTAATAATATACCCATATGGGTCTAGTACAATATTTACATGGTTTAAGTTGTTTGTTAACTAAAATTATAAAAATCACTCATACTATTTTTATCATTTTCGTCCGCTTTTATACGCTTTGTGCGTATTTAACGGTTTTACGCTTTTGTCCGCTTTTACACGCTTTTGTTTGCTTTTTACGCTTTTGTCCGCTTTACACGCTTTCATCCGCTTTTACGCTTTTGTCCGCTTTTGTCTCTTTTTACGTTTCGTCATTTTTACGTTTTCGTCCTTTTTACGCTTTTGTCCGTTTTACAAGTTTTAGTCCGCTTTTCGTTTTTCGCTTTTTACGCCGCCCGCTTTTCACGTTTGACCGCTTTTTACGATTTTGTCCGTTTTACACGTTTTCGCTTTTTACGTTTTGTCCAATTTTAAACGTTTTACGTTTTCGTCCATTTTTACGTTTTTGTTCATTTTTTTTATACATTTTTCGTTTTTCCATTTTTCACGTTTAAATCTGCTTTTTATGATTTTGTCGGTTTTGCACATTTTTATGATTTTGTTTTAGTCAGATTTTTACGCACATTTTTTACGTTTCTTTTTTTTACGCCGTTTTTACGATTTGTCCGCTTTTACGCCGTTTTTACGCTTTTCTTTTACGTTTTGTCCGTTTTTACGCCGCCCATTTTCGCCCCATCTTTTTTATGTTTTGTCCGTTTTACATGTTTTCGTTATGTTTTACGTTTTGTCCGTTTTACGTTTTGCCGTTTTTCTTTTTACGTTTTGTCCGTTTTGCTCGCTTTTACGTTTTACGCTTTTTCACGCTTAGTATGTTCTTTACGATTTTGTCCGCTTTACGTTTTCGCTTTTTACGCTCGCCTGCTTTTTTGACACTTTTACGCGCACGCCGTCGGGGTTTTACGTTTTGTCCGGTTTTACGCCGTCAAATTTTTACGTTTTCGCCCATTTTTCACGTTTCCATCTGTTTTCACGTTTTCGCCGCCACGCTTTCCTCGGTTTTTACGTTTTTATACATTTTACGCCGCCGATTTTTACGTTTTACGCCGTCCCATCTTTTACCTTCATTTTTATGTTTTGTCCGTAGCACGAACAAAACGTAAAACGTAAAAATTGGATGGAAACGTAAACACGGACGAAAACGTAAAAATAGACTAAACGTAAAACGAACAAAACGGACGAAAACGCTTAAAAATGATAGAAAGATAAAACCGACGAAAACGCAAAACGGACAAAACGTAAATAAACGTTAAAACGGACGAAAACGTAAAAAGACGAAAACGTAAAACGACAAAACGAATAAAACAGTATTAAAACGGTAAAACGGATAAAACAAAAAACCGGACGAAAATGTGCAAAACTTAAAACCCCTACAAAACGTAAAAATAGAGCGGCGTGTAAAATGGACAACACGAAAAATCGACGAAAACGTGAAAACGGCTAAGCGAAACGCAAAACGTAATAAAACAGATTTAAAACGTAAAACGGACAAAACGTAAAAATGGTGTAAAACGGACAAAACGTAAAACCGGACAAAACGCAAAACGACAAAACGTAAATAAACGTAAAACGTACTAAAACGTAAAATCGGACAAAACGTAAAAATGTATTTAAAACGTAAAACCGACAAAACGTAAAATGGACTAAACGTAAAATCGGACAAAAACGTAAAATAACTAACGAAAACGTGTAAACCGGATAAGAACATAAAAAAGCGGACGAAAACGTGCAAAAACGGACAAAAACGTGCAAAAACGGACGAAAACGTAAAAAAACCGACGAAAACGTGTAAAAACGGACGAAAACGTGTAAAAAATGGACGAAAACGTGAAAAAACGGGCGAAAACGTAAAAAAACGGGCGAAAACGTAAAAAAATAGACGAAAACGTCTGAAAACGGGCAAAAACGTAACAAAACAAACGAAAACGTGTAAAAACGTAAAATAACGGACGAAAACGTGTAAAATTGACGAAAACGTAAAAAAAACGGACGAAAACGTGCAAAACGAACAAAAACGTAAGAAAACCCTGACGAAAACGTGCAAAAACGGATAAAACGTAAAAAGTTAAAAATGAACGAAACGAAAAATGCATTTAAAACGTAAAACGGACAAAACGTAAACAAGCGAACGAAAACGTAAAAACGGACGAAAACGTATAAAACCGATTTAAAATGTAAAAAATGGATATTGAATACTTTTTGTCTTTGTTTACAATAATTAATTATTATGTTCCATGATGAAACAAAAAAAACTAGCAAAACCCAAAAAAACCCGACCCGACCCGACTCTTACCCATTTATACCCATACCCATCTAGACCCATCCTTCCAAGTGACCCATCTAGACCCATACCCATATAGACTCATACCCATCTAAGACCCAAGACCCAACCCAACCCAACCCATCCATTTTGCCACCTCTAAGAATGGGGATAGACTATAAGGAGGCTAATGAAAATGAGAAAAAATCTTACTTGATAGGAATCAAGCAAGGGAACCAAAACAAGATAGAGATCTAATAGCTATTCTATTCCCCGGCAGCGGCGCCAAAAACTTGATGCTCGCGGAAGGCGCGCTCGGGGTGAAAGAAACTTCCTTTTCGTAGAGCAAGTTTTTCAACCTCCTAGGCAGTGAACCTAATCGTTGTAGTGTAGTATTGGGTAAGCCTCGGGGATTGATATCGTTCTCTAGGGGAATAGAAATGTTAGTAAGAAATGTATGACGAGAAGGTGGGGTTGAGGATGATTCTTTTTTATCTTTTTATGGTTTTTTAAAAAGCTAAGGTAAAATCTCGGGGCAATTGGTTTGGGGGTGGTACTTCTACCGATTACTCTACTTATCTACTTATCTAATTACTATGGGTAGTTTATGTCTAATTGAGGTGTGCTCGTATGATGATTAAAAATGTGTTCACCTAGATACTATTACTCCCTAGTTATCTTTTATTGGTCGGTTGAGTTGTCACGTCCTTATCTTAACGTGTTGTATTCCTAAAGGTCGTAGGGTGTGCGTAGTCCCTAGTTCGTTGAGGTTATCTCTCGTATATGACCTACGGAATCGACAAGCCTTGGCTATTTCATCCATAAACCATATCTTCATAAAGCATACTCAAGCATTAAATACAACGAAGATGCCTAGTTGCACTCCTAAGCCAATTTCAATTAAGATAAGAAATAACCTAACAATAATCAATAACTAGGTTTCATAGTTCTAAACAAACACACAAGAATTTTAGCTAGACATGATAGACAAGCAAGCATACACACAATCAATCGAATACGGGATAGAAATAATCATAATTTGGATTAAATAACTTATCTCGATGTGTAAAATAGGGTATGGGACCCTAAGATACTGTCCAATTCGGACTATAAACGATTTAGGGTTTTTTCTCCAAAAGTCTACCTCTCAAAATACAGAAAAATCGAATTTTATATATAGATTTACAACTGCGACGGCGTCACCTTTTGCATGGGACGTCGTCAGCTCGCCGTCATTAGGGTTTCGTCTGGGCTAAGTCATCGATGGGACGGCGTCACCTTAGAGTTGTGACGCCGTCGGTCTTCAGTTGGGACGTCGTCTTGATTCTAGATCTGGGTCGTCTGAGTTGAAAACTGTGAGTGACGCCCTCCATTATTAAAGCGTGACGCCGTCGGGTTATGTGATCAAGTCATCATAGAGGGATGGCGTCGCCTTTTGGTTCGGACGACGTCAAGTACTGTTGATCAGTCTTGTGAGGCTTTGATCTTGACTTTGCCATTTTCTTCATGTATTTTCTCCTTTTCATCCAAATGTGCTTCATTCCAGCATTTTGCTTCCAAAAGACCTAAAAAGTAAAAAGGAACGAAATTAAGCAGTAACGGATATAAAATGTGTCGAAATAGGGCTTAAATGACCCCTAAAAGCGTATGTTTTAAATCCTTATCAAGTGGTGAAAGGATTGATTTTGCACATGTGAGGTTTTGGAAAGTAGTTTTTGAAAAACATTTCATTTTCCACATTTAATGTTTTCACTCCATTACCCGCAATTTTTTTCCGAGTTTCAAAGGGATAGTTACAGAGCACAGTAAAAGTGCATTTGCAGAGGTGATATATTCAATAAAATATCCTTAGGATATTTGTTGTGTGTATGGATATTTAGTGCCAAGTGGGATAAGGAGAGGAATTTAGGGACCCATGATATGGATGACTGATAGCAGGGTTTAGGGTCGAGAAAACCTCCGTTTCTACGAGCAAGCTTTTCAACGCTCTAAGCAGTGAAACTAATCGTTGTAGTGTAGTATGAGGTAAGCCTCGTGGATTAATTTCGTTCTCTAGGGGAATAGGAATGCTAGAAAGAGATATATGACGAGAAGGTGGGGTTGAGGAAGATTCTTTTCAGTTTATTTTATGTTTTTTAGAAATCAATGGTAAAAATATCGGGTATAGGATTGGGGGGTGGTACTTCTACCGGTTTTACTACTTAACTACTTATCTAATTTTCTAATTAACTATTGGATATATTATGTTAATTGAGGTGTGCTCATATGATGATTAAAGATGTGTTCACTTAGATGCTATTACTCCATAGTTATCTCTTATTGGTCGGTTGAATTGTCACTTCCTTTATCTTAATTGGTGCGTTGTATTCCGTTTCGTCGTAGGGTGGTGCCTAATTCCCTAGTTCTATGAATTGCAACTCTATTCTAGAATACCCGAGATGGCAAGTGCAATAGCATCTCCCTAAATACACTACTATCCTAAAGCTACAATTCACGCAATAAACACAACGAATGGCCTAATGTGCAGTCAAAGGCTTTTTGCTATTTAGGACGTTCAAGCTCGAAACAATGAAAGAAGAAGCCATTTTTCCTTAATCTAGCGTCTACTTATTAAGACACGAGACAACCTAACAACGATTAATAACAAGGTTTCATAGATCTAAGCAAACACAAGAATAATTTAGCTAGACATGTTAAACAAGCAAGCATACACACATACAATTGAACATGGGGTAGACATAATGATAAATTAGATAAACAAACTTATCTTATAATGAAAATAGGGTATGAGACTCTAGAATACAATCCAAGTCGGACTACAACTGAGTTAGGGTTTGCTCTCCAAATTCTACCTCCTCAAATACAGAAAAATCGAATTCTATATATAGATTTATAATCGCGACGGTGTCACCTTTTG
Source organism: Chrysanthemum lavandulifolium (assembly GCA_022545495.1). Lineage (NCBI taxonomy): Eukaryota > Viridiplantae > Streptophyta > Magnoliopsida > Asterales > Asteraceae > Chrysanthemum > Chrysanthemum lavandulifolium. Next base: position 173,906,924 of record CM040238.1, on the reverse strand, counting down.
CTAGTTACGCCGTCAGGTTTCTGTCATTGGGGTTTCGTTTGGGCCAAGTCATCGTTGGGACGGCGTCATTTGAGATGTGTGACGCCGTCAGTCTTCATGCAGGACGTCGTCTGAATCTTGGATCTTGGGCGTTGATGAGTGTCTAAATACTCATCATTTTTGTACCATTTAAACTGCAAAAACATCTGAAAACACTCAGAAATACATCAAAATGATAAAAGTATCACAAATAAGTGTTTTATGTGTTTTAAATGCAAAATATCAAAATCGGTGAAAACGATCAAGTTTGCATAATTGGCGCTTTAGTCCCCTAGTTTCAAAAGTTGTCAAAACAGTCCTGGTAAAACCAAATAAAGAAAAATATCATTTTAAGTCCTTAGGGTTCTTAAGTTGTCAAAATTGGTCCTTGAGATCAAAATTGCAAAATTACAACTTTAGTCCTCGAGTTTTGAAATTGTCACAAATGGTCCTTTGAAAATGTCAAAATAGTCCTTGCACTATTGAAACTTGTCAAAGTGACCACTTGTGTGAACTTTGGTATATTAAGCGAAATGGTCCTCCAAATTTCGAAAATACAAAATGGTCCCTATCAATAATAAACCTAGCCTTGTCAAAATAGAATTGGACCCTGCCACTTACCCATTCGACCCCCACATTACCCCTTTTGAACCCCTCGTCAACCAAAGTCAAACGAATCACCTTTTCCTCCCACCACCGTATGTCTTCTCCACTGCCTGCAAACACTCTCCAACACCTCAACCTTATCCTCCCTCATCATCACCTCTACCCACTTTACCCACCACAATTAATGCCACCCCCCCTACTTGCTAGTTCAGAGCCCACAGTCAAAACACGATTTCCGCCAAATGATCCAATGGCTAAAACGAGCTCAAGTCATCCAACGGTTCTAATACCAAGTGGGAATCATTCAGAGGAGTGAGAGAAAGCTTTTTGATGTATAAAAGAGGAAGAGAAGCAAGAGAGAAGGACAATAGTTAGTTTTTTTTTTAAATTCATGTATGTCGTTTTTTTTCTTAAAGTGTCTTAATTAGCTTTCAAATTTGTAATTTCAAGCTTTATGATATTGGAACTAAGTTATTTAGTTATTGTAATTCAGTTTGAGCCTTAAATCAAAGTTTCACTTAAATTTCATATGATCATGTTTACTGTTTAAAATTTCAAATTCAAAATCTTATGTCCAAAGCTTCTAATAGCTTAGGTTAAACTCAAATAAGCCTATTCAAGCTTATTATAGCTTTGAGTGAGCTTATAAGTCATTTTCAAGCAAACTAGCCATATGGTCAACAAAAGTCAATCACGAGGAGGATTTGGATTTGGTGATGATATTGGTTGATGCAGAGCTTAAAATGGGTTGGAATTAGCTTAGAATAGTAGTGTATGGGTTCTCAGATAAGCTACATCACTGCTGGACACTTGTGAGCTTGTTATCTCATTTTCATTTTTTATGCAGTTTTCATATTATGCTCATATTTAAATCTGTGGTCATTAAATAGTTTAGACATGTTTAAGTATTGATAATTAGGGTACTAGAGTTAGTTTAAATGGTTAAATGAGTTAAATCAAGAACTAGTTTAGTTTACAAAGCAAAAACAGTTTAAAGGTGTGTTTGGATCGGTGTGTCAAGTCGAGATTGAGTCTTAGTTTGCACTTGAAAATTGCATTATCGGTCTTAATATAGGTAGTTAAGATCATTTGAGTCGCTTATTTGTGCACTTGAACCTTAAAAGTCAAAATCATGCTTTAACTGTTTCAATTTCAAGATCATTGGAATTTTGGAAATACAAAAACTTGTTTTGAGGTTAGATATCATAGAAATAGATTGCAGTAGTATCATTTCATTATAACTCATCAATATCAGTCCACAAATCAGTTGCAAAGTTCACTTAAGTCAAAGTTTTAAATCTGTCAAAAAAGTCAAAAATAAGTGAAAACTCAGTTTTCTCCAAACTAGAGTGATTTTTCATTGCTTCTTATTGTCATTTTTCTTATTGTCATTTTTGCAGATTTTTAGAAACTCTGGGTCAAATCAAGTGAAACTTGTGGTTTTAAAAACTTCAACAGGTCTATTTTCTTATTGTCATTTTTGCAGATTTTTAGAAATTTTCTATAAGCCTCAAAAGGGCTTGTCAAACAGGGCTTATATGCCCTGTTCACACAACTCAGTCAACACTGAGTTTTCTCAAGTTCTTGCAGAGATTGTCCAGAGCTCAACAGAGCTTCTATTGGTCTAATTTTTGGTTTACAAGCACCTAGCCAGGTCTAGTGTAGATTCCAATAACTAGTTTTGATTTCCAGCTCATTGGTCAGCTTATTTTTAAGTCACAAAGTGGCACTCAAAATCTGTTTTGGCATCTTAACTCAAATCAATCAAATCATAAGCAGTTGCAATTTAGAGGTTTAGGATAGTTGCAATTTGTTGTTTTAGAGTATTTTTAGCTTATTATATCTTCTGTGAGAGATTGGTACTCATTTGGACCCATTGGCTTATTCAAAGTGCTTATTAATAAGGACTTATAACTGCAGTCTCATTTTCTTACACACAAGCCCATATTTTTATATTTTTCTCAGATTCAGCATATTAAATTAGACTTTTCCTGAATTTTTCACATTTTTCTAGGTCAGTTTGCTATTTTTCTTAATTTAAAACAGTTTTTAAGCATTTTTAATTAGCTTTTAATACAATTAATTCAGAAAAAGTTCAAAAAATAATTTTCATTTTCTTAGGTTAAGATAAATATAAAAGCAAAAAATTATTTTTCCAGATTTTTCATAGTTAAATTTGTAATTTTAGCAATTTAATTAGTTTTAAGTAGTTTTAATTCATTGAAAATACAAAATAATCGTAAAAATATAAAATAGTTTTGAAAATTCTCTTTAGTTATTTTAGATTTTCCAAGTCATAATTTCATTTTCTAGCTTTATTTCATATTTTCTTGTATTTTAGGGTATTATTAATTAAATAAAAATAGTTTTTAATTAATAATAATTAATTAAATAGTTATAAAAATAATTTTCTTTTTCTAAAAATTTTCTTTTATCATTAGGATTGTAAAAATATCATTTTCATATTTTTAGGATTAATATTGTTCCAGATTTTACATTTTGTTTTGACGTCGCGTAGTTTTTAATTTAATTTTATAAAAGAAAATCAAAACATCATTTTAAATATAGTGATAGCGTTTATTTAATATAGTTTATCTTTTAATTTTCTTTAATTTGCATTTAAGCCCTGTAATTTATTCACTTTTACGTAGTTATAATCGATCATATCTCCTTATCCGCTCAAATCTTACGATCACTACACGCTTGACTATTCTCGCATGTACCGTTGGGACTTAACGACACAGGGAAACACTATACTCTCGATCTTCATTGCATTTGTTTCCAGACTGTTTTAAGTTTGTTACAGTTAGCCATTCACAAGTGGCTAACTTGCGTGATAAAACTTGACCGTTTGGAGCAGATCAGGCGTCTGGTGCAGATTTTGTGAGTGACGCCTTCTAGAGTTTAGGCGTGACGCCGTCAAGCTTTAGGACCAGAAATTTCGCTGAGCCGTCGTGTGCTGGAGTGCCTTTGATCTTGACTTTGCCATTGTCTTCATGTTTTCGCTCCTTTTCGTCTAAATATGCTTCATTCTAGCATTTTGCTTCCAAAAGACCTAAAATGTGAAAAGGAACAATTTTAAGCAGTAACAGATATAAAATGTGTCAATTTAGGGCTTAAATGTCCCCCTAAAAACTTATGTTTTAAATCCTTATCAATGACAGAAGGGTTAAGAAACATATATTTCTATATTAAATTGGCTTGTTTACCAACCTAGGATATTAAGTAACTGAATACTTAGAGCATTTAGTTACTTATTTAATATGTTCTATATCCGATGTCAGGGACCCTGAATGAGTTTTACTCATTCAGTGATTGATTTAGGTGTTAATTTTATTCAAGGACAATTATTCAGTTAGAATGTACACTATGTGGAACATGATTAATCAGTGAACTGATTAATCAATGTTCAACATCCCAAGTTTTGCTTTCAGTCTTGTAAAGGTGGGTTCATCTAGGGGTTTTGTGAAGATATCAGCTAACTGATATTCAGTGGGGATGAAGTGTAATTTAATATCACCTTTTAGGATATGATCCCTGATGAAATGATACCTAATGTCAATGTGTTTGGTTCTTTGATGAAGTACAGGATTGTTAGAGATGGCAATTGCACTTGTGTTGTCACAAAAGATGGGTACCATCTTATAATGGATATCATAGTCATTGAGTTGACTTTTCATCCATAGTACATTTGCACAACATCCAGCAGCTACATATTCAACTTCTACTGGTGACATAGCCACTGACTGTTGTTTCTTAGTGATCCAACACACTAATTTTCCTCTAAAGAATTGGAAAGTGCCTGAGGTGCTTTTTCTACCCATGTTGCAGCCTGCATAGTCAGAATCTGAGTATCCTTTGAGGTCAAAACCAGAACACTTAGGATAGTAGAGCCCAAGGTTTGGTGTACCTTTCAGGTACATGAGGATTCTCTTAGCCGCAGTGAGATGAGATTCTCTTAGATCAGACTGATATGTTGCACATAGGCAGACTGCAAATTGAATATCAGGCCTTGAGGCAGTAAGATACATCAGGGAACCAATTATTCCATGAAACATTGTTTCATTTACTGATTTTCTTACAAGGTCAGGCCCTAAGTTATTTGGAGGAACCATGAGAGTTTTAACAGAGGAGCAATCAGAGATCTCATATTTCTTTAAGAGAATTATGGTGTACTTCTCCTGACAGATGGAGATTCCTTTGTCAGTTTGTTTGATTTGAAGTCTAAGGAAGTATGTGAGTTCACCTATCATGCTCATTTAAAATTTCTTTGTCATCAGTTTTTCAAACTATTTGCAAAGTTTATAATTTGTTGAGCCAAATATGATCTCATCAACATATACTTGGACTAGTATCACATCTTGTTTTGTCCTATAGATAAACAAGGTGTTGTCTATCTTTCCTCTGACAAACTTGTTTTGGATCAGGAAGGCTGAGAGAGTTTCATACCATGCTCTGGGAGCTTGCTTCAGTCCATAAAGGGATTTGTTAAGCTTGCAGACATAGTCAGGGTACTCATTACTTTGAAAGCCTGGGGGTTGCTGAACATACTCATCTTCCTTAAGGTTACCATTCAGGAAGGCACTTTTGACATCCATTTGGTATACTTTGAAGTTCATGTATGTTGCGTATGCAAGGAAGATCCTGATGGCTTCCATTCTAGAAACAGGAGCAAATGTCTCATCATAGTCAATGCCTTCTTGTTGATTGTATCTTTTAGCTACAAGTTTGGCCTTGTTTTTTTATGACAGTGCCATTTTCATCAGTTTTATTTCTAAAAACCCACTTCATTCCAATGACTATGACATCTTGAGGACATTTGATTAGTGTCATAACTTTGTCTCTGTCAAACTGATGAAGTTCTTTTTGCATAGCCTGAACCCAACTTGGATGTTTCAGAGCTTCTTAGACACTTTTGGGCTCAACTTCTGAGAGAAAGTCTGCATACAGACAATCATTAGCTGAAGCTGCTGATAACTTAGCAGCCATGCTCCTAGTGAGCATGCCTTCATTGGGCTCTCTAATGATATTCACAAGCTCAATGTCCTGAGATCTTGTCCACTTATTTTGTGGTTTTGTATATGAGCTTGATGAGGTCACTGGGGATTGAGGAAAGGGTTCAGGAGTTGGTCAAACAGAGTCATGAGGTTTATCAGATGAGATAATTGGTTGTTTAGATTAGGATTCATGAATTTCAGGTTCTTGAACATTTGTTTCAGTATGACCTATCTCAATAGGGACTGATGAAGTATCAATGATTTCACTAATGGTTGGTTGAGGGAGGTTGTGAGGAATAATGTAGTAAAAAATGTCAGCATCTGCTTAATAGTGACATGAGGAATTATTTTCAGAGTTGAACTTGATGCTTTTAGAGCTCTCATCAAAGGTGACATAGAAGGTTTCCTCACCTTGTTATCTTCTAGTGTTGAACACCCTGAAAGCCTTAGACATCAGTGAGTAACCTAAGAAGTAACCATCATCAGCTTTTGCATCAAATTTGCGTAAGTGATTCTTGTGATTGTGAATGAACACATAACACCCAAACACATGAAAGTAGCTGATATTGGGGAGTCTTCCTTTGAAGATCTCATAGGGAGTTTTGTTTTCTCTTTTGACAATGATTGATCATTACGAGTAGAAAAGGCATCTTAATGACTTGATCGAAGTGCTTTGAGAGTACTGATCCATTTAGCATGGTTCTTGCAGCCTCAAGGAGAGTTCTATTTTTCCTTTCGGCTACCCTATTTTGTTCAGGGGTATAAGGAGATGAGAAATTTTGGGAAATCCCTTTTTCATCACAGAAACCCTCAAGCTCCTGATTCTTGAATTCAATACCATTGTCAGTTCTGATTTGTTTTACTTTAATGTCATTTTGATTTCCAATCTTCTTGATGAATGACATTATTGTATCAGCTTCCTGACTCTTTTTGGTAAGGAAATATACGCAAGTGTATCTTGAAAACTCATCAACTATGACAAGGGTATAATTTTCATGATGGATTGATATAGGACTTACAGGTCCAAACAGATCCATATGCAAGAGGTGAAGGCAACTTTTGATTGAAAAGTTTTGTTTTGTTTTGAAAAAGGCTCTGTGATGTTTACCTTTTTCACAGGCAGAACATGGTTTATCCTTTGCAAATACAAGTGATGGTAAACCAAGGACTTTGTTTTGTTTACCCAAGTTGTTAATATTTTTGAAATTCAAGTGAGACAGTCTGTGGAAAACTAGAAATGGGGGTTGAATAGTTTTACGAATTAAAACTTTGTTTTAAAATATTTAGATTGACTTATGTCAATCCATTTAGATGTGTATGTTGGACATTGATAGATAGATATATAAATGTGTGATGAAAGATAAAGAGTAAGAAGCACATAACCACGACACGAGTATTTATAGTGGTTAGGCTACAAGGACACCTTCCTTGCCCTACTCCACTCCCCGAGTCACCTACTCGAGAGTTCGAAATTACTACACGACACCAACTCCTTATGGCGGAGAAGCCTTCACAACGTCGCCTACTCTTTTTCCGGGACTAGGCTAACCACCGGGTTCTTTCACAAAGGAGAACCACACCTACCACAACGTCGCCTACCCTTTATCCGGTACTAGGCTAAGTCTGAGTTCCATTACAATGGAGGAACTACTACCCAACACTATATGACACCTAACCCCAAAGGAGATCCACTCCTTATTACAACACCATCAAGGATATCAATATCCTCGGAAACAAACTATCACTATTTGTATAACGATGCACCTCATCGATTATACGACCTCGACATCCTTCACTAATGCCACTTGATTTGACTCCTAGGCATCTTTCACTAATGCCCTTGACACGAACGCTTGGCACCTTTCACTAATGCCTTCGTCTTGACTCCTTTAGCATTCTTCACTAATGCTTTTGACAAGGACGTTAAGCTCCTTTCACTAATGCTTTCGTCTTGACTCTTTCAGCATCCTTCACTAATGCCTTGGACACAACACTTCTATGGAGGAAGAAAGAAGTATCAACAAGAGAACCTCAGTAGTCTTGATGACGACGAAGCATGGCAACTCATGGACTTGAGCTTGCTCGACTTCAAGAAGTGATGATCTCGCCTTTAAGAGGAACCTAGAGAATCACACAAAAACAAAAGACAAACTACATAGAGAGATCCCTTAGGATCTGTGGTTAGAAGGTTACAATACTTGGAGAAAATATGTGTGGGAGTGGCAACCCAAAAGGAAGAAATGGCTCACTATTTATAGAAGAATAACATCTACTGTTCCACGGATCCCTCACTTGAGGGATCTGTCCAGTGTAATACTGGGGATCCGTGGGACGCTCCCTTTTGCCCATGGGTTTTGGGTCATGGGTCATGAGTTATGGATCATGGGTATCCAACTAGATACAATGTATCTCCAAGATGCAATGCATCTAGTCCATAGTTCATGGATTAAAACTATGGGCTATGGATTAAAACCATGGGTCATGGATATTATCCATATATGACATAAGCATGATGTCATGCAATGGGTTATGGGTCAAGCTCCATGGGTATGGGTCATGGACTTTGGGTTGTACCCAACTACATTCAATGTATTTGGTCAATGGGTCAAATACTTAAGTTTCTACCCAATTGTATTACCCATTATAATACATACTAGTTATGTATATATTTGCCCAATATGTAAAAACTAGTTGTTGTACATATGTGTTACTAAATCATAAAATCACTTATACTTGTTTTAGTGTTTTATGTGAAAACGTAAGTGTGTTAGAAAACTATTGGCTCAAACCATTTACGTATTTTATTTGTTTCGTTAAAATAATTTTACGTTTGTTATCGACAAAACATTAGAAGATCGTAAAATATAAATAAACGTTTTTAAGGCTTATTTGTATTAACACAGTCTTTTGTGCCATAGCCAGTTGATGGTTTCAATGGCCTTGACAAAGAGACATGTTCCATTCTGAGAGAGAGTTGACATGTCAAGTACATATACATCATCTCTCCTAAGAGCTATGAGAACAAATTCTTTATTGGCATTAAAAATAGTACCTTGTTTATCATTAAACTGCATAATGTATTTTGCATCACACAACTGACTGACACTGATGAGATTATACTTCAAACCATTTACATAAGCAATTCTAGAGAATACTATACCATTAAAGTTTACTGAACCATAACATTCAATCAGACATGATGAATTATCACCAAATACTACCTTAGGTCCTGGTTCTTCTATATATTTGTGCAAATATTCCTTCACACCAGTCATTCTTCTTGAACATCCAATATCTAGATGCCAAACAGGCTCCCTGGCATGTCTCTGCACAAATAGTAAACTGAGTTAATTTCTTTTGCTAACCCACTTACTAGTGGGCTTGGGTTAAGATGGACTGTTTAAACTTTGTAATGGACTCATGGTCAGTGGTTGAGTAAACAGTGCTACCACAAGTTTTGTACTTGCTTATTGAGGAAGACTCAGTGATACGAGGTGATTTGAAGTTTGTGCTTCTCCTTGCATGTATGACCATGTCATGTTGAGATGTCTCATGTGCTGTATTTCCACATATTTCACAATAGGAGTTCATGAGACAATCATCAGGATGATGGTCATTACAACCACAGTGTGGACAAGGAGGGAAAGGTTTAGCTTTTGGCCTTTGAGCATGCTTGGATGATGAAGCATAGTTGTGACCAAGGTTCATATAATTTGCTTCATTCAATGACTTTGTGTATTGTAAGTGATCAGAAGTACTGTGATCTTCTCTTTTGCAGATCATGCAAAAGAGAATTCTATAGCAATTATTAGTGGAGTGACTTGTATAATGGCACAGATCACACTTCTATTTGGGCTTGGAGTTGGTTTTTGACTTGGAGGAATTTGAGGAGGTTGACTTTGGTTCTTTGATTATTGAATCAGGAACCTTCTTAGTTGAGTTCATCTTTTCACTCAGTTTCCTCACAAGTTCAGTCAGCTGTTTGATTTGATCTTCTTGAGTAGGAACCGAAGATGTGGAAGTTTCAGTAGGAACTAAATCTTTTTTGTTTGGTTTTTAAGGTCTTTTTAGTATTGTTCTACCAAGGCATGATCTTTCTCTGGGAGAGTGTGGAGTATATTTCAACGGAGTAAGCTCATAGTTAGGTGATGCAGGTTTTACTGACCAGGTTTTAATATTTATAAAGTCTCGTTATACCTAATGGTCTACCCTAATGCACTAATGGGCAGTGTACCCGGTCGTGTGTAGTGTAGTAATCGGTAAAATCGAGGTCGTCCCAAGAGCTATGTGTGTTGGATTATTACTAAGTCTAAGTGTGTCACACCCCGCCGGAGGCGGAAACGCGAGGTGCAACATAATCAATATACATCGCAAAGAGATGTAGTACAATACCATAATTTAAATTTAAAGAAATATTGTAACATTACAACAAGGTTCTAGCCGACCTTGGCAATTTAAACATAAAGTTTGACTTCCAAAGGATAACATTTTACTACATGACGACCCAGATAACTTGTGCGACTCCTTTATTTAAAATCTTCATAATATAAGCTAAACAACGATCACACGAAATGCATGAGAAAGCGGGTCAACTATGAAAATAGTTGGTGAGTACACACGCTTTATGTAAAATAAAATACCGATTTTGAAGGTCGGACTGCAAATGTCCTGTCAACTCACTATGTTACAAATCCGCCATACAAGACTTGTAACATATGAATTCACATACACTTCCATATTTCAAGTCTAGTAACCAATGCACATATGGTCAAAATAAGCCTCGTATATAATAAAGTATGCCGCAAAGCCCCTAAAATAAATAATATCGCGTCCGTGAGCGAGGAACGAGAGGTTGGCCGACCTCTAATAGCGCTATTCATACTACCTATTGCTCGCGCAAGGGAGCCGTCTGAGCAGTGCGTATAATTGGAGTCTGACGGCAAACCAATAGGGACTAACAATGCGAATGTACGAGCAAGACATCATAACAACTATTATATACTATCAATTAAGACCGCTCCGAACATGGGAGACTCGGTATTTGCTCCGAAAATGGGAGACTTTAGGTCAAGGACGTACGGTCCATCAGGTTCAAACAAGTGATAAATTTTTAATTAAGTCTAAGGGTTCAAAATATATCAAATAGTTCAAGGAAAACAATTTAAGTTTATAATCATGCATTTCACCCCAAATAAGTAAAAGCAAGAAAAGGGGTGTGAATACTCACCTCAAGAATGTCTGATCTAAAGCGCGATCAATTAGAATTATTGGATGGCACCGACACGCGACCTAGATTAGTATGGAAAATTTAGTCTTTATTCATGATTATGACTCGACAAGATTTAATAAAGGTTTTGTTGTTGCTTGTGTGGCAATGATTAATGTTTAATATAATTTTTGTAGATTTTGGCTCTTGGAAGTGCATAAGTACATAATAAGAAAATATCAATGACTAAAGAATCTTCGGTTCGATGGCAACCGAAAGACAACGTACGGAAAATAATAACTCATAGTATTAGACGTTAACGGTTCAGGTGAATATTATTGGCAAGGCAACTAAAAATTAGATGTACATATACGTATATATATTTAAAATAAAGGTACATCAAAAGTTTAACTTGATTTAAATACATTAGTATTCAATGTGTGATGGTTATGAAATAAATCTTCTCTTGTTGGTTATTACAAAAATATAATGAGTTGAAAATATATTTTTGTCGAAAATCAGGCATGACCCTTGTATAAGTTTTTATTTGTCCGAGGTGACTAACGTCAAAGTTTTGTAATGAATTAAGTTTAAATACTTGAAATAAAATTATAAAGTGCGTAAAAGTTTATATTGTCAAAATAAAAAAAATGTTTAACTTTCGTTATAAGTAATACAAAAAAAAAAAAAAAATACCCATTTATGTTTTTATAAGAAAACTCATTTTATCTAGAAAATTATGTTTTCAAAGTTTTGATTAGTGTTAATGTTTATTTGTTTTGAGAATTTAGTATAAGTTCAAATGATTATATATGTATGTATAGTACGAGTGACGTCTCTTAGAACGGATCACGGAAGAAATGGCGTCACGAACATAATTGGACAATTGATATCGTGTCGTGCGAGGAAGATTGGGTACGAGGTTCGACAATACTCAAAGGCCACTAATATTTTCTTTCATTTAACCACTTATATGATTTTATTCTTTCTATAAAAGTTTACGTATACTGTTTTGCTTAGTAAAAAAAATCAAATGCACCCTACCAGTTATTAAAATATCTATTAGGCTTCAGCCCACAAAAGTTGACACTCAAGCCCAAAAGAATACAACCAACCCATACTCATATTTTAATTCTTATTGGGATGAGGCCCAATTTGTTAAATCAGACTTAACCAAATCGTTTAACCCATTTTTAAAACCCGGTTTATCCAAACACAAAAAAATATACCATCTTATTTTCTCTTTGTGGGGCTCTCGTTGACAGCCAAAGAAGAGAAAAAGAATGTAAACAACATGCCGGAAAAAAAAATTTAAACAATATACTGAGAAGAATTTAACTCAACACAGTGTGGCCAAAAAGATTTATCTCATTCGCATTTTCTGCTACCTAGGGGCTCGAACATTGGCAAAAGAGATAAGAAAGAAAAAAAATGAATAAAATCTTCAACAGGTTTTACTTTTTCTCGATTTAGCCGCAATATCAACACAACACTTTTTATCAAGTTCTTAACCCAACTGAGTAGCCAAAATTTAATCATAAGTGAAAGTATAAAAATTGAGCAAAACCAAGACTACACTTCCAAGACCAAACCAATTTAATTTACACTAATAGTTGGTTATCATGTTTTATACAACGCAAATACCAATTGGAAAAACAGAAAATATGATAATAACGAATTTGAATACAATTGAAATGGATTAGGAGATTAACAAAACAACAATGCTTACAATAATCCCCAAAGTGGGTCGAGAGGGTATGAACACCGGACACGAAAACTTCGATTGGAGGTGACCCGAAACGATTTGGTACAATTAAACACTTGCAAAACCTTCCTTATACTTCCATTAATCAAACCCCTCAATCAATTTCAAAAAGCCCTTTGATTTACCAAACCCTAATTTTTGTGAAAGTGGTGATGAGAAACTGATGAATACACTTCTGAGATTGAATCCTTTCATAGGAGATGATTTAGGTTAGTGATAGTGACCCAACAGAAAACCCACAACATGTTTCTTCCTTCTTTGAGCTTTCCTTGACTCGAATTGATTTACATGCGCCACATATGTGCTCTAGTGCATAGCTTCCTAGGTTGAGAGGATGGTGATGGTACAAAGAGTAGGGAACAAATTCTGAAAAAGGAGATAGGTGTGCATTTTGGTTTACAGGGAAGGAGAGAAGACGAAAAAAAATATGGGGCGGCATATTTGGAGGATAGGGTAGGAATATATTTTTATTTTTAGTTTTATTATTAGTATTAACTGTATCATGTACTGTATAAACTGTACCGTGAAAATAATGTATTCTCATGTAAAATATTTTCCGAGTATCCGTATTTTATAAATTTTATATTTTTGGAAACGTCTTGACGAGTGAAATATTATGGTGTTATTATTACTTTGAAATTAGAAAGTAATTTCGTGCAAATTTTATTATGGTGTCGGTACGGGTGTGGTGCCGGGACTTTGAAAAACACGAGATGACTTCTCGTTGTAGAGTTATAATAATCAGAAAATAAATAACTCGCACATTCTGATATAAATAATAGCCGGGAAAATGACGGATTGTCACAAAGTGTCACAGATTTAATAATGATTTCGATGAGGAATTAATTATTTAACTACTAAAGCAGAATAAAGCAAATAAAGGCGGATAAAAGGTAAAGGGTAAATCAATAGAGGAGAGTGGTGCTAACCTAGTTAATCCTCCTAGCTAGTTATGTCTACGTCTACTTACTTCCAATTACTTCAGGTGGGGTCAAAGTCGAGAGGACAACATTTGGTCAATTCGCCCTAACCTATCGAAGAAAGATGCCACCACGGAGAGTCGGTGTCCCTCATAAGTCTTGTTGTTCCCGGTCCCTAAGCCAAGTCATTAAGTACCGCTACATGCTAGATTTATAATAGTGAGTGCCCGGCGTTAGCAACAAACACTCACCCCTAATTCTTAAGTTCATCCAAGCGGTAGGTGATCGGTTGGTCAAATCACACAAGTAGAAGGGGTCGTCGGTTGGTCATATCTTACCCTTCCGTCTCGATCCGCTCACCTAGGGTCAGTTGGTCATATCTCCTAGGCAATTGGCCTCTACCGCCATTCAAAACTACCGAACCAAGGGTAGCTACCAATAAACTATGCATGCATACACTTAGAAATAATTATACGAAAGTAATGTAAACGCAAACAAAACAATTAAGGAATCATAACTAGGCCAGCACCAAGAGGTGGTTAGCCGCTCATATTAACCATACAAATCAATTCAATATTCAAAGGTACGAAATACATGAATCGAAAGTAAAGAAAATATAAAATGCTAATGCTTATCGTAGGGAGTGATTTTTCCTTGAGACACTCCGTATGCTCTTCTGGACCTTCCTTTAGCTTTTTCCCACGTTCTCGGTTGTTGTGTGTGGAATGGGATGATTTGAAATGCTAGAATTCGTGGGGTATTTATAGGCGGATCGGGTTCTGGCGTAACTATAACAAGAGTTCGCCGTAACCTTCAATTCCTTCATATTTTGCACTAGATCGCTAGTTACGGCGTAACCTTATTAGTGGTTACGCCGTAGTCTTCAATATACTTGGTTACGCCGTAGTTGATGAAATAGTTACGGCGTAGTTATCGTGACGTGGAACCTCATTTGACCTAATATAGTTACGTCGTAGCCTTTGGGAAGAGTTACGCGTAACCTTCGATGAGTTGGTATTCGAGTCACGCTTTAGTTACGGTAATGTGAGAGATGAGTTACACGTAACTTCTTCAAAGTCGACATACTATGATAAATCTTTTGATATTTCTCCGGTTCCGCGTCTCTTTAGCTCCAATGCTCGTAATTTACCTGAAAGTGGAAAACAGTGGAAAACAAGCGTAAATCCATATAAATGATATAAATTACAAGCATTATCGGGGGAAATTGACACTTAATATTCAAGACTATTTGATGTTATCAAATATCCCCCACTTGAACTCTACTTGCCCTCAATTAGACCTTATTAGAAAGATTCCTAAAAAGATGTCTCCCAAAACCTGGAAAATATAAGTTTATAAATCCCTTATGCTAGAATAAAACAAAGCCGAACACCTCACGAAATGGGAACGAAACACTCAAATCTCTCAACTATTCTAAGTGTCAATTTCGGGGTGGTCACTCAATCGCACAATCATAGTATGTATTCTATCATAAGCTTGGCGGTGTACAAATCTCCACCATTAGAGTTAAGGGCTAAACAATTCTAGAAGGCAATATGGGTAGACACGACAAAGGTTAAGGGGTGACTCGTCATTACTAACATGTCACGGCGAAGTAGACAAAATCAATGATACATGACCAAATCCATGGCCAAGACACCAAAGATTGCTCGCTGCATCACCTAGACATGCTTCATGACTAAAGGGTAGGATAAGACATGGGATATATAAATGGTGTAAAATAAAAAACATGCAGGTAGTCTAAATCTATAACAAAGTCATCACCACTTACCGTCCGCCCAAAGTTCAAGCTTTGAAGTCAAGAAGCTGGATCATGAATTACAAGGTAGATGTGTCATTAGAGGACGTCGTGATGGGCACACTACCTTTTCTCCAACTGTTGGCATAATTACCAACTCCAATCTTCAAATGTGACCGAGGTGTCCTTCTCGATACTAAATCTATAAAGCTCATAACATAGTGCTTATAACATCGCACTTTACAATAACTAAATCATAACAACTTTTTTTTTTTTTTTTTTGAATCAACATAACAATAATAACTAAACATAATATCTCCCCACTTGAGATGAACAATGGGAATTTGAGGGGTCTTCAATGATCTTCAGGAATATGTCATCGACGAAAGCGTGATTTCCGAACCTTTCCACTTGAACCTTGAACTTAGGCAAATGATGACTTCCCAATCACAAATAAAGACTACAGGGTAGGCTAAGGTGTAAAGGTGTATCGAAACAATGTATTGGGTTAAAAAAATAAAAGGAATGGCTCAGATGGGTGTATCTAGGGGTATCTTGCACTAAAGGTGAGTGCAACAAAAGGGTTTCACATGGGGGTCGAGAAGTCGAGGTGACTAATCGATAGACACACAATGGTAGGCTATTTGGGTGATAATCCTATAATATTGCCTTCTAAAACTGAAAAGTCCAAATACATCGAGCTAACTCAACATACCTCGTCTATGGTCTCGAAATGATGCAAAGGCCAAGTTCTAAAGTTTACAAGCTATCGGCACACTCATAATTTGGTGGATTTGGGGTAAAATATTGGAAACGGATAAGGCTAATCTCACCATAATATATCAAGGGTTGTATGTGCTCGGCTAAGGTCTAATCTAGTTAGGTTAAGAAAAACATGTCAAAATTTTAAAAATGGCATAATTTTTCAAAATAAACTAGAAAAACGAGGGCAAAATAATGTTCAAGAGATAATTCTACTTCCGTCCCCCTACTTGAATTGTACAAAGTCCCTTTTGTACTTAAGCATTAAATAAAGGTGAAGAGAAAAGTAAAATTAGGCGAGAACTTCCACGAAATTTGCTCCATAAAGAAAGAAAACCCACGAAAAAGAGACTTGCCTTCAGATAAGCATCATGAACAAACTTCAATCCCTGAAATCACACTACCGACAAGCATAATTCTAAAAAGAAAAAATGAAAAATGAAAAACAAACCTAACTCACTTTCGTAGGAATCACGGTTGCATTTAACATATGCAACAAGCCTTTTAAACCACGTGGTGTTCCAAGTGGACGAGTGAAGTCTCGTGAGGGTTTACAGGGAACACACCCACAAAGTTCATTTAAAATACTAATACAAGGTTATTGCGTTTTAAAATGAAAGAATTAAAGCAGAGGAAGGTTACGTCGTAACTCTTTAAGGGAGTTACGCCGTAACTAGCAAAACGACATAAGTACAAAGCGGTGGTTCTGACATAACCACGAGATGGTATTACGCCGTAATTAGTAATCGTCGAAAATTACTGCGCAAAAAGTTGGTTACTGGCGTAATCACATAGATGAGTTTCGCCAGTAACTATGGTCGATCGACAAGCTGCAGACAATTACTTCCTCATTTCACGCAAAAATGGTTAGAAAACATAAAACCCTACGAAAATGGAAATAAAACAAAAGAAAGGGATAATTGGGTTGTCTCCCGAAAGAGCACTTTTCTTTATTTACGAGTCTTTAAGTTAGACTCAGAGCTGCGAGGCGTCTATGGGGGCTTTTGGACTTCCCTGACTTCCTTCATGTCATTTTTAATTGAATAAGGCTGGTCCCAAACATGTGGAGAAATAAACCGAGTCATGGTGTATCTTTTCTGCAGAAAATTAGCTTGTGCCTATTCGTAACGAAATTTAGCCTCTTCGTCCCATTTTATTTTAGCATATCCAAATTTTACTCGTAACCAATTTTCAAATGAGATCCCCCTATATCCTACTTTGCTTCTCTTATCTTCGTCAAAACATGCCCATACCTTGCGTTTGAGCCATTTAGGTTCAGGGAATTCTCCTCCATCGCAGATCTTTCAATCGGGGTTGCATGTAGTCCATGCCATGGTGTAGTCATTAGTCATGATAGCTGGTTCACAAAAATGAATGGTCCAATCAATCTCGGTGAACCATTCGCTAAAAACATTATGCCCTTGTAACCACTTTTTCCTGATAAGCTTCTCGTCTTCCCAGCACCACCAAACTTCCGCAGCCTCTTTAATCATTCGAATAAGATGTTGTCCTCATCCATTGCATCTTTTCTGAAAAGGAGAACACGTGGGCAATGTTACCTTGGTCCCATCAACTAAACAAGTATCAGGAGCACAACAATGAAGTTTTCCCGTAACAACATAACTGGGTACAGAAGGTGGGATCTCTTCCTCATTGCTTTCATCATCACTCGATTCGGTCCCCTGTAAATGGCCAAAATATGAAGGTGGGAACCTATCGGAATCATTCAATCCTTGGTGAATCTTCAGTTGTAACAATTCTATCCGGTTCAAGGCATAAAGTTTTGTCTAATATAAACTCCACTATGTCACCATAGTATCCCCCGTAACGTACTAATGAGTCAAGGAACGGCTTACCAAGAATCAAATGTTCCTTTTTATTTTTCTCCATGTCGATGACTACAAATTCAGGTGCCGAAACAAATTTATCGACCTTGACACAAGTACCACCTGTAATACCTAAAGGGGTGCCCTTGGTGCCATCTGCTGAATTAATTGAGATATCTGATTCCCAAAGATGGATAATCTTAAGTTTTAAGAATATGGAAAGTGGCATGATGCTTATACATGATCCAAAATCTACTACCCCAAGATATCAATACTCCCAATGAACACGGAATGACTAACCCGTTTGCTAATATCCTTAATCGAAAATAAACTCGTGTCAAACACGGATCGTCTCTGAATCATGGTTACGCCGTAACTCAGGGATATGGTTATGGCTTAACTTTTCCTTATTGTCGACAATCGTCTCCTCAAAATCGCCGGTTGTGGAATTGCATTCCTCAATCTCCTCTAGCGAATTATTGTCAAAAACAACATTGCATTCCACTATGGGCTTTGGTTCATTAAGTTCAATGTATTCTATCTCAGCACTGAGTTTTTCTATCATTGCTTCAAGATTTTTTAGGGTTTCGTCGTGCTTGGAAAGATTTTTATTTGTGTTCTCCTGGAAATCTCTTAACCATTTATCTTGTTCTGTTTGTTTCTGGGCTGAAGTTTCCAGGAATTTGTTAATTGTTTCTTCAAGATTGGGCTTTCTTTCTCCATAAGGCCCACGGTTGTAATTTCCACGATACCCATTACTATTTCGATTATCTCCGTAAAATGGTCGATTTTCTCCATACTTGGCTTCTTCAATTATATTTTCTTCGTCGACATGAGGACAATTCTTCATGAGGTATCCTCCTCCACATCTTTCCCAACCCACTTGGATGGCATGAATGGTTTCTCTGACCTTCAGCATATCTCAACTAAGATTTTCAATTTTACTAGCGATTGTTGCAATTCCGTTAAAATTTCCGCCTTGGTTTCTTTTACTTCCTCCGTCGTGCCATTTTTGAGAGTGATCAACCATTTTTTGAATGGCTTCAATTGCAAGAGTAGGAGTCATGTTCGGGATAGGTCCTTTATAGTCCAACATTTGTCTTGTAGTTACGTTAATTCCTTTGTAGAAAGTTTTGACCTTTTGCTGGTTGTTCAGATCGTGAGTAGGACATTTGTAAAGCAGATCGTTGTATCTATCCCAAGCTTGATACAATGTTTCATCGTCTTCTTGTTTAAAATTATGGATCTCCAAAAGCTGGTTAGAAATCTTCGATGGCAAACAATATCTCTGAATAAAGTGCTTCTTAAGTAGAGCCCAAGTATTAATTTCCCCGACGGGCAATCTTTCGATCCATCTTTTGGCAGCTCCAGTAAGAGTCATTGGGAATACCCTCAGCATAACAGCATCATGAGACACGCCCGAAATATTGAAAAGGCTTGCGATGTACATGACATTTTCAACGTGCTCATATGCATCTTCGTCCCTGTTTCCTGAAAAAGGGTAGCACGAAGCTCCCTCATAAATTGGTGTTTGATTTCGAAACGGACATCCGCTCCAATTGCCGGTCTTACGAGACCCGGCCCTTGTTCTGCTCTTGTCAACGCCAAATATTCCTTAAGAGTGAGGTCATTGATGTTAACAACTTCCATGGTACCTAAAAAATCGAATAATAATCGTGAGAAAAAGTTTAAAACGAAATGAAAGACTTAATATTAATCCTAATATAACTCCGGTGGCGGCAAAAAAATTGATGCGAGTTTCTTGACGGGTTTTAATATTTATAAAGTCTCGTTATACCTAATGGTCTACCCTAATGCACTAAAGGGCAGTGTATCCGGTCGTGTGTAGTGTAGTAATCGGTAAAACCGAGGTCGTCCCAAGAGCTATGTGTGTTAGATTAATACAAAGTCTAAGTGTCACAGATTTAATAATGGTTTCGATAAGGAATTAATTATTTAACTACTAAAGCAGAATAAAGCAAATAAAGGCAGATAAAAGGTAAAGGGTAAATAAATAGAGGAGAGTGGTGCTACCCTAGTTAATCCACGTAGCTAGTTATGTCTACGTCTACTTACTTCCAATTACTTCAGGTGGGGTCAAAGTCGAGAGGAAAGCATTTGGTCAATTCGTCATATGCCACCACAGGAGAAGTCAGGTGTCCCCTCATAAGTCCTGTTGTTCCTGGTCCCCTAAGCCAAGTCATTAAGTACCGCTACATGCTAGATTTATAATAGTGAGTGCCGGGCGTTAGCAACAAACACTCACCCCTAATTCTTAAGTTCATCCAAGCGGTAGGTGATCGGTTGGTCAAATCGCACAAGTAGAAAGGGTCGTCGGTTGGTCATATCTTACCCTTCCCATCTCGGTCCGCTCACCTAGGGTCGGTTGGTCATATATCCTAGGCAATTGGCCTCTACCGCCATTCAAAACTACCAAACCAAGGGTAGCTACCAATAAACTATGCATGCATACACTTAGAAATAATTATACGGAGTAATGTAAACGCAAACAAAACAATTAAGGAATCATAACTAGGCCGGCACCAAGAGGTGCTTAGCAGCTCATATTAACCATACAAATCAATTCAATATTCAAAGGTACGAAATACATGAATCGAAAGTAAAGAAAATATAAAATGCTAATGCTTATCGTAGGGAGTGATTTCTCCTTGGAGACGACTCAGTATGCTCTTCTAGACCTTCCTTTAGCTTTTCCCACATTTTCGGTTGTTGTGTGCGGAATGGGATAATTTGAAATCTTTGGAATTCGTGGGGTATTTATAGGCGGATCGGGTTCTGGCGTAACTATAACAAGAGTTACGCCAGTAACCTTCAATTCCTTCGTATTTTGCACTAGATCTGCTAGTTACTGGTAACCTTATTAGTGGTTTCACCATAGTCTTCAATATACTTGGTTACGCCGTAGTTGATGAAATAGTTACGGCGTAGTTATCGGTGTGGTACCTCATTTGACCTAATATAGTTACGTCGTAGCCTTTGGGAAGAGTTACCGTAACCTTCTGATGAGTTGGTATTCGAGTCACGCTTTAGTTACGGCGTAATGTGAGAGATGAGTTACGCCAGTAACTTCTTCAAAGTCGACATACTATGATAAATCTTTTGATATTTCTCCAATTCGCGTCTCTTTAGCTCCAATGCTCGTAATTTACCTGAAAGTGGAAAACAATGGAAAACAAGCGTAAATCCATATAAATGATATAAATTACAAGCATTAGCGGGGGAAATTGACACTTAATATTCAGGACTATTTGATGTTATCATTAGGTGCAGCTCCCTGAAGAGATTTCAGAGGTAGAAGTGGTGCTTATGATTCAGCTTCAGACTCAGTGATGGACTCAGTATGACTGGGTACATCAGGGAGTCCAAGCATGTTTTTGAGTGCCTGACTTTGAGGTTCAAGTATTCTTCCAGAATCGAAGTTTGGTAGCTTACTATCATGGTTTACCCTCTTAACCCAATCAATGGGTTTAGGTATTGTCTCTTGACTAGAGAGCAGACCACCAGACACAAAAGGTTTAGGATTTTGACCTTCACTGAGTGGATCAGTGAGTTGATCCTCACCTAGTATTCTCCTTTTATTACTAGGGGTTTGAACAGTTTCATAGACTCCAGGGTTTTAGTGGTCGAACTTTCAATGACTTGTTTTTCTTTCTTAAGTTCTTCCTGAAGAGCTTGATTTCGTTTTACTAACTAAGAGTTTTGAATTTGAAGTGTAACAGCCTCAAGTTTGGCTTGTTTTAAAGTAAGAAGTTCATCTCTACACTTATTTAACTCAAAACTTAATTTGTTATATTTGGAAAATAGATTTAATATTTGCTCTTCAACAAACTTAAGATCAACATTTATATAATTCATGAAAGATTGCCAGTCATAATCATCATCCATGGATTGTAAGATGTTTACCCTTTTCATGGTGATGTTAACCCATTAACCATTTCTTGCATGATTATTTCCAATTGTGAGCTTGTCTTCTTCTGAGAGAGCCATTAGTGCAATGACTTGTACCATTTCATTATATGAGGAAACTGTCTCTTCATCCCAGTCAAAGACTTCAGCTACAAGGCCCTTTTTCTTTCCCTGCACAGATTTAGTGTTTTGTGTAGTTTTTGAGGGAGTGGCCTCAAGAATAGCAAGTTTGGCCTTAGCTTTCTTATATTTTGCTTCAAAATCAACTGTTTTGTTTTGGTCAGTCTTACTTTGATAAGTTTAAGGAGACTGAAAAAGCTTGGATTGAAACTTGCTAAAACCAAAGGACTGGTTTGACCCTGTGGACTTGTATGAGGGTTCTGAAATAGTTTTTGAAAAACAATCTTTTGCAAAGTGACCCTTTTTGCGAAATTTATAGCACTCATTGTCCTCATTGGCTTTAGCACTTGAAAAGTTTTTATTTCTTCTTATAATTCTTTTTTAATTAATAAGGAGTGCCCTTTCCTGAAACTCATTGTGTAAGTCATTCAGGTACTACTCACTAGTTCTTTCATCAGCCTCATCATCAGAGTTTTCTTGAAAATCCTGAACAACACTGTTTGAAAAGAAAGCAGTTGAAATGGGTGTTGAGGTAGTTGTCAGGGTCTTTTTAACCTCCTGAGATTTCTTTAAACAGGGTATCGTCTATTGATAAGATTATCTTCATAGACGAACTTCCCATAGATTTCAGGAAGTTCAAGAGTTTGAATGTGATTTGCATTTGCAAGTCCCTGAGAGAAGTTTAACCATTTCTCAGGGAGACTGTTGACAAAACCTACATTTATTTCATGTTTAGACAGTTTGAAACCATCATTTGCCAAGTCATTAAACAGGGTCTTATAACGAGTGTAAGTTTGAGAGAGGGTTTCATAGTCTTTGGCTCTAAAGGTGTTGTACTTAAGTTTCAGGTCTATGATCCCGTTTTTCTTGGTATTTGAGGGACCCTCATAGCTATGAACCAAGTCATTCCACGTTTATTTGGCTGTACTACAGCTTATGACTGATTCCATTACATCATCAGGTAGACATGATATAATGATGCTTTTGAGTCTTTGGTCCTGATTCACCACCCTTCTCTCATCTTGGGTCCACTGAGCTTATGGTTTTGGTAAACCTTCAGCAGTTTTAGGGACAAATGGACCTTCATTAATACATTTAATGTAATAAGGTTTCATCCCAGTTAAGTAGCAAAGCATACTCTTTTTCCACTTGTTAAATTTTCCAACTTCAAGTCGAGGGGCAACAGCAACATAGGCTCCACCTTTTTTATCGACAAGTTGGGGAACTTCACTTTCAGCCATGGTAGGATCCTGATTTTAAAAACGTTTTGAGTGGCTTAAAAGGTTTTATAAATCATCCTGCTCTGATACCACTTGTTGTTCCAGTATCACAAATAGCGTATTACAATTTAAGGCTAATCGTGATCCATGACTAAAGTAAAGTATTTTGAAAAATCAGTTAAACAAGATAAGTAAAGTAAATGCACAAGAGATTTTTCAACTTATATTCTTATTAAAACGAATCAAAAGAATATATTACCCAAGTTTTTGCGGAACAACACTTGGGATTGAATGACAAGTATGGTGTGAACTCCTCACTAAGCTTAGGCTAAGTCTAAGCACAACTACAAGGAACCACTGAACTATTTCAGGGACTTAGTTGTATTTGGAGGAGTGAAAGTTGCTTGTGAATGCTAACACATTTAATGCACAAGCTTGACTTTCACTCCTTCCTTATGCCTATTTATACAAGTATGAGTTTTAACTATATCCTAAAAGACAATACTGACATAAGCTATAGAGGAAAAAATGCTTATGCATTTTGTCTCTGTTTACAGTAAGCTATATTGGGTAAAGGACAATGCTACTTTCTTATCATCAGTGATGACACTGATCTTGGTTGTTAGGATTTCAGGGAAAGTTTGACTTATGGTTGATAAGGACTCCTCCTTATGCATTCAAACTTCTCCCGCCTTATCCCACCCATTCTTCAGTCTTCTTACTCTTCAGTCATTGTCTTTAGTTATTGTAGTTGTTGAGGAGTTTATAGGATTCAGTGAGTTATTATCATCACTCACTGAACCCATCATCTTCTTCTTGACTTAGTCTTCGCCCTTTGAGTTCTGCCTCACTGAGTGGAGAGACTTTATTCTTAGTCTCGTTCTGAGTGTCCTGAAGATGACTCACTGAGCAGCTGTTCGCTCAGTGACTTATTTATGTTGAAGCATAAACACTTGGGTTATTTTATCTTCAAATCCTTGCTACAGAAAGTTTGAGGATCCACTGACCCAGCAACCCCCAATACGTATCTTACGTAAACATGGCGTCATACGTACTATACGCAACAATATAGCTACAAAAACTACATTTCCATTCACAGGGAAAATTTTTTGATTCACAAGAGAACTTTTTCTGATCACAAAAAACCTTATTAAACTTACACAACTTTTAGATAAAAACCTCCTCAAAACAAAAACTCTCACACTCCGTTACAGGAAAATGCTAGATCTAAAACTCAAATTTGTTTAAAAAAACACAAATCTATCATTTCATTTTAACGAAAACTTCTTTTTCAAACTTCATTCCATAAAATAACGGAACAACAAATTCCACCACCTCCGCATCCGTCCGACGTAACCGGTCATGAGGACATCACTCAAAAAGATGAGGGACATGAGACTCTAACACAAAACAGCCACAACGTCATATCTCAACCAACTCCAATGAACATAACCTCATTTCCAGGGAGTCCACCACCAAACATCGTTAATTTCTCAAGGCAAAATGGCAATTTCATGACACCACTCACCATAAGGTCGATTTCTACTTGTAGTCAACAACGACAACACTCATAATAACCCATGGCACCTAGCTTCTTATATAAGTTAATGCGTGAAAGCCAACAATCAGGCCAGGAAGGGACACAAACACACACCATAAACATAAACTCACAACTATCTAACAATTAGGCAATGCCTCAAACATCACAACAAGTTAATTACAATGTTATGTCCTCACAACACATCCCACAACCAACTTTCCAGGTAACTCAAAACATGCAAACTCAATACCACCACCAACACATATACCCAGGCAGCCCCATACACCCTATGCCTAAATATCAGCACACTCAGGCAACCATCTCACTTATGTCTACCAGGCATAAAGCTCACAACAACAAGCCTTCTCCATAGACCTATTCAATACACTAATGACGAGGGTGCTAGACAAAAACGAACATTGTAACTACAAGACAATTGGTGATGAAGTGCCTCAACATCTTCGTGCCTTGGAAATCGAGAGACACTAGTTCGTGAAGTGGATTGTGGAATGTCAACTCCTAGTGGGCATGAAGCTTCCCGCTGACTTACACATGTGTAATGAAGTCACAGATCCCGATTCATACATCTGGAAATTCGAGTGTGGGGCAAAAAAATGCCTAGAATAATCCAATGGCCCACCACATGTTTCAGTGTACCTTAATTGGGCGAGCATTCATTTGGTTCAAAGGCATAAACAAAACATAACATAGCGGGATAGGAAGATCTCAAGGGAAAGTTAGTAAAGAACTTCCAACCTAGAAGGGAGTATACAGGAGATTACATCAACCTGCAATTTATCAAACAAGTTAAGGATGAA
The DNA here is from genome assembly GCA_022545495.1 of Chrysanthemum lavandulifolium. Lineage (NCBI taxonomy): Eukaryota > Viridiplantae > Streptophyta > Magnoliopsida > Asterales > Asteraceae > Chrysanthemum > Chrysanthemum lavandulifolium. The sequence goes on along the minus strand of CM040238.1, from coordinate 173,881,440 downwards.
CACTTGATCGACTTCACTAAAAGATTCAATGACAAAGCAAGCAAGGTCCCATGAGTTAGAGACGACCATAAGATCTCAGCATTCATGATAAAATAACAAAGGGGACATTTTACGGCAAACTCACTCGTAAAACCCCAAAAACACGACAAGAGTTGTTGGATCATTGCAAGGAGTTCACAAAGACAAGCAAGAGGAATATTGCAAGAATTGAAGAAAAGAGCAACAAGAACAATGGCAAACACATGTGCCAAGCTATCTGACCAGGTGGGATGCCAAGCAGATACATCAGCCAAGGGAAGAACGTCATCCTGATCCCAGGATCAAGGCACGGGAAGTTCTCCTAAAAACCTCAATGAAGAGACCCGCTGAAATACTAGCTTCGGAGAGAAAAATCATAGAAAAATAGAAATTCCCTCCCCCACTGAGGGATGAAAGCGGGAAGAACAAAGAGGAATTTTGTATGTTTCATGTCGATCATCAGCACGATACGAACCATTTTCTAGAGCTTAAAAAGAAAATTGAAAGGGCAATTAAGGTCGGAGAGCTTGAACACTTATGTCAGGGCTAAGCGTAAGTTCCTTGACCTTTCTTCAGCTGCATGGAATGTTTCCTTCTTTTTCTTGATGCTTCACAAACTCTTTTAGGGTTTCTTGGAGTATCACCACTTGGACATCGTCAGGTATCCACCGATACAGCCATGTAGAACTAGGGCTCCAAACCTATGCAATTTAGGTTAGCACTAAACCGGGTAAAAATCCTAAATCGAATAACTTAACCTTTCTTTCATCACTAACTTCCATGAAATCAGAAACTTTGTCGGCCTTGTGAAGCCATTTCAAAGAACTCATTAAGTTTCATTGTTTCTTTAAATTCTAGAATATTAACCTTTATATCAAATTCCCTCACTTGATCTTTTTCTACAATTCTGAAATGTATAACCCTTAGACTTTTCAAAACTTGAGATCTGGAATACAAATTGAATTGCTCATCATCGTTACTATCTTCATCATCACTACTTTACAAATAATATACATCTTTTGAGTGCAAGAGTAAACGTTGAGGTTGCTTTTGAAGTTTTTGCATCTACTTGTCTCCGTAAATCATCAATCTCGATCTCGCGAATAACCCTCTAATGATTTGGCGCTCATTCAATATTTAGACTTCGACGACGTCGGCCCACCATTGAACAATATAAACAACTTATGTGCTTTGATGCCACTTGATACGAGGACATTAAAATTTGAAGTGCTTTTATAGGTCTATTTATTTTTACCAAATTTTAATATTTATATTTTGCCGAACTAACCTATAGAACATTAATGAGTAGTGTACCCGATCAATGTAGCTAGTTGGATAAGTACGAGTAGTTCGTCAAGAGTGATTTACTAATTAACTAATCCTAAAGGTATTCTAACTATCTAATAAACTTAAAATAACGCGAATGGGAGATTTAGCCAGAGAGACTAGTACGAGTTTGTTTTCTAATTAAACTACTAAACAAGTAAATAAACTAAATAACACAAAACATAAAGATAGAAGTAAGAAGACACTAAATCAATAGAATATACTAGCCAAGTCTAATCCACTTATGTGTTCATAATATGTTTTACTAGTGTAATGATTCTATTTTGTTATGGACCTTCATTGGTGATTTTCTAATGTAAACAAGGTGTGTCTTCTCCCTTGATCCTAGGCTCTGATGAGGGTTAATGTTGTCACCATTAATGAAGCCCGCATAATGTGCTTCAACTATTAGTTATAATTTATCTATAGTGATTATACTATACCATCTTATTTGCCTTATTCTAATGTCATCTACCTAGTCGTTACGGTACTTACTAGTCACAATAAATAAACCTACCTAGGGCTATTGCAGATTATTTTTTAGGCCAGAATAGATTAGTATCAAACATTCAATTATCATGATTCGGATCTAAGGTTTATAATTCACTTAACTGGTTAAAGTTTTAGAATTTGATGCTATATTCCAAATATCTAGTTACAAGATGACAAAGATCAAGCAAATAAACGTGTAATGGCGATAAACATAAATAATATCCAACGAAGTAAACTAGTAATAGGTGTAAAACAATTTAATAACACATAGTCTACATAAACTTGGCTAACACTTAATGATGTCAGCCCATAATGTAAGTAACAATCATAACAAAGATAATCAAAACGAATAGACTATTTAACATAGTGAAAATGATATGCTAACTGATGCAGGTTTTACTGACCAGGTTTTAATATTTATAATTACTCGTTATACCTATGGTCTACCCTAATGCACTAACGAGCAGTGTACCCGGTCAAGTGTAGTGTAGTAATTGGTAAAACCGAGGTTGTCCTAAGAGCTATATGTACGGATTTAAACTAAGTCTAGGTGTCACAGATTTTAATATGATTTTGATATAATTAACTACTAAAGCAAATAAAGGCGAAATATGTGGTCAATAGAGGAGTGTGGTGCTAACCTAGTTACTCATCCTAATTAGTAGTGTTCACGTCTAATTACTTCCAATTACTTCAGGTGGGGTCAAAATCGCTAGGACAGCATTTGGTCAGTTCGTCCTAACCTATCAGCAAAGGGTCCCACTAGAGAAATCAGGTGCCCCGTCATAAGTCCAGTTGTTCCTGGTCCCCTAAGGAAAGTCATTAAGTACCGCTACATCTAGATTTATAATAGTGAGTGCCCGGGCACTAGCATCTTAAACACTCACCCCTTACTTCTTAAGTTCATCCAAACGGTAGGTGATCAGTTGGTCAAATCGCACAAGTAGAAAGGGTCGTCAGTTGGTCATATCTTACCCTTCCCATCTCAGTATACTTACTTAATGTCAGTTGGTCATATCTCCTAAGTAAGTAGCCTCTACCGCCATTCAAAACTACCGAAACAAGGGTAGCTACCAATAAACTATGCATGCATACACTTAGAAATAATCATACGGAAGCAATGTAAACACAAACAAAACAATTAAGGAATCATAACTAGGCCAGCAGCTAGAGGTGCTTAGCCGCTCATATTAACTATAACAATCGATTCAATGTTTAATATTACGAAATACATGAATTGAAAGTAAAGAAAAGATAAAAAGCTAATGTTTATCGTAGGGGAGTGATTTCTCCCTTGGAGATAGCTCCGTATGCTCCTCTAGATTTGCCTTCGACTTCTTCTCACGTTTTCTGAATGTTGTGTGTGAAATGGGATGATTTCAAATGCTGGAAATCGTGGGGTATTTATAGGCCAGATCTGGTTACGACGTAACTAATTATAAGAGTTACGCCGTAACATACAATTCTTCGTAATTTGAACTAATAATGCTGGTTACGGCGTAAGTATGAAGAAGTTACGCCGTATCTTCAATAAATCTTGGTTATGCCGTAATTAATGTAAGAGTTAAGGCGTAGCTTGCAGCGGCGCGAAACCTCATTTGACATAGTTGGTTAAGCCATAATCCTTGGGAGAGTTACGCCGTAATCTGCTGTTAAGTTGGTTTTCTGAGCCACGCTTTAGTTACGGCGTAATGTGAGAGAGGAGTTACGCCGTAACTTCTTCAAAGTGAGCATACTATGATAAATCTTCAATAAACTTTCTAAATCCGCGTCTCTTTAGCTCCAATGCTCGTATTTTACCTGAAAGTGAAATATAAAGGAAAACAAGCGTAAATCCATATAAATGATATAAAATACGAGCATTATCAGGGGAAATTGACACTTAATATTCAGGACTATTTGATGTTATCAAATATCCCCCCACTTGAACTCTACTTGCCCTCAAGTAGACCTTATTAGATAGATTCCTAAAAAGATAAACTCCCATTACCTGGAAAATATAAGTTTATAAATCCCTTATGCTAGAATAAAACAAAGCCGAACACCTCACGAAATGGGAACAAAACACTCCAATCTCTCAACTATTCTAAGTGTCAATTTCGGGGTGATCACTCATTGCACAGTCATAGCATGTATTCTATCATAAGCTTGGCGGTTACACAAATCTCCACCACTAGAGTTAAGGACAAAACAATTCTCGAAGGCAATATGGGTAGACACGACAAAGGTTAAGGGTGATTTGTCATTACTAATATGTCACGGCGAAATGGACAAAATCAATGATACATGACCAAATTCATGGCCAAGACACCAAAGATTGCTCGCTGCATCACCTAGACACGCTTCATGACTAAGGGTAGGATAAGACATGGGATAAAATTGGTGTAAAACAAAATCAAGCAAATAGTCTAAATTTACAACTAAGTCATCACCACTTACCGTTTGCCCAAAGTTCAAGTTTCGAAGTCAAGAAACCGGATCATGATATAATTAGGTAGATGTGCCATTAGAGGACGTCATGATGGGCACACTTCCAACTTCATTCTTCAAATGTGACCGAGATGGCCTCCTCGATACTAAATCTATATTAAGCTCATAACAATAGTGTTTATAACATCGCACTTTACAAACAAATAAAAACTATTTTTTTTTTATTTTTTTCGAATCACTTCATCATTTTTTATTTTTTTTAATTTTTTTTGAACATAACACCCCCCACTAGAGATGAACAATATGAGAATTTGGGAGGTCTTCAATGATCTTTAAGGATATGTCGTCGATGAGAGCGTGATTCCCGAACCTTTCCACTTGAACCTTGAACTTAGGCAAATGATGACTTCCCAATTACAAATAAAGACTACAAGGTAGGCTAAGGTGCAATGGTGAATCGAAATAATATGTTGGGTGATCAAAAGGAAAGGAATGGCTCAGAAGGGTGTATCTAGGGATATCTTGCACTAAAGGTGAGTGCAACAAAAGGGTTTAACATGGGGGTCGAGAAGTCGAGGTGACTAATCGATAGACACACAATGGTAGGCTATTTGGGTGATAATCCTATAATACTGCCTTCTTAAACTGAAAGTCCAAATCCATCGAGCTAACTCAACATACCTCGTCTATGGTCTTGAAATGATGTAAAGACCAAGTTCTAAAGTTTACAAGCTACCGGCACACTCATAATTTGATGAATTTGGGGTAAATAATTGGAAACGGATAAGGCTAATCTCACCATATAATATCAAGGGTTATAATGTGCACGGCTAAGGTTTATTCTAGTTAGGTTAAGAAAAACATGTCGAAATTTTAAAAATGGCATAATTTTTCAAAATAAACTAGAAAAACGAGGGCAATAAAGTTCAAGAGACAATTATACTCCCGCCCCCCACTTGAATTGTACAAAGTCCCTTTTGTACTAAGCGTTAAATAAAGGTGAAGAGAAAAGTAGAATTAGAGCGAGAAATTCTCTTAAATTTGCTCCAAAAAGAAAGTAGGCCCACGAAAAGAGTCGTGCCTTCGCATAAGCATCCACGAGTAAACTTCGATCCCTGAAATCACATTAGCGACAAGCATAATGATAGAAACTAAGAACGTGATGAAGATAGTTTCTTGATCGTTTATGAGCCTTAGGGTTTAACAATAACAATGACAATACGCAGCGGATAAATAAAAACATAATTGTTATTGACACAAGGTTTTCATTCACTAACACTAACTAATCTTAGACGTTTATAGGAACACGTCTACTAACTAAACTAATAACCTAGGCGTTTACAAGACTATACGCCTAGGACACATACACACACCTTTACTAGACGTCTACATTATGGAAGACTTGTTTAACACCTACACCCCATGTCCTCTTTATATACTAGAGGATTAGGGTTTACAAAATACTACAAAGGACTCATAAATAAAACTTCTTTTGCAAGCAAGTCCTTCCATCGTTTTGTAGGTTTCCTTCTTGTCATATTAAGTCCCTCTTGTTTCATTCTTTTTGTCTTATCAACTCAAGCGTATAATTCCCAACAATCTTCCCTAGTTGATAATGACAAAACCATTCTTGAACGAACTTCCTAGAGCAGTAGAAATTGAGATCGGGGATCTCACCATGAATGAAACAAGTATGTATTCCTTTGTCTTCCCCTTAATCCATGCCATGCCACTCAAACATCTCTTCCCCTTTTTGTTATTATCCAAATAGGGAACGTATGCAAATAATGATCTTGACCACCACGAACCAATATCATACTTCCAATCTAAGCCGTCTAATGCTTCAAATCACCCACCATTACGTATCATAAGAAAAATGGATCCAAAACAGTAGAAAACTCCAACTAGTAGTAGTAATAATGATCAACAGTAGTAAAAATCAAACAATTACCCTTGAGTGGTGCATGTAGATGGTTAAACATTTAACAATAAGCTTCCCCTAAAACCCATATGTTAACCATCTTCTTGATTCTTTAAATCTGTAGACTCCATGTAATGATCACTTGTGAAGAAAACCAAATATAACGAATTTGATGAAGAAGTAGAATTTCCCAAACTTGTGTCTTAAATCTTGTACTATCCACGGAACTCCATACTTATACGAAACACCAAATATAAGTAGACCGCAATCCCTTGACAAAATCCTCAACTAATATGAGACACCGAGCACTACAATGTAACTCCTTTAAGTGATAGCCAATGTGTGCATAGAGCATCATAAGAAAAATCACACATTGCTAGATTCATCAAGCTATATGATAAGAACACAAACACAGAAACTCAACTACAACATCAAATAAATGATATTCAACCTTCTTCGTAATCAATTAATCTATAAGAATCAAATACGAGCCTTTTTGAATCCTTTAAGAACATAAACTTCTTCCGTAATAAGTGAACCAAATAACCATTCGTGTGTGTAATCCAAAATCAATCAAATATACTTCCCTCCTTGTTAAGTAAATCATGCATATATATTGAACCATAAAACTTTATACTTGTCTCCATAAATCATTAAATCGTGAGCTTAAAAGAACGATTACCTTGGATCAATACTTTGCAAGAACGATTACTTGGAATGAATCTGACGATGCTTTGAGGCATAAGCGATGCTTTAAAAACTCCAACAAGCTTTCGAACAAGCGGTGCTGCGGTACTTTCAATAATAACGAGACTTTCAACTTGGATAGCAAGCGTTTTGCATAAACCACAGCGATTTCTTTGAAAACTCACATCGATGCTTTGAACTTAGAGCAATACTTTAGCGGTGCTTTCACATAATAGCTCGGATCAAAGATCCTTCGGTGGAAAGTTAGATGAGTATATAGAGAACATCCACAAAAATTTCGTCATGATCCAACGGTTAACGAAAAGTTATGATCGTTTCAAGACAATCTTGTAGTAACCTTACGAATTTTCTGCAGCAGACTTGACGACTTATAACTTTTAATTGAGAGGTCTAATTGACAATCCCTTTGGTGAAACTTTAGATGGATATCTTGAGATGCACTAGAAAAATTTTAGCTCGATCCAACGGTTCAATAAAAGTTATGCCCTCTTGAAAACGACCTGCAGAAAGTTGCGAATTTTGTAAAAATCGATTTTCTTCCTTCTTTTCGCCAAGAAACCTTGTGAATCCCTAGGTAAAGAGCTCCCAAGCTCGATACCAATTGATAGAAACTAAGAACGTGATGAAGATAGTTTCTTGATCGTTTATGAGCCTTAGGGTTTAACAATAACAATGACAATACGCAGCGGATAAATAAAAACATAATTGTTATTGACACAAGGTTTTCATTCACTAACACTAACTAATCTTAGACGTTTATAGGAACACGTCTACTAACTAAACTAATAACCTAGGCGTTTACAAGACTATACGCCTAGGACACACACACACCTTTACTAGACGTCTACATTATGGAAGACTTGTTTAAAACCTACACCCCATGTCCTCTTTATATACTAGAGGATTAGGGTTTACAAAATACTACAAAGGACTAATAAATAAAACTTCTTTTGCAAGCAAGTCCTTCCATCTTTTTGTAGGTTTCCTTCTTGTCATATTAAGTCCCTCTTGTTTCATTCTTTTTGTCTTATCAACTCAAACGTATAATTCCCAACACATAATTCTAAAAAAAGAAAAAAAAAATGAAAAAGAAATATATTCACTTTCGTAGGAATCACGATTGCATTTAGCGTATGCAACAAGCCTTTTAAACCACTTGGTATCCCAAGTAGACGAGTGTAGTCTCGTGAGGGCTTACACGGAACATACCCACAAAGTTCATTTGAAAACTAATACAAGGTTATTGTGTTTAAAATGAAAGAAGTAATCTGAGAGATGGTTAGGTCGTAACTCCGAAGAGTTACGCGTAACTAGGCAAAACACAGCAAGCGCGCAAAAGCGTAGCTACGGCGTAACCTCCGAGTGGGATTACGCCGTAATTGTAATGCTTCTAAAGTTACTGCGTAAAAGAGCACATTACAGGCGTAACCATGAGAATGAGTTACGCGTAACTCTGTCGGATCGACATCTTTGCGACAACAACTTTTCTTTGTTTCTGCAAAATGGTTAAAACACAAAACCCAATGAAATGGAAATAAAACAAATGAAAGGGATAATTGGGTTGTCTCCGAAGAGCACTTTTCTTTATTTACGAGTCTTTAAGTTAGTCTCAAAGCCTTGGGGCTTTATGGTTGCCTTTGGACTTGGCCAACTTCCTCCATGTCCTTCATTAAGTTATGTCTAACCCAAGCGACGTTGGTAGCAGTGCGGAGGTATTCTTTAGTCCCTATCTTCCGAACTTTGCGAAATTTTTCGTCCGACCCCAAATGATACCTAGTGAATTCATATTTTTTGGCAACAATCGGTGGTGGTTTTTTATATTGAATGCCAAGAAGCTTGCACCTCCTTTGCTCATACTCTTCATCTTCTAGGTCAGTTATCTTTGTTGTACATCGTCGCTCCTGGTGATCCATGATTCCTTTTATGTCATAATCATTGGAATTGGTTTCAACTAAATTCTCAATATGCCTATACTTGCAATCTTCTCTTGTGTCCTCTTTGTCATCATTTGTTGAGTTACCCGTATCTTGAGGAGTCTCTTCATCCGGATTATCTTCGTTCATGCAGTCCTTCCAAATTTTATTTTTAGTGGAAGTATCCACTTTTCCATATTTGATTTTTATCCAATTGTTAAATCTTAACCTATCTGACCATTGTACCTCGGTTCTTCTATTGTCAGTTGTTGAATTCCATAGAAATTCGTTAACTCCTACTCTATCTGCACTACTTCCTCCATTACAGTTGTCATCCTAAGGATTGCAGGAGGCCCAAGAATCCCCATCAATGGTTCTTATTATTTCACACCAATGCTTTCGATCATTGAGCCCATGATCCGTGGTTGAATTATTTGTTGCTTCATGATTATTATCAGGGGTTTCACCGTGGCTAAGATTAGTCCAGATTTTTATTTTATCATCATCGCCAACTTCCCTATACATGATTCGCACCCAAGCTTCGAATATTATTTCTGTCATTAGTCGAGGACCATAAGTACTTGTTGTTTTTTACTCTTTCTTTGTCATGACCACCGTCACAGACGTCCACATAAGGGTTACATGAAGCCCAAAGATCATATCCTTTATCGTTGTCAATAGGGATAGCCTTGCACAAATGGTATTTTAATTTGGAAAAGTACTTATAATCAACTTTCTGAACTTCGTGCCACACGTCTTCAGACTCGTTTTCCTTTGTTTTCGAGGCGTGGCCGTGATGTATTTTTCCATTGTCGTATTCTTTGACTTTCCTTCCCTGCATATTACGATCATTAGTAGTACAGTGCTTGTGTGTGATGGTGGTAGGAGTAGTTTTGTTTTTTCCTTTCTTGATAACACAAACAGTTTCGACAGGGTGACATTTTCCAACGTCATCCATATTTAGGGTAAGTTTTCTATCGTTGATTTTTAATGTAATGATTTTTTTGAAAACATTAATCTTTGCACGTGCAGTGGCCATAAGGGGTCTGCCCAAAATTAATGGAATGTCGAGATCTTCTTCCGTGTCTAAAATAAAAAAGTCGATAGGAAGAGTAAAATTATTGATTTTGATGAGCACATTCTCAACTACCCCTCTAGGTATGCTCACCGTTCTATCAGCCATTTCAATAGTCATGCAAAGGGGTTTGATAGGACCAAGTTTTAATCTTTTGCACATGGAAAATGGCATGATACTAATACTAGCCCCTAGGTCAGCTAAGGCATTGATATTATGTAAATTATTAATAGAGCAAGGGAGAATGAAACTTCCTGGGTCTTTTTCCTTAAGAGGGATTTGATTCAGGATAACTGCAGAGCATCTGGCGTTTAACTTTACTTCATTCTCCGTAACAACTTCTATTTCCTTATGTTGTTCTTCCTTCAAAAAGCTCGTGCTGTCACATTTTATGATAGCTTGTTTTTGGAATCTGGAAAGCTCCTCTTCATCGTACCTGAAAGAGGTATAGAGAGGTTTTCCGTTGTTGGAAAATATGGCTTTACAGAAACTATCATCACATGAACTGCCTTGATTAATTTCATTTCCCTTTATCCCGGGTTCCTTTTCATTGTCTTCTAGATCCTCATGACGAGCAAGGAGTGTGGCTCTTGTTTCTTGAAACTTTTTGAACACTGCGTCCCTGCTGGCCTGACGCTTATTATCTTCTTCCAGATACTTATTTATTGATTCCTCGAGTGAAGGATTTTTTTGAAAGAATTCTGATCATAACCTTGATTGAAGGGTTTTCCTTCTCCATACATAACCTTTTCGATTTGGGGGCTTATATTTTTCATAGGGAATCTCTGGTCAAGTTCCCTCCTCCACCTGTATCGCATCCTACTTGAATAGCATGCACATTTTCCTGGAGCTTCTTTATATCTCTTCCAAGGTTTTCCAATTTGCTTGTGATGGTGGCAATGCTTACGGAACCTCTGTCCAGGCTTCAGCTGCTTCCTCCATCGTGTCATTTTTGAGAGTGATCGGCAAGTTTTTGAATGGCTTCAATGGCGAGAGCAAGAGTCATACCCGGAATTGGTCCTTGGTAGTCCAGCATTTGTCTTGTAGTCACATTGATTCATTTGTAAAAGATGTTGATTTTTTGCTGGTTGTTTAGATCACGCATAGGACATTTGTAGAGGAGATCATTGTATCTTTCCCAGGCTTGATACAATGTCTCACTGTCATCTTGTTTAAAATTGTGTATGTCCGCGAGTTGTCTTGATACTTTAGATGGTGGACAATACCGTTGAATGAAGTATCTTTTAAGGAGAGCCCACGTATCAATTGTTCCAGCTGGTAATCTATTAACCCATATTTTAGCGGGTCCCGTAAGAGTGATAGGAAAATTTTTGAGCATAACTGCATCCTTTGAAACTCCTGGCATATTGAACAGGCTAGTGATATATTCAACATTTTCGACGTGTTCGTAAGCATCTTCCGAGGTATTTCCAGAAAAAGGACTTGCTCTTAATTCCCTCATGAATTATGGTTTTATCTCGAAATCAATATTAGCTCCAATTGCCGGTCTTACGAGCCCCGACCCTTGTTCTTCTCTTGTCAACGCCAAATATTCCTCAAGAGTGAGGTCATCAATGTTAACAACTTCCATGGTACCTGAAACTTGAAAAGAGATCCTGAGAATTTGAGAAAATTTTAAAACAAAACTAAAATGAAAGACTTAATAGAAATCCAAATATAACTCCCCGGTAGCGGCGCCAAAAACTTGATGCAGGTTTTACAGACCAGGTTTTAATATTTATAATTACTCGTTATACCTATGGTCTACCCTAATGCACTAACGGGCAGTGTACCCGGTCGTGTGTAGTGTAGTAATCTGTAAAACCGAGGTCGTCCCAAGAGCTATGTGTGCGGATTTAAACTAAGTCTAGGTGTCATAGATTTTAATATGATTTCGATATAATTAACTACTAAAGCAAATAAAGGTGAAAGATGTGATCAATAAAGGAGAGTGGTGCTAACCTAGTTACTCATCCTAATTAGTAGTGTTCACGTCTAATTACTTTCAATTACTTCAGGTGGGGTCAAAGTCGCTAGGGCGACATTTGGTCGATTCGTCCTAACCTATCGAGAAAGGGTCCCACCGAGAAATCAGGTGCACCGTCATAAGTCCGATTGTTCTGGTCCCTAAGCCAAGTCACTAAGTACCGCTACATGCTAGATTTATAATAATGAGTGCCCGGCGCTAGCATCTTAAACACTCACCCTTACTTAAGTTCATCCAAGCGGTAGGTGATCGGTTGGTCAAATCGCACAAGTAGAAAGGGTCGTCGGTTGGTCATATCTTACCCTTCCGTCTCGGTCTACTTACTTAGGGTCAGTTGGTCATATCTCCTAAGTAACTAGCCTCTACCGCCATTCAAAACTACCGAAACAAGGGTAGCTACCAATAAACTATGCATGCATACACTTAGAAATAATCATACGGAAGCAATGTAAACGCAAACAAAACAATTAAGGAATCATAACTAGGCCAGCACCTAGAGGTGCTTAGCTGCTCATATTAACTATAACAATCGATTCAAATTTTAACGTTACGAAATACATGAACTGAAAGTAAAGAAAAGATAAAAAGCTAATGCTTATCGTAGGGGAGTGATTTCTACCTTGGAGATAGCTCTGTATGCTCCTCTAGATTTGCCTTCGACTTCTTCTCACGTTTTCTGAATGTTGTGTGTGAAATGGGATGATTTCAAATCTTTGGAAATCGTGGGGTATTTATAGGCGGATCCGGTTACTGGCGTAACTAATTATAAGAGTTACTCCGTAACATACAATTCTTCGTAATTTGCACTAATAATCTTTGGTTCTGGCGTAACTATGAAGGAGTTACGCCGTATCTTCAATAAATCTTGGTTACGCCGTAATTGATGCAAGAGTTACGGCGTAGAGCTTGCGGCGCGCGGAACCTCATTTGACCTAGTTGGTTCGCCTGTAATCTTTGGGAGAGTTACGCGTGTCTAACATTAAGTTGGTTTTCGAGTAGCGCTTTGAGTTACGGCGTAATGTGAGAGAGGAGTTACGCCAGTAACTTCTTCAAAGTGAGCATACTATGATAAATCTTCAATAAACTTTCCAAATCCGCGTCTCTTTAGCTCCAATGCTCGTATTTTACCTGAAAGTGAAATATAAAGGAAAACAAGCATAAATTCATATAAATGATATAAAATACGAGCATTGTCGGGGGAAATTGACACTTATTATTCAGGACTATTTGATGTTATCAAATATCCCCCACTTGAACTCTACTTTCCTTCAAGTAGACCTTATTAGATAGATTCCTAAACACGAAAAGTCATTCGTCACAGATCCATCAAACAAAAAAAAATCTTAACCAAATATTAGCCCTAGACACAACCAACTACTCACTATCTCTCCACAACACTCGCGATTTAACAACTATCATAGATCTGAATTAAAAAAAAAGGATCTCAGAACTGTTCCTTCGTGCTTCACAAGGTTTTATTTAAGATTGTTACAATTCTTAAAACAAAATGAAAGAACAAATCATCACTGATCCCAACACAAAACTGAAATTAAAGAATTTATAAAAGATCTCTCATTAATCTTTCTTGTTTCTCATAACCTATATATATATATATATATATATATATATATATATATATATATATATATATATATATATATATATATATATATATATATATATATATATATATATATATATAAAATACGCTAAAGATTTTTCATCATAGATCTTTGACTTTGGTAATATTCTAATGTATTAAGAAGTAACAAACCACATCGGTTCATTCCTTCTTTGATTCGTTTAAAGACAAACACAAAACGGTACTGATAGGAGGTTTGGGGTAAAAAAAACTTCCTTTTCTACGAGCAAGTTTTTCAACCCTCTAGGCAGTGTACGTAATCGTTGTAGTGTAGTATGGGGTAAGCCCAGGAGATTGATTCGTTCTCTAGGGGAATAGAGATGCTAGAAAGAGACGTATGACGAGAAAGTGAGGTTGAGGGGGATTCTTTTTAGTCCTTTTTATGTTTTTAGAAATCAAGGTAAATATCTCGGGTATAGGAGTGGGGGGTGGTACTTCTACCAATTTTTACTACTTTTAATTACTACTTAGTAATTAACTACTTGATAAGAGACAACCTAACAATAATCAACAACTAGGTTTCATAGATCTAAGCAAACACAAGGATAATTTAGCTACTCATAGTAAACAAGCAAGCATACACACATACAATTAAACATGGGGTAGACATAATGATAATATGGATAAAAAAAACTTATCTTATGATGTAAAATAGGGTATGGAACCATAAAATACTATCCAAGTCGGACTACAACTGAATTAGGGTGTGCTCTCCAAAGTTCTACCTCTTAGATACATAAAAATCGAATTATATATATAGATTAACAAATGCGACGACTTCACCTTTTGCTATTGACACCGTCAGGTCGCCGTCATTAGGGTTTTGTTTGGACCAAGTCATCATTGGGACGGCGTCAGTTGAGAAGCGTGACACCATCAGTCTTCATGAAGGACGTCGTCTGAGATGGGTTCTTGGGCACCTGGTGTGGAAAATGAAGGAGACGCCTTCCAGAGTTTAGGCGTGACGCCGTCAGGTTGTAGAACCAAAATTTGTTCTGAGTCGTCACTTGTATTCTGATCAGATTTCTTGATGAGGGACAACGTCGCCCTTTCATTGGGACGCCATCAGGTGCACTAAATGGCCTTTGATCTTGACTTTGCCATTTTCTTCATGTTTTCGTTCCTTTTCGTCCAAATATGCCTCATTCAAACATTTTGCTTCCAAAAGACCTAAAATGTGAAAAGGAACGATTTTAAGTAGTAACGGATATAAAATGTGTCAGTTTAGGGCTTAAATGACCCTCTACAAACGTGTGTTTTAAATCCTTATGAAATATTCCTACACTTGGAATTTGCTTGTCCTCAAGCAAATGTGCTTTTGGCCAATCAATTTATAAGTTAGGGGGCATGAAGCATTGGTTTAATATAGTCTACAACAAGTACAAATGCCACAATAGTCATAACAAGCACAAAAAATATATACTAGCACCTCACAATTGGTGTTTGGATTCTCTCATCTCTCGGGTTTATATGAAATATAATATGAATGAAAATGGAAGATAAACACTCATTACCTGGCATAGTACATAGATTACCATAGGCTTGAGAATAGATCAAACCTCTACCGCTTTGGCGTAAGCACCTAGGAATAATTATCTAAGAGGTCTTTACAATGGGTTGCAACATTAGGCTTAGGGTAGGGAAGTAAATGGTTTTGTTGGATAGGGATATTTAGTGGTGGCAAGTCAAAAATCTTATCTTACAAGCATGTAAAGCGTGGCGTTGCTAAGCCAAGACTCGACTCACTAACGCTAAACTACTTGAAGCAAAACATAAACATAAACTTGAAAACATAAACATAAAGATAGAGGTCGGATGGTAGCCCGTATGTTTTTCTAATTTCTTTCATTTTTTGCATACCTTTTTACTCTACCATCCTCTACGATAACATCAAAATAAAGGGATTTATAGGAGCATCCCTACACTTGAGTTTTTATTTAACTAACACTAATTAACCCGGATTGAAAAGATCAAAACACTTGGAGTACTTAATTACGTAGACAAAGGGAATTTGAATTTACCGTTCTTTCCCGTTACTCCATAAAGTATTACTTTAACCCATGAGTCCTAATCGTTCCAAAACTGTTTACAAATGATATGACTCGACTTAGCAACCATGCAAGTAACTAGATAATTGAACTAAGGGTTTAATAATGATAACAATAATGCACTAAAGATGAGTGCATACAAGGTAGGCTAAGGCGATTTGGGTGTAACATTTGGGGGTGGATTGTAAACAATGCTCTTCATTGATATTCTGAAAAACCGAAACATCACGAGAACCGTGAAAAGGATAGGTTCTGAGGGGTTAACTAGGGGTATCGTATACTAAAGATGAGTACATCAAAAGGGTGTGGGGAAATTTACTCAACCGATGTGGATGACGTAATTAAATTACAGGTTTAAAAGAAGGGTTATCCTAATGCCTCTTATCATTTATTTAATCCTAACTAGACAAATGTAGTCTCACTAGCGATCTCAGAATGCATCACAAAACAAGTTCTAGAATCTATTATACTACCGGTACACTCACTAAGCATTAAATATGAATGCTTTTATTACTATAGATCTAGGGGCGAACCTCACATTTTTGGGGTGGAATTTGAGTGGTAAACAATTTTTTGTGCTAGTCATATAATTCCTATCCATGAGACGCTTTATTAAGACTAAAGTTTAACTCGTAAATGCTATAAATTTTTTTAAATTTGGTGCTAAAATTGCTCTAACAAATATGTGGAAAAGTAGAAGGGGGGGCTGAATAGTTTTGCCGATTTTAAGTTAGTTTCAAAAACTTTTAGATTCGATGTTATGTGAAATCGTATGAATGAGGAGATAGTATAGATCTATGAGTAATGCAAGTAAAGTAAGTAAAGTAAAGGATAGAAATGACCCAACCGATTTATAGTGGTTCAGCTACAAGGACACCTTCCTTGCCCTACTCCCCTCCCCGATTCACCTACTCAAGAGTTCAAGAACTATGTAAACAAACTCCTTCAACTTGGTGGAGAAGCCTTCACAACGTTTCTTACACCTATTTCTGGTACAAAGCTAACTACCGAGTCCGTAACACGGAGGATCAAACCAACACTATTATAACACAACAAGTATATGAAATATGAAATACAAGATCTTTGCTACAGAAATCTTGCGGAGGAAAAATCAATCAAGGACCCCTTGCTTGGATGACTTGTAGAATGCTCGTGATCTCGCCTTAGAGAAAGACCTATATAAGAATCACAATAGAAGAAAGAAGAACAACTCTCTAGATCAAGTGATCTTTTGTTAGAAGAGTGTAAGAATATATGAGAGAGTTAGTAAGAAGAGGGGTATGTAAAAATGAAGAAATAACTCCAGGGATCCGTGAGACGCTCCTTTTTGCCCATGGGTTTTTGGGTTATGGGTCATGGGTCATGGGTTATGGTTTGAACCATGGGTATCTAAGTAGATACAATGTATCAAATAGATGCAATGCATTTAGTCAAATGGGTATGGGTTAACTCCATGGGATATGGATATGCTCCATGGGTATGGGTCATGGGTTGTGGTTTTTACCTATCCTAATAAACTATTACAACAAATGAATTATTACAACAATTTGTATTAAATGACTATATGTAGATGCTTTACAAAAATAACATGTATCCTTATAGTTTTACTTACGATAACATTATATTTGTTATCAACAAAACACAAAGAGATCGCTAAATATTAATAAACGTTTTTACAGTTTATTTGTATTAACAATCTCCCCCTTTTTGTTGATGACAAAACATAATGTTATGATGTGTAAAAATTAAGATTAGATGTATATTTTGAAAGCATAAGTTTTACTTCTTCTCCCCCTTTTTGTCGAAACAAAAAGTGACCCTAATGAAGAAATAAAAATGTGGAAAAATAGTCCACGAATCTCTAACTCTTCCTTGACGGTAGCTCCCCCTAGAATGGGGCGTCAAGTGAGAAAATAAAATTACCTACAAAGAAATGGTTAGTAGTAACATGCATAAATAATCTTGTGATTGACGAGAATCAAGATTGGGAGCCAAGGTATGTAAACAAAGCCTTGTAATAAAATAACAAAGTGTAGTGGTATTTATGCCATATACAAGCATGTAAAACTAAGAACAAGACTTGTTCTAAAAATGACTCAAAAGAAAATACTAAAAATAATAAAAATGATTCCTTCCATGTTTGCATAAGGTTATGGATGGAAGTTTTGGTGAGTAATGATGTTGATGCGATCAAGGATGAGGTTAAGTATGACTCGCATTTCTTCCCTAATTTCTATTGCAAGATCCCTAGTGGATTGACAATGTTCACAATGTAAGTGATGTGGATAATGAGTGCGGAAGTTTTCCGGGTTATTTTGATTTATGAGATGCGGAAGTTGTGGTGGAAAAGTTAGAAAATACGGATCAAAGTCTGGAATGTTTGGAAGTGGTGGTGGAAAAGAACCTAGATGTTCTTGTAACACAATGGGAGCTAAAGGTGGTGAGGTTTCAAGGTCTTTGAAGATTGTGTTTGGAGAAGTGGGAGGTGTCAAAAAGACTAGTTCTTTTTGCTTGGTTTGTTGAGATCTTGTTGGAGTCTTAAGGTGTTCCAAAAGAGTGACCTTAGGTGGGGATTTGATGGGTGATGAAGTTGGTGTACTTGTTGGAGATGAAGGAGGTGCTATAATGGAAGCATTTTGTGGTGAATGAGTGGTTGGTGATGAACCATTTGATGATGGTGTTGTTAAGCAACAAGGCCGGATGCTAATCCGTGCGGATTTTCTTGATTTTGGTGGTGGTACTTTGGAAGGTGGGAGGACAAAATTTTGGATTTCTTGTAAGGGATTGTTTGCACTAGGTGATTCATCAATGTTGGAATGATGATGTTTGTTTATGAAGTTGAGAGTGATGAGTATGCAAGCATTTTGGGAATCCTATTTATAGAAAAATAATGCATTGTAATGAATGCTTGACCCAAAATGTGGATTAAATCTAATGATTAGATATGAATTTAAGGCATGTGATCATGAGAACACAAGCATTAAGTAGCATACTCCAAAAAAAATATTAAAAAGATGATGAAAATATAGAAGTTTTCATTCAAAGTGAGAAAAATAGAAGATAATTTTAGCTTCTGTCTCACGGATCCCACGGATCCTTCCCTTGAGGGAACCGTCCAACATTAAGGCTGGGATCTGTGGTACTGGTGACTCAGGCAACTCTAAAATTTCCTTTTTGGAAACATTTGTGCCTAGTGTGTGCCTATATGCAAACCATTTGGAGTTGCGGTTATCTCGAATCCTAAAACGAAAAGAAAAATAAACTAGAAGTGAAAAAGGCATACTATTATGTGAGATAACCCGAGTGCTCCTAATTCATTGTTGCTTAAATGAATGTACCCGAAAACACATATTAGTTATGTGTCCTCTTTAGCATTCAAAAGACATGAGATGCAATGAAAACGTGTTTTTACTTTGTATTAATAATGAAAAAGTGGTTTGTCCTAGACGTGAGAAATGGCTTTTATGAAATTGATACGGGAAGAGGTATCCTTTTAGATTTTTTTTTGAAAAGAGATTTCTTTGTGTTAATAAAACTTTTATCCTTAAAAAGAAGTAGGTATGCAATTACGTGTTTGCAAAAGGTACTTGCCTTGAAAAAATAAGAGAAAACTGTGAAAGTACGAGTTATAAGCAAAAACTTATCTTGGGTTTTGAAAATTCCCGTATTGCTTGCGAGTTGTGTGTGAAATAGAGATCATAGAATCAGAAAGAAGAAGGCTAGTGTTGTCTTCGGATGCTACCTTCTTAATAGAGATGTTCCCCTTTTGAACATTGTCTCTTAAGAAGTGATGACGAATCTCTATATGCTTGGTGCGAGAGTGCAATACCGGATTCTTGCTTAAGTTTATTGCACCTTTGTTGTCACATAGAATGGCTATGTCACTTAGGTGAATGTCGTAGTCGACTAACTCTTGTTTCATCCATAGTGCTTGTTGGCATGCTTTGCCGGCGGAGACATATTCGGCTTCGGTTGTTGATATGGCCAATGCCGTTTGCTTCTTTGAGAACCAAGACGTTAAACAACATCCCATGAAATTACATACCCCACTTGTACTTTTTCGGTCAACATAATCACCTGCATGGTCAGAATCTACATATACAATTGTTTCTACCCCCGTACCCTTAGGATACCACAATCCTAATTGAGTCGTACCCTTAATGTATCTAAATATCCTTTTGACGGCTTCTAGATGTGATGTTTTAGGATCTTCTTGAAACCTAGCACATAGACAAACACTAAACATGATATCCGACCGACTAGCCGTAAGGTAGAGAAGACTACCAATCATGCCATGATATTTTGTGTTATCAACGGATTCACCGTCTTCATCTTTTGTGAGTTTAGTGTCGGATGACATTGGTGTTTTTATGGGTTTTGACTCTTCTAAACCAAATTTCTTTAACATCTCCTTTATGTATTTAGATTGATTAAAGAAGATACCATCTTCTACTTGCTTGATTTGTAGACCAAGAAAGAAACTAAGTTCTCCCATCATACTCATCTCGAACTCGTCATGCATGATTTTAGAGAAATCATCACACATGTCTTGACAAGTAGATCCGAATATAATATCATCTACATATATTTGAACAATGATTATATGTGACTCTCTTTTCTTAGTAAAAAGTGTGTTATCAACTAACCCCATGGTGTAGTTGTTTTTGATTAAGAATAACTTGAGTCTATCATACCAAGCTTTTGGAGCTTGTTTAAGACCGTAAAGAGCTTTCTTTAACTTATACACATGTTTAGGTTTTTCAAAATCGATGAAGCCCGGAGGTTGAGCTACATATACTTCTTCATTAATAAAACCATTTAGAAAAGCACTTTTGACATCCATTTGATAAAGCTTAAGATCATTAGCACAATCATAAGCAAGAAGTATTCTTATAGACTCTAATCTAGCCACGGGGGCATAGGTCTCATCAAAGTCTATTCCTTGTTGTTGATTATACCCTTGGGCAACGAGTCTAGCTTTGTTTATAAACACTACACCATTTGCATCTAACTTGTTTTTATATACCCATTTGGTTCCTATTATGGTTTGATTACTAGGTGAAGGGACGAGTGTCCAAACATCGTTAGAAACAAATTGATTTAACTCTTCTTGCATAGCCATTACCCAACTCTCATCTTTTATGGCTTCTTGTGTATTCTTAGGTTCTATGGTTGAGACAAAACAAAATAGGCTACTTTGGTTTTGGACTTAAAACCTTAAGGTTCTTTCATTTAACTTTCCTATGACCTTATCTACGGGGTGATCTTTAAACTCTTTAATATTTATGATTTCATTATTTAAAGGTTCTTCTACTTCGTTTGTCTTTTTCTTTATTTAAATAGCTTCACTCTCGACAATCTCGTCATCGACAAGAGGTAGAGTAGGTTTGGGGTGGAATTTCATCAAATTTTACGTTTAATGATTCTTCAACCTTCATTGTTTCTTTATTTAATATGACATATGCTTTGCTATTAGGAGAGTAACCTAAAAAGATACATTCGGTTGATTTAGGATCAAATTTTGTAAGGTAATCCTTAGTGTTAAGTAGAAAACATTTGCTACAAAAGACTCTAAAGTGATCTAACGTAGGATTTTTGCCTCGAAGTAACTCGTATGGAGTCTTACCTAAAAATGGTCTAATTAAGACTTGATTAAGTATGTACGTTGATGTATCAACGGCATTGCACCAAAACTTTAGAGGTATGGATTGCTCATTTAGCATGGTGCGACTTATTTCTTGTAGGGTTCTATTCTTTCTTTCAACTACCCCATTCGATTGTGGAGTGCGAGGAGCCGAGAAGTTGTGAGTAATACCATCAGCGTCACAAAAGGCTCCAAATTGCACTTCATTATCGAATTCCCTACCATGATCCGTTCTAATAGACACTATAGGACTTCCTAATTGTCTTTGGATTTTCTTACTTAATATTTCAAAGTAATTGAACGTTTCAGTTTTGTTCTTTAAAAATTTAGTCCATGTGTACCTAGAGTAATCATCCACTATAACCAAAGTGTAGTAGTTGCCTCCATAACTTTGGATAGCGGATGGACCAAATAAATCCATGTGTAGTAACTCTAGACACTTAGTTGTAGAAACCATGTTTTTAGATTTATGACTAGCATGGACTTGTTTACCTACATTACAAGCATGACAAAAGTGATGTTCGTATTTTAATTTTGGTAGATCTCTTACTAGATCTTTGGATGATAGTGATTGAAGAAGTCGCATATTGGCATTACCCAATCTTCGATGCCATAAGGTCAAAGTATCATCCATAGAGGTAAGACAAAGTTTGTCTTTAAGTTCATTACCAATTTTAATGACATAGACTCCATGTTTCCTAATTCCTCTACCTATAGTGATACCATTTTTCAATATCTTGCTACCGGTTTCGCTAAAAAGTACATTGCACTTTTTATCACATATTTGTCCTATACTTAAGAGGTTAAAGTTTAGGTTTTCTACGTGACACACATCGTTAATGGTTAGATATTTGTTAGAAATCGTACCTTTACCGATGATTTTGCTTTTGCTATTTCCAAATACCACATTTCCTCCATTGAAGGATTCATATGTGAAGAATAAATCTTTATTGCTGGTCATGTGCCTCGTGCACCGGCTATCCTTGACCCACTCATCCGGATCTAGGTCGACCTTTAAGCACACCTAAGACAACAATTAACTCTAAAGTTTGGTCCCCATTTGTTCATGGGTCCATTAGTGTTAAAAATTCCATTCATGTTAGGCATATATGGATAAGGTGAGAATGTGTTCCAAGGTGCAAAGTTTTGAAATGTAAAGCCATTTTGCATATTTGGATTCCATCCCATTTGATGTTTCTTGTAAAGCTTTGATTTTGTCTTGGAGGTGGTTGTCTAATAGTAACATGGGTTGGTTTCTTCTTATTAATAATAATAAAATCGGTTCTAGATGAGGAAGCTATATTATTACCATCGCTTGTTTCAAGACCCACGGATCCTCGGTCAGACACTAGCGGTTCCCTTTTTGTGGGATCCGTGACTACAGTGGTTTGTTTTTGTATTGCTTTTACGAATTGTGTTTCTTTGTTTTCACTAGTTGACGTATCAAGTTGCTGAAAACTTAAACCTTTTTGGTTGTTTCCTGTTTTAACACTATCTAATATCATATCTAGAGTATTAGTATTCATTCTAGCAATCTTAGAGTCTAGATGATCAACAAGTGTTTGAAGTTGAATGCAAAGTTCACATTCCCCACTTGCTATCTTCCCCTTTTCTAGACGTGTTAATTTTGCCTTTAACTCAATGACTTTCTTTTCTAAACGTTGGTTTTGGTTTTTCAAAAACTTGTTTTTGTTGATTACTTTTAAACTAATTTTGCAAAGTTTATCATATTCATTATGCAATGAGTTATCATCTAATGATGAGCTACTATAGTATTCGTGACATACCTCGTCATTTGCCATGAGACAAATTTCTTCGTCCTCCTCCTCGCTCATTCCCCATGAACCGCTCACGAATGCTTTTTGATCATCACGTTTGGGACAATTACTAATAAAGTGGTTTGGGTCCCCACATTTAAAGCAAGTGCGATCATCCCTTGCCTTCTCGTCCTCTTTGCTTTTCCGGAATCCTTTCTTGTCGTCATATGGTTGTTTGACGATCTTCCTTTCTTCTAAAGAACTTTTGAAGTCCCTTACCGCCATGGCATACTCCTCGTCATCACTATCCAAGAGGAGTTCTCTTCATCGCTGAGACCTTCTTGGCTTTAAGGGCAAGAGATTTGTGCTTCTCTTCACTTTTGAGGCTTCGTAATCTTTAGCGAGGACAAGCTCATAGACTTTTAAATTGCCTATGAGTTCATCAAGGGTGAGGATTGACAAGTCTTTTGATTCTTCGATTGCCGTCACCTTAGATCTCCACTTGGATGGAAGTGCCCTTAGATATCTCCTAACATGATTACGGCTAGAGAAAGATTCATCAAGTTCTTGTAAAGATGTAATTATAGTATTAAAGTTAGCAAAAGAATGATCTATAGTATCCTCATCCGATATTGAAAATTATTCATATTGTTGAACAAATAAATCTATTTTATTGCTCTTAACTTGTTGATTACCTTGATGAGTTACAACTAAAGAATTCCAAATTTCTTTAGAGGTTTTAAGCATTGAAATTCTTTCGAATTCCTTTTTGGGTAAAGCATTATATAAAACCATTTTAGCTTCACTATTTTTAGAAAGTTTTTTCTTAATATCATTGGTGAGTTTATCATGAGGTATGTTAACTAAATTTCCATTTTCATCTTTTGAAGTGGCTTCAAAATCGCCTTCAACAATGTTGTACCAAAGATCAATATCTTTTGACTTCACATACGTTTCGAATCTATTTTTCCAATATATAAAACCATTAGTTTCAAGTAGTGGAGGTCGTTGCATAGATTGCCCTTCCTTGTAATTTTCAGAACCCGTAGTGATCGAAAAGTTTTTAAAATACGGTTTACTTTAAAACTTTTTTAAACTTAGCTCTTGATGCCAATTGTGGAAAACTAGAAGGGGGGGGGGATTGAATGGTTTTGCCAATTTTAAGTTAGTTTCAAAAACTTTTAGATTCGATGTTATGTGAAATCGTATGAATGAGGAGATAGTATAGATCTATGAGTAATGCAAGTAAAGTAAGTAAAGTAAAGGATAGAAATGACACAACCGATTTATAGTGTTTCGGCTACAAGGACACCTTCCTTGCCCTACTCCACTCCCCGAGTCACCTACTCGAGAGTTCAAGCACTATGTCAACAAACTCCTTCAACTTAGCGTAGAAGCCTTCACAACGTTGCTTACACCTTTTTCCGGTACAAAGCTAAATAACGAGTCCGTAACACGGAGGACCAAACCAACACTACTATAACACAACAAGTATATGAAATATGAAATACAAGATCTTTGCTACAGAAATCTTGCGGAGGAAAAAATCAATCAAGGACCCCTTGCTTGGATGACTTGTAGAATGCTCGTGATCTCGCCTTAGAGAATGACCTATATGAGAATCACAATAGAAGAAAGAAGAACAATTCTCTAGATCAAGTGATATTTTTTAGAAGAGTGTAAGAATATATGAGAGAGTTAGTAAGAAGAGGGGTAAGTAAAAATGAAGAAATGACTCTCTATTTATAGGCAAATTCTTGCCATCATTGCCGGATCCCACGGATCCCTTGCTTGAGGATCCGTCTAGTATAACTCTGTGGATCCGTGAGACGCCCTCTTGCCCATGGGTTTTTGGGTTATGGGTCATGGGTTATGGTTTGAACCATTGGTATCTAAGTAGATACAATGTATCTAATAGATGCAATGTATCTAGTCAAATGGGTATGGGTTAACTCCATGGGTTATGGATATGCTCCATGGGTATGGGTCATGGGTTGTGGTTTTTACCCATCCTAATAAACTATTACAACAAATGAATTATTACAACAATTTGTATTAAATGACTATATGTAGATGCTTTACAAAAATAACATGTATCCTTATAGTTTTACTTATGATAACATTATATTTGTTATCAACAAAACAAAAACAGATCGCTAAATATTAATAAACGTTTTTACGGTTTATTTGTATTAACAAAATATTTCTCATAGTTTATTACACAATTTAATAAGGACAAGACAAAAATCAAATGAGTGAATAGTTTCTAAGTTCCCATTTTATTCTCCCTCCCTACACTTAAACTGAACATTGTCCCCATAGTTCTCCAAAAGTATCAAAGTTATGATAAAGGAAGGTAAGTTAAAAGAGAAAGAAACTAGTACTCTCCTGATTAGCTCGGTAGGATATGTATGAAGTTGCGGTTAAATCCTCCTCCAAGAAGAATGAATAAGTAATAAGCGTTGCTTCCAATATGTGTTTCTTCTTCTTGTCCAATATAACCTGCACACTTATAAGAAAACCAATTGAAAGTCGCGTAAAATCGGCGATGAAACTATATATAACAATGCTAAACTAGAAAGCGAGTAAGATATAATGCTTGTGGAATGGATGTTTGCAGTTTTTCTGGAAAATTAAGAATTGGGAATTTCCAAAAATCACAAGTTACACAGAAAACGAAACTGACATTTTGTTTCTACATGGCCTGACGTCTTCAGGTGTTAATCCTGACGCCGTCAGGTTGTCCTGACAAAAAGTGGTCTGATTCA
The DNA here is from genome assembly GCA_022545495.1 of Chrysanthemum lavandulifolium. Classification (NCBI taxonomy): domain Eukaryota; kingdom Viridiplantae; phylum Streptophyta; class Magnoliopsida; order Asterales; family Asteraceae; genus Chrysanthemum; species Chrysanthemum lavandulifolium. The sequence goes on along the minus strand of CM040238.1, from coordinate 173,855,711 downwards.
TTTTTCTGGAAAAATTTTGGAAAATTTACCTCATTAACACCTGGAAAAATTTCTGCAAAACATCCATTATGACTTGATACAAGCATTTAACTCTAACAAAAACACAAATATATTTCAATTATTGTTAATTTCATGTTCATGTTCTTGAAAACATATGTGATCTTCCCTACACTTATCTTTTTGTAAAATACCTTTATATGCTATTAAGACGTGGTTAAAAATAAAATAAAGCATTTTCACAAAGTCTAACATGAGAATAAGCAACAATGAAAAACAAACAAAACCCTTTTCTTTATTTATGAAACAAACAAACAAAACAAGCAAACAATTAAGCATGTGTTGCCTCCCACGAAGCCCTTTTCTTTATTTATGAGTCCTGTAGCTAGACTCGAAGTCGTGCTCCTACATCGTCTCATGCATGCTCACATGCCCATATCTAAGCCACTCTAATGTTCGTTCATCTTTCTTATAATCATCTCCTAACTCTAGACATTTTTTATAATACCTCTCATTTTTTCATAAGTATGTCTAAGTCCCATTTGTTTGTCTCTTTCACTAAGTAACGGAATAGGATCCATTCGATTACATGCCTCGATATCTTCGTGTTTAAACCTAGGGTGTGTACGGGGCATTTGATAGACAAAATCCCCAACTTCACTAGAGAATGTAATTAGACCATCAACCATTCGTTCATTCAACTTAGTCATTCTCTTAAAGGGCTTTCCAAATATCACGTGGGTGAGGCTTCTATCAATGAATTCTCCTAAGTCTTCTAAGACTATGAACTCTACCAAATAAGCAAAACTTCCAAGAAACACATGCAAGTGAGTGACCACATCAACAACATTGTTCCCTTGATAAGCTAACTCATTAACCTTAATTTTCTTATATAGATTCCTTGAGATTAAGTTCAAAGGTAAGAATGAATTTAAGTAAGCATCAAAACTTTCAAATCCTATTTTACAAGGAAATTGCATGTTGAAGGGACCATCTATCTCAATTCTACACCTAGGGTCAAAACATTGGGAGGGATCTTCTTCCATCTCAATCCTAACTCCATCGATGACTTCTCTTTGGTCAAGTGCCTCCCTGTCATCAAATTCCTCATCGGAATCCGAATCATAAAAAGGACTATTATGTTGCCAATTTATTTCATTATGCCCTAGGTGATTTCCAAAGTGGTGAACGGGTGAGAGATTTGGTGGATTCACATTCTCCATAGAGGAGATTGGGGCGGGTAGTGCAAAGTTTCTACGGCAAAAGATGCAAATCATGGAAAGTGATGAGATCTACGAACAAAAACACAAAGAAGGGGGATAGACTAAAAGGAAGCTAAGAAAAAGGAAAAAAAGCTCACTTGATAGGAATCAAGCGAGTAGACCTAAACGAGATAGAAATTTAACTAGCTATTCTATTCCCTGGCGGCAGCGCCAAAAACTTGATAGGAGGTTCGGGGTCGAAAATACTTCCTTTTCTACGAGCAAGTTTTTCAACCCTCTAGGCAGTGTACCTAATCGTTGTAGTGTAGTATAGGGTAAACCCAGGGGATTAATTCGTTCTCTAGGGGAATATAGATGCTAGAAAGAGATGTATGACGAGAAAGTAAGGTTGAGGGAGATTCTTTTTAGTCTTTTTTATATTTTTGAAAGCAAGTAAATATCTCGAGGTATATGAGTGGGGGGTGGTACTTCTACCAATTTTAACTACTTTTATAACTACTAAACTAATTAACTACTTGTACTAAGGATAGATTATGCTAATTGTAGGTGTGCTCGTATGATGATTAAAGATGTGTTTACTTAGATGTTCTTACGCCCAAGTTATTTCTTATTGGTCGGTTGAATTGTCACATCCTCATCTTAATTGGTGCGTTGTATTCCGTTTGGTCATAGGAGGGGTGCCTAATTCCCTAGTTTTATGAAATTTAACTCTCCTCTAGATTATCCGGGATCGGCAAGTATAAAAGTATCTCCCCCGAATATTCTATTATCCTTAAGCTACAACTCACGCAATAAACACAACGAATGTCCTAGGTGCACTCCTAAGCTTTTTTGCTATTTAGGACGTTCAAGCTTGCAACAATTAAAGAAGAAGCCAGTTTTCCTTACTCTTGCGTCTACCAATTAAGACAAGAGACAACCTAACAATAATTAGTAACTAGGTTTCATAGATCTAAGCAAACACAAGGATAATTTAGCTACTCATGGTAAACAAGAAAGCATACACACTTACAATTAAACATAGGGTAGACATAATGATAATATGGATAAACAAACTTATCTTATGATGTAAAATAGGGTATGGAATCCTAGAATACTATCCAAGTCGGACTACAACTGACTTAGGGTTTGCTCTCCAAAGTTATACCTCTTAAAATACAGAAAAATCGAATTCTATTTATAGATTTACAAATGCGACAGCGTCACCTTTTGCTAGTGACGCTGTCAGGTCGCCATCATTAGGGTTTCGTTTGGGCCAAGTCATCGTTGGGATGGCGTCAGTTGAGAAGCGTGACACCGTCAGTCTTCATGAAGGATGTCGTCTGAGATTGGTTCTTGGGCGTCTGGTGAGGAAAATGAAGGAGACGCCTTTCAGAGTTTAGGCGTGACGCTGTCAGGTTGTAGAACCAAAATTTATTTTGAGCTGTCACCTGTATTCTGGTCAGATTTCTTGATGAGGGACGGCGTCGCCCTTTGGTTGGGACACCGTCAGGTGCACTGAATGGCCTTTGATCTTGACTTTGCCATTTTCTTCATGTTTTCGCTCCTTTTCGTCTAAATATGCTTCATTCCAGCATTTTGCTTCTAAAAGACCTAAAATGTGAAAAGGAACGATTTTAAGTAGTAACGGATATAAATTGTATCGATTTAGGGCTTAAATGACCCCTTAAAAACGTATGTTTTAAATCCTTATCACCTAGGTGTTTACGCAAAAGCTGTGGAGGTTTGATCCTTTATCCAGCCTATGGTAATCTATTTGCTATGACAGGGAATGAGTGTTCATTTTCCCATTTTCATATTATTATATCACTTATACACTTGAGAGATGAGAGATTCCAAACACTTATGAGAGGTGCTAGTATATAGTTTCCGTGCTTGTTAGAATTATTGTTGAACGAAATGTGTTGTAAATTATCTTTAAACTAATGGTAAATTCCTCCGAACTTGTAATTTGATTTGGATAAAAGTACATTTGCTTGAGGACAACCAAATCTCAAATGTAGGGATATTTGATGAAGTGTAATTTCATATGCTTTTTAAAGGTCATTTAGCCTCTAAATTCATATATATATTTGATCAATTATTGCGATGAATCATTTCTATTTGAGTTCTAGGTACTTGGGAAGCATTTGCTAGAAAAGAACATGTTTTGAGCTCGACTGGATGGAAAAATGAAGAAAATGAGAAAAACACCAAAGAAATCATGAGAAGGCCTCGTGACGGCATTATAGCCACAACCTGACGCTGTCACCTTGGGGGTGCTGACCATACAGTCGATGAAGACGGTTTACCATGACGGCGTCAAAACTAGATTTGTGAAGGCTGAAGGCGTCACAGTGTGACAAATCGTAATTTCATGTCATTTATCAAACTTTGAAGATTTCACTATTTATCTCGGGAATTTACTATTCACTGGTTACTATTCATCATTTTTGAAGTCAGTTTGCGACTTTGAAAGGTTATTTTAAAATTTTACTATTCCTGAAACACTATTCATTCCTGGAGAAAAATCGCTATTCATGATTCACTATCCATCATTTTTCGTAAACTAGGTTTACGAGTATCAAATTCGCGTAACCGTAAGGGTTAAGCTGCGTATTAATGGAACATCATTGAGAACATTACATATAGACTAGAGTTAGTGTAACACCCCAACCCGACAAGGGTAGAAGTGTCACATTCTGATGTCATATCAGAACATACAAATAAAATTTTACAAGCGGAAGTCATAAAGAACCAAAATACAAAGTCATATAAGAGTATGATAAACGGTTGGTTAGTTATTAGCATGACAATAGGGGAATCAAACAATCACATATTAATCGTATAGTAGCAGGGCAAATGATAGCCACGTAAAAACATGTAAAAACATAATTAAATTCAATAATCATATCATAACCCGGTACGTGAATGGAACGATAGTCTGAAGTAACGGAATAAGAGTATGACAGATCAATGCAATGGAATGTATATCATGGTAGTAGAGTGAGTCACATAAGGGTATTAGGTAAAGGACAATCAATACAGGATATGGGCGTTGGGGAATACGAAAGGTACAATGTGGGTGTATCAATAGTGTAAGGTCTGTCAGAAATCCATCCCGAGCCAACAAAATAAACCAATATCAATAGTGGCAATAGTTGCCAATAGTATCCAATAGTAGCCATTGTATTCGGAGGGGTGACCTCGGAATACCAAACCAATAGGAGGGGAGACCTCAGTAACCAATGGAGTAGCTAGCTCCCAAAATGTGAGGGGGTGTAATGCACACACGCACCGCATCACCAAAACATATCATATCATATCAAATGCAAATCAAATCAAATCAAATCTAGGATGCATCCATACGCCTCCTGCAAAACAAATAGTGGCCAATCCAATACATATATCTGAAGTGCGCATTAATCAATACAAATATGGGGACGGTGTGGAACATCACTCAACCACACTAGAGTTATGCCATTGGTGCATCAATGACACGGACATGGAACCCCCATGCCTAGTTAATGGCTCGAGTATCAAACTGACAGGTCAAAGCAAAAGGTCCAAAGTATACAATATGTGAGTCATCATAATCAAAGGTTCAATATCAGTAGTTCACAAATTAAATGTTCATAACAATAGTCCAATATCAAGGTCCAATATCAAAAGTTCAATATCAAAGGACAATATTAAAGGTTCAATAGCAGAGGGGTCAATAGCAAAGGTTCAATATCAAAGGTTCAATATCAAAGGTTCAGTAGCAGAGTAAAGGTTCAATAACAAAATGGCAAGAGATCAAGGATGCAAAGAGATCATGAGAAACCTTATGAGGAAGGTCAGAATATCTGTACCTTAATCGAAGCAAGCCAAATAGGAAAGTAAGGTCACACGATGAATCAATCTTTCCGCCCGGAACCTATATGAATTAGATACGCTTATTAAGATCGGATTACTCATTTTTTACGGCTTTCCATTTTTAGCAGTTTTTTTCTCTTTTAGAACTTTCTATTTTAGGCAGGTTTCCATATTTAGTAACTTTTCAAAAGTAACTCTTCGTATTTTAATAAGTTTAGGTTACAAATGCTAATTAAATAAAATTAAGTCTATTAATAATAATTATCATGGTTTAGGGTTTAAAATGTAAATAATCCAAAATTAGGGTTTAAAGTGTAAAAATATCAAAGTCTAAAGTTCCAAGTGACAAGTAACTAAACTTCAAAATTCAATATTATTTTTATGATAGTGTAAGGTTTATTTTGTCAATTTATAAAAGTTAAGGGTTTGCATGCGACACTTACCAAAGCTTAGGGGTTAACATGTAAATTTAGTTTTAATATTTGCATGTGATATCGACCCGACACGGTCCGACGGTAAAGCCGTGACGTATTCGAAACACGACCTTGGTACGACTACGATACCGAGACTCGACCCGAGTATTCACACACGAACACACCCCTTTTTAAATCCGACATACACGCACCCATACTACTTCATTATTCGAAATTCCCATCTCGATACTAAACATCCCGAGACAATTACTCACATACGAACCTACCTCTATAGAACCCGAACCAAACGCGACCCTCGAAACTACTCATTCCATATTACGTGTCGAAACCTAACCTTAAGGCAACCCTCACCAAGACTCCATGATGTTCTTAGGTCGAGACCCCCTCATGGCCACTCAAATCCATTAGACCCAAGTTAAACCAAAACGAGACCTTTTTGATGATTCAAAACAGCAAAACACTATATGGTCGAATTGCATTGTTATCCCCTTCAAAATTTATGTGATCACAGTATACTTCATGTGACTAGTCTTATTATATGATTACATGCATGCATCCCTTATTTTATTCGAACCCAACAAAACCAATATGTTCACGTGTTTGTATTACATGATGTTATATATGTTGTGAGTATGTGAGGTCAACAAAATTCAAAACAAGGTGCTATATGTATGTCGACATGAAGGACTTCTCATTCAATATTTTATGTGTCAAGTTTCATGGTTTTGGGTAACATAATATTTGGCGTGTATATGCTTCATACGTATGACCGATAACATGAAACAAACGAGGTTTAACGAGACGTGAAAATGACCAGAAAAGTACCTTGTAGCGTGAGGAAAGAAGGAGGAAACAAGACCAAACAAGGCCAACCAATACTCCTTGTTGCCCAACAGAAACCTACGACAAGTAAGCAGTCCAAAACCCACGACAACCAGCAGGTCCTTCGCACCAATCTCACAATCACAGATGTTACTAGATGCCTTGCAAAGTTTCTTTGGAATCACCCTTGTGGTTGACAGAAAATGGAAGAAAGAATAGGGTTGCCGTCACTTGATGTTTAGGGTTTCATGTGCGTTTTATTTTGAATGTGAGATATATGAGAAAGGTAGGTAAATAAAATGAGATCAATGGAATTAAATGGCATTAAGGATGCGTGAGTTTGGCCGAGAAAAAGGGGAAACCAAAACTGATTTTCCAACTTTCCTAGTTACAATTGATGGGCTTTAAATTTTAAGTATAATGCCTTAGAAATATTATGTAAATTGGCCCATGTGTTATTATAAAGTGTAGTATGAATTTTAGATGAAAGTGTAAGTCGATCTTGCTTATCTTGTACACTATGTCAGTTATTTATACATTACGTTATAATGTACTTAATGAGTTTGACGTAATTTTTTCGTATTTCATAAATATTAAATTCGAGGGGTATAATGGTCTTTTCACATGCTTAGGATTTTTAGGGTTTTACAGTTAGTCTACATATCATCAGTAACATCATTTTCATATTAGTTCATGCATGGGTTTGCATATTTCATTAACGTATATTTATTTATTAAATAAACGCTATCGCACGATCATTTATTTTGAATAATTGATCCGACACTTTCGACAATTGTCTTGATATATTTTCATACTTATTTTAAGACTATAAAATTATATTATTAGTTTACCCGATGTTTTGGATTTATCTTGGTATACAAATTGTTATATATATATATATATATATATATATATATATATATATATATATATATATATATATATATATATATATATATATATATATATATATATATATATATATATATATATATATATATATATATATTCGACGGTTTTAAGTAAATTCTATTCGATAATTATTTATTCACCAATACTTGCAAGAAATACATTTTTATAATTTTTATGACTTCGATATATTTTATTTTGTTCCGTTAAAATCTATTTCTAGCTAACGCTACACTTAATAACTAATTATATGTACAAAATATACATATTACTTAACTTTAAATACAATGAATCATCAAAAGTACATCAAATCCCTTCCCATTTCACCTTGTCGACCTCCCCCACTTATCATTCTATTTCATTAATATCTTGTCTAATAGGTGTACACATATTCATTTTAACTAGATATTTAAGATATATATCTTATATACTAAGTTAAGAAAACATACAAATATCCTTAGAAGCAATTTTGCAAGAGAACACTCTACTTCTTCATCTCTTTGTGGTCGACCAAGGCATGAACACAAGAAGAAACCATTGATTTTTCAAGCTTCAAGCGTTAATCAAGTTCAATTAATAATCTAGTTAGGGTTTTGAAATAAAAACCTCAAGATTATTGGGTTACTAGCTCAAAAATTCATCATACTACTAGTAAGCTTTTCATAATTTTTACTACTCTTTTATACTCATTCTTGATATATTTCTATGATCTAGTAACAAAAAACATGCAAATATACTATGAATCATACCACTTTTTACTTGTTTTTAATACTTATTATTAGTTTAAACTATCCTATATTTATTCCCATGAAAGCTATCATTGTTGGTGAAGTTTAGGAACCCATGACACCCTAAGAAGGTGTATGGTAGGTTTAGAATAGCTTCGCTGTTGATTAGAATGGTTTAGAACAAGTTTCAAACTAGAAAAATCATTTTCGACGATATAAAATTTAGCTACTGTCACGTTTTGTAAAATCTGGAAAAATCAGTAGGTCAGAGGATATTTTGGCTTATATTTTCAGAAAATAGTCTTAAAAACGAAACCGTGGTCGCTTGAACGGGTTAAAACGGGTTTATAACGAAAAAGATACGCTCTTTTCAAGTTTAACGACGAAAACTAATTTTCTGGAATAGTATTTGCTGTCAAGGGTTTTTCAAAAGTCAAAAACGAGTTGTAAACATAAACTAGAAGAGTCGACTTATCAAAAATATATTAATACATACTATCACGATTCCGAGGATATATTAAACGAGTTGTAAACATAAACGATCTCTCAAACTTTTCCGAAAACTACTCATAAACTATATTTTTAGCTCGACTACCTTACTTGATCTATATTTTTCTTTATGATCGAGACTTCTATGATCAAAAGTTAAATGCTAAGACTTTTAGATATCGCTACAAGCATTCCAAAACCATTGAGTTTGTTTTCTAACATTCAATATTCACCAAGTTACGACTAGCTTTTCGAGGCCACTTAGCCATTTTCATGAATTGTGAAATTATATTGTTTTACGATGAAAAACTATAATTTCTTGATAAATCACTAAACGACTATCGTAGGATATTGTTTCAATGTAAGTACTTATAAAGTATTTTATAACATGACGAGATGTCATAAGCGTATATTTCGACGATAAACTTCATTTTCAAAAATGTACAAGTGGTATAGATTACATGTGAATTTGCATGTACGACATTGTTTCATGACTTACATTAGAACATATCATTCATATTAGGTTGCAGATAGAGATTGCACCTCATTTCAGTGTATCCACTTTTGTCATCATAATCATTGCATCAGGTGAGTCATAGCCCCTACTCTTTTAATAATTTTATTAAACTCTTTGGGGGAGATACATGCTACAACTTTTATCATGATCATAATTGTTTCAAAACCGAATGTTGTACCATATCTATTGTTCTTGATTGTGTGCTATTATTCTTCGTCGAATTATGTGCTATATCAGTTGACTACTGATACATTGATTCATGTACTATTGATTATGTGCTATGGTTCTACGTCGAGTTATGTGCTATATCAGTTGACTACTGATACGTCGAGTCGTGTACTATTGTTCTACGTCGAATTATGTGCTATATCAATTGACTATTGATACGTTAAGTGAGGTACTATTGAGAACTCATTTGACGATGTGTGCTTGAACATAAACTATAACATTTTGTGCAATGGGTTGTAAACACACAAGTTGCAAGTTTTGTATGGGCGGAACTTGGAACTGAGTGGATTTGCAATGCCTTTGCTGCATGAACGTTCTTTAAATGATTTTCATGATAACACAAACTCTATGAACTCACTCAACCTTTGTGTTGACACTTTTAGCATGTTTTATCTCAGGTATCTAGGCATACACTTCATGGCTTGCATGTGGACTTATCATAGAGTCGTGGTGACGACGCGTCTCACATGGGATTTATGCACTTTAAAAACATCGTTTGGCTTGTATCAAACTTATTTCCGTACATGTTGACTATCTTTTGGGACCTATACTTTGTAAACTCTGAATATTTTACTTAATCAAACGATGTATTTTCAAAACGACACTTTAGGTCGCTTCAATATAATCAGAATCGTGATGCTATGGCACTCACGCCTCAGGTATTCCATTCCGCTGCAAAATAGATATTTTGGGGGTGTGACACACAACTACGTCGGTTCAAAAACAAAACCCTAGAAGAGGGCGAGCTGACAACGTCACAACTTGCAAGTGACGCCATCACAACCCAAAAACTATATATATTTTCGCATTATTTTCATTATTGTGTGTGCAACTTTGGAGGAATTTACACCACCGAGATTAGGTAATATTTTACAGCTTTTATAGGTCTTTTTGGCCATTGAAAACCTCATGGTTTGTTAAGATAAGTTCTTATTTAATCACTGAAGACCTCATGTTTTTCATAGCTTCGTTATTGTGTGAGCTTGACAAATCAGATAGGTGTCGTTCACTTAGGCTAATCTATAGACGTGTGACTGACCATACCACAACCGGTAATTAGGAATACTCCACATTACATTGGACAAGGACGTGACAATTCGACGACACAATAAGATATAACTAGAGAGTGGTGAGATTCTAAGGAAATACGTTTTTCTCTTATAAGAAGTTCACCAATTTACTTTTCTTGTCATTAATTTACTAAGTAGTTTAAATCAACCTCCCTTGATACCCGCATTTTACTTGCTTTCTAAAAAACATAAAAGACCAAAAATAATCTTCCCTCAACCTTTAACCTTAATCCGTTATACACTTTGATCCTACCTCACTATTCCCCTAGAGAACGATCAATTCCCCCGAGTCTTGCCTATACTACATTATAATGGTTAGGAACTCTGCCTAGGAGGGTTGTAAAACTTTGGTGTTACAATAATTTCACATCACTCACCTTAATTGGTGGTTATGGAGGATATGACTAAATTAGTGTAGTGACTTGGTCCAACTCCTACACCCTATAATAACTAGCCTAGTGTCTTGGTCTGACTCATATAACTAACTGCTATGCACTAATTATCCAGTCTGTTAACTCTCGCAGTCCAACACCGCTCTACGGTCAATAAACTAAGAAAGTTCTAAGGTTTATGCGGTTCTTAGTTCTACAATTAACAATTATCACAAAATTATCACTATTGAATATCTAATCAATTCACAAGCAATATATAATCATAATCACCAACAAAAAATTAGTAAACAAAACTGTTTTCATGCAAAAATAGATAAACACTAAAAAAATCTAGCCTAGCATAGCATTTGAGGAACAAATAAAAGACATAATCAAGAAACAATTATAAACATGATAGAGTAATTAATAAATAAACTTATCTCGACGTTATACTTGAGTTAGAATGCAGAAAATGGCTGAAAAGAACATATAAATCGGCTAGGGTTTGTGTCCTAAATATGCACACGAATTATGAAAAATTACAAAAATTTACATAGGAATATGGAGCTTACGGCATTATCTCGCCGTAGTCGACTTAGAGTTTTTTTATACTGACTCGGGCTAACGACATCATGGCAGCGAGGTGACCGCGTCAAGCATAGGGTGGTGACGGTGTCTGGACATACTGCTTGGTTATAAAAAATATGAAAACTTCACTTTCTATGCACTTCTAGCGAAAACGTCAGCTAGGACAAGGGCGGAGCTAGTAGGGTGACTAGCTAGTGCTGAGCCACCCCTAATCAATCCACTTAATTCATTAGATATTTAGACTACAAACCAATTTTCTATTTGTTTTTTACATTCAGCCCCTTATTTTATAGTCATGTCTACAAAATTCATAAATGAATAACTTAAACAATAAAAGACCACTAGAGATTAAATTTTGAAGCGATATTTATCACTATGACTTTTGTTTTAGATACGGCCGACCCCCCTTAACTAAAAATCCTGGCTCTTCCCGTGCTTGGGTGGTCATGGTTACAAGCTTTTGTCTTTTTCTTCAGAACTTTATCAGAATGAGCTCAAATCATGTCAATTCTAACAAATGTGGAGACTTGAAAACCAAAAAAGAAGGATTTTAAGCCAAAATAAACACAAAGTGAGACAAAATGTACGAAACGTAAATGAACCCTAATATCATTAACAAATTGTACCGTAACATTAGTATTATAAAAAGGTTCAACCTTATGCTAAGACTTAGGCAATAGTAATTTTATAGTTGTAGGAACTTAAGGGCTTGCGAAACTCCATTGATTACAAACTTACTTTTGTTTCTTTTTATGAGGCAACGTATAAGAGGTGTACCTAATTGTTGCAGAGTAGTATAGGCAAATAGCGGACGAAAGTTCATTTTTTGGAGAACCTCGAGCAGGAAATGAAGGCGATTTCCTAATGTTTTAAGGGATGGGGTTATTTTTGCTATTGTTTTATATTTTTCTAAAGCAGTAAATTATGGATTTTAAAATTGGATTCCTTAAAAATATAGAAATAACAATGAAAGTAAAGCAGGATATCAATCTGAGAATCGGGAAAATTACTCACGAACAATCCACCTAGGTTTCGGACAAGCTAACAACAGTTTAATTAAATGAATGCACAAGGAACAGTTGTTGGATCGATATACTCTGACCAAACTAACTATGTAGCTTGTAAGGGTTTAGCAACCTTGGATAAATCTAAAACTACTAACAATGAAACACTGATATAACTCTATTAAGTATGCGGAATCTACTTCAACAAAGCTAAGAAGAATAACTTTGAACTTCAACGATTATATTAAAACCAAACTTTGAACCTGCTTATTATACAGATTCACTAACAAACCTAATCGCTAAATAACTCTAATATCGTACTTGCATGTATGTCGTATCTAATATTCGTATCTCTAATGCCAATCTAGGGGTCCTTTTATAGGCATAAGGAAGATCCTAGTTGGTTTACAATCCTTGTACGACAAGTAAACTAATTCTAATCTAAGAATATTCTAGAATTACATAATAATCCTTAAACGATTTGCATAAAAGTCCTTTAGCATATCAGTACTTTGACGAGCAGTACTTTGACTTTCAGCAGCACTTTGACTTTATAACCCAACAATCCTCCCCTAACTTGAATTCTACTTGCTTGATTTCAAGTTCCTTTGAATCTTTAACTTCAACATCTTTGTCTTCAAGGAAAGATTGTATCTTTAACATCAAATTCGTCTTGTACTCACTGTGTTTGTATTGTCATCATCAAAGTAATCTTTATCAGCAATCTCTATCAGCAACCTTTATCAACAACAGATCTTTTCAGCTACTCAGCAACATATGGCAAAATGTACATCAAATCATAAAGTTTCAGACTATTCTCATCACTTCCAGGTGTGTAAACTCCTATGAGAGGTGAATCATTGAAAAATAATGGATTTTGATGTCTCTTCACCAAAGCCATTAACTCTGGAGTAGCCAATGTTTAGGTGAAAAACCATGGTACATTTATAACCATATGATTTTTAGCAAATCATTAGC